>JAOQMS010000004.1:20057091-20068306 GCA_027563885.1 Erythroxylum longipes | reverse complement strand
CAAGTTTGTAATTAGAAAAATGTATTGCTCACTTTAAGATAATGAACTTAAAATCTCATAAAAAAGAATTTTTTTGGAGGATTGAGGGATAATTTAACTTAGTACACTTAAATAAGTATAACAATTAAACTAGTGTGGAAAATTTTCATATTTTTCAGTTAACTGACAAAAATTTTAAAATTTAATTAAATTTAGTACTTTATAAAAATAAAAACAATTGTCAAAATGTTACCTATGTTAATAACTTGTTGACATGAGTGATTAAAGTTCCTATCACTCAACACCTATTGCCTCAATCATATGTTCTTCTTTATCGTGAAATAAATTATAGATCAAATAGTATGCCATAAAAAAGTTTTTGGCACCAAGTTTTCTAATCTATCGATTGCATCTCATCAATCATCTTATAACATAATGAAGAAAACAAGTTTGACTATAACAAAGAGGATATTGACTCAAAGAATATAGGATAATTCAATTAAAAATGGAGTACAAAATATTTTGGTATGAGAATATGAGTCATGAATTTTATGGATGGATAATACCTTAAGGAGGCTATTTATTTCTTGTCAAGGCAATGGTTGACTTGTTTATTTTTATTTCTTGGTTTCTTCATTACCAAGGTTTTTTAATTTTTTTAAGGGTTGTTATATCATGGATTTGTTAATTTTTTGGATGTAATAACTAAAGAAAGAAATGTTTTCTATCAATAGCGCATATGAAGATGCGAAGTATAAGTGTTTTTAACTAGGTGCTTATATTTTTTTTAGTATTTCAGTGCATGGGTCAAAATTTTTATAATTTACCTTTTGAAATTAATTTATTTTATTCCAAAAAATGGGAGGTATAGCCTTACAAATGCTCCCATAATTTCAATCAAGGGATTTAGTGTGACCAAATCACATTAATAACTAAAATCAATCAAGGAAAGTAGGAAAGAATCTAAACATATTACAAATCAAGTGGTTAGCATTACTTTAGCCTAAATCCCTTCTAATTGCAATAATTATAGAGAAATTAAAGTTGTAGAGATTGGTCAACTGCTCATTAATCATGTATATAATATTTGATTAGAATTTATTAAGATCAGTGTGCTTCCCTTGAAATTTTCTTAAGTTCCTCTCTTGTCATATTTCATAAACTGTCATGCTTATAAATGGTTGTGGTAGGAGCATATCATTGTTAGGCAATGATGATTTGGATATTTCAATAACTATGTATTATTTTTGTATTATTATGAAGTTAAATTTGGTTACATTTCACTCTTATGCCTACATTACTAAACCTTGGAATTTTTTTTAAATATATGTACAAAATAGAAAATTTAGTTTTGATAGTAAGACTAGACAAAATGAATAAACCATCCTAATTTTTTCACATAGATAAATGTATCATATAACATAAGCTTACATGAACTTTCGTATAATAGAAAATGTAGCTTAGGTATATTTCATCCAAGTTAAGAAGAAAAAACAATCTAAAATTTTATGGATCTATGATAACTAGTAAAAGACAATTCCAAAGTTTATATAAATCTAGCGTTAAAACAAAATAGTAAAAGCAATGATATTGTGATCATCGAAATGAGAGGAAATGTATCAAAATATAAATGAGATAAAATAATAAAAGATGCATTCTAAATGATCTTTTTATCCTAAAAATATCAAAAGAAAATTCAACATGATCTTGGCATCAATATTGTGATGATCTTAACTAGTCTTAATTGCTCTTAATTAAGCTAATCTGACCTTTTCATTAGTTTTGAACTAAAAAAAGGGTATTTTTTTGAAAAGGTGAAATTGAATTGGTAAATGAATATGGAGCCTTTATAACTTTAACCATAAAATCTAGCTTAGCAACTTTAATAGGTAGTTAAAGGATAATCTAAGGAGACAACTCTTGTACTGAATATAAAATAATAATAAGAAATCCTCAGTTAGAAATGAAAGCAGTGTAACTTAGATTTGCTTGTTAAATAGGAATGAATCGCTAAAACATAAGAACAGTAAAGTAACACCAATTACATTTACATATACTAATTATAGATTTACAAAAATAACCTTACTCAGAATTAGGATAATCTCTTATTCTCATTGTAAGTAGTTCTCTATTGATTAGCAATTTTTTATCACTACATTTCTAGTGAACCTATTAAGCCGCTAATTACGTTCTTATTCTGCTTGTCAACTTCTTTAAGAAACCCATCCTCTATATTGTCTTATCGAGAAATAATCTCTAATTTCTTTCTCTCTATAAGGTATAAACCACATTACCAAAGGAGACTTTATAGACTAACAAATCTACTTCATATGGGTTATGTTTTTAACATATCCAATCAATCAAAACTTACCAATTTGTTATTAAAGTACCTAAGTCATAGAGCTGTTGAATTTTTTGGAAGATGTATAAAGAGAATCTTAGTATAAATAAATTAGGCAGATTTTATATTCCCTTTATCCTATCTATTATGGTTAACCTCCCCCTAAAGGTAAGCCATAGAATGAATGCATTTTAGGAAATGCTTTTGTAAACCTCACAACCTCATCCTATTTCTCCTTTAAAGCCTCTCCTTAATAGTAATTTACAAGATTTATTAGTGGATAACCCTGAGGAATGTTTACACCATTGGATTTAATCTTAGTTCTTAGTAATAAGATTATAGTAGAAGAAATGCCAATTAAGAGCTATCATATTCAACAAATTATCGAAATTTTAGTTGTTTCCCATGACATCTCTTGCTAGAGCTTGATCTATAATTGAGTCCTTAAGATGATAGAGTAATGGAACCATACTAAGAGGAGCAAAGCTAGTCCAGTTATCTTGTTAGAACAAAATGGAGGCTCTATTGCCAAGTTTATACTTGAATTCCATCTTGAACTTATCCCATAGTTTAAGAATATATAGCATTGTCCATTAAGAGTTAGATTTTGGAAGCAAATTTTAGATGTTTTCCTTCCTTGGTTAGTGAGCATGGATTCATTTTAAACAAAGGAAATGCTTATTAATTAGAAGCTTTCATATTCTTTTGATTGTCAAACTTTTATTCTTAATTATAATTTAGTTATACTTAGATACCCTTCCTTTTTAGAAAAAAGATACTATATATAAATTTAGTAATTAATTTTTTACAAATGTCATAAGACCATAAGAATCTCCTTATTGTCGCTCCAAAGCCTTAACTACGCTAATAATATACATTATATGGGAAGACTAGTAAACCTAGAGGCTATTTATAACAGATTTGATAAGAAGAACTCTTCTAACAAAATATAAGATTTTGTTGCACTAATTTGATATTCTCTTTTGAATTCTTTCAATTAGAGGATGAAAGTCAATGTTTTTGAAGGAAATATGATTGCCTAAATAAGTAAAAGGAGGTTTCATAATCCTTAAACCTATAAAATTGGAAAGTCAATTGGAAATATGGAAGGAACTAGAAAAGATGAACAATTGGATCTTGTCTTAGCAAGACATGACATCTCTTTAAAGGAGTGAATAGTAAACATTAAAGCACTTAATAAGCTAGCATCAACTTTTGAGAAAAGAATAAGATCATCTGCAAATAAGCTACATAATATTAATTTTTTTACATCTAGAATGATACTTAAAGTTCCTCTTTTAGTTGATTACGTAGGCAATAAGTTTGGTAAGGACTTCTATATATAAAGTAAATAGATATACAAATAATTGATCCCTTTTCCTCAATTCTTTAACTCCGTTAATAATTTTAGAAGGCTCACTATTGGCTAAAATGCTGAAGGAAATAATTGTTATATTATTCTATCCATCATATAAACTTTGTTAGGAAGCTAAATTTCCTTAAAGTATTTGAAATGAAGCTCTAACCAATATAGTCAAATTCCTTTTTAAGATCAATCTTTACTATATAGTTCTTGCTAGATTATCTCCTATTGTGGTTTTTAAATAATTCTTGTACAAGTAATATATTGTCACCAATTTGTCTCCCTTTAATGAAAATATTTTATAAGAGATCATTATAATGAGCCAGAATAACCTTAAGCCTGGATGCTAAGACTTTGGAGATGATCTTATAAATGTTATTGCAACAAGAAATGGGTTTATAAGGAAATAAAGGTCTTGTTAACTTTATTTAACGTCTTTCCATGATTGAATAATTCTATAACTACCTGTATGACTATGAGTTTAGTATAAGATCAAGTTTTTAAGAAAAAGTAAGCATTGATGCCATTAGGTTTAAGGGTCGTACTTGGTTTAAAATCAAGCAAGGCATTCTTTATATCAAAAACATTAAATGGTTTAAATAAGTTTCCAACGTCTTAGTCAGATATTTTCTCACGAATGAAAGACTAAATGACCTATATAGATGAGGTGCTAACAGTAAGATTCCTAAGAGTTTAAGAGAAAAAGAAAAGACCTTTTAAATTTGACCATCTTAAGAGTCAATCATAGTTCCATTCTCTTTCTTCACAAATGCAATTTTACTATTGTTCCTTTTAGCAAGAACTAATTTATGGATGAACCTGGTATTTCTATGTCCATCTTTGAGTCGTTATAATCTTGATATTTAATATAAGAGGGAGAAGTTAACTTCCACAACCTAATGATAATTAAAGAGAGATAATTTTTCTACCTCTTGTTTGTCTACTTATGAAGGAATGATTTAGAGATTATGTTAGGCTTTTATTATCTTCTATTTGGTGCTTAAGAACTTGATATGTGTTACTGAACTTTCTTTTATTGAGGGTTTTAAGCTTTTCCTTAACCTTTTCAAGTTTTATAAAATATATGCCTATATGGATTATAGCTTAATCCATTAATGATTGCTTCTTCAAATCCTTCAATTTCTATTTTGTAGTTATTTATCTGAAGGATTCCTCCTCTTCAAGTTAGATCAAGTCATTTAAATTGTAATAGAAATGTGGTCAGAAAAAAGGGGGCTATTGAAAGAGGAGTTACTATCAGGGAAAGATGAGAACCATTTTGTGTTAATTAAAGCACTATCCAAGTTTTTGCTTAAAACCCATCCTTATTTATATATTTTTCTCCAAGTAAAGAAGCTAACATCCATATTCAAGTTAGTCACTTAGGGTTAACTAACACAATTATAGAGATTTTTTTTGTAATTCTTGAGATAGGAATTCCCCTTAGCCTCTGAGGGATGCAAAATACTGCTAAAGTCTCCAAAGATGATCTAAGTATATTTCATTATAGAGCTAATATCACTAATATTATTCTAGAAAGTGAGTCGTTGAGAAAACATGTTAAAGGTATAGATAAGAGTGAACTGGAGTGAGGTGTTCTCCTGTATCATTCTTATAAGTGAACTGGAGTGAGGTGTTCTCCTGTATCATTCTTATTGACAAGTATATAATTTGTTATGCTATAATAGTACAAGGAACATCAAATATGTCATGATCGAAACTAATTACCAATCTAACATTTTAGTGTGATTGATGGTTTGGTGATAATAGACTAATGTTTACTTAAGAAATTCAATCTTTTGAGATCAAGCAAAGGTTTGAGATAAAAAACATAATAATGTAGAGCTTGTTGTTTATTAGGGTTATTGAGCCCTTTTACATTCCAAGAAAGGATAGACATCAGGTGGGGGAGGAATTTAGTTTATTACCCCTCTAAGCCTCCAAATATGATCTAAGTAGATTTCATTATGGAGCTAATTCACTAATATTATTCTAGAAAGTGAGTCATTGAAAAAACATGTTAAAGGTATAAATAAGAGTGAACTAGAGTGAGGTGTTCTCCTGCATCGTTCTTATTGACAAGTATATAAATTGTTACGCTTTAATAGTGCAAGTAACATCAATTATGTCATAATCGAAAGTAATTATCAATCTATCATTTTAGTGTGATTAATGGTTTGGTAGTAATAGACTAATGTTTACTCAAGAAATTTAATCTTTTGAGATCAAGTAAAGGTTTGAAATCAAACACATAATAATGTAGAGCTTTTTGTTTATTGGGGTCATTGAACCTTTTTACATTCCAAGAAAGGATAGACATCAGGTGGGGGAGGAATTTAGTTTATTAACCCCCTAAGTCTCCAAATATGATCTAAGTAGATTTCATTATGGAGCTAATTCACTAACATTATTCTAGAAAGTGAGTCATTGAAAAAACATGTTAAAGGTATAAATAAGAGTGAACTAGAGTGAGGTGTTCTCCTACATTGTTCTTATTGACAAATATATAAATTCTTATGCTATAATAGGGCAAGTAACATCAATTATGTCATGATCAAAAGTAATCACCAATATGCCATTTTAGTGTGATTGATGGTTTGGTCTTAATAGACTAATGTTTACTTAAGAAATTCAATCTTTTGAGATCAAGTAAAGGTTTGAGATCAAGTAAAGGTTTGAGATCAAACACATAATAATTTAGAGCTTGTTGTTTATTGGGGTTTGAGCCCTTTTACATTCCAAGAAAGAATAGACATCAGGTGGGAAAGGAATTTAGTTTATTACCCCTCTACTTCCTAATAGATTTTCTTTTGGTAGAAATTCTATAATTAATTTCTATACTTGGTCCTTGGTGCTACTTGCAAATTAGGGATTGAGAGGGAAATTGATATGTTCAATATTATAAGAGCAACATACTTTTTAAAGATATTTTAAGATTCCAATATATAACCGAGATACCTTGAGCAGTAGAATTTCTTACTTTTATTGATTTTCCTTCCTTGATTTGTTCCTTATTGCCCTTTATCTGAAGACTAGTCATAATTCACAGGGGAATCAATGACATTATTCCTTTCAATTGAATATCCATAATTAATTTTAGGAAATCTCTACTCCTTTTGCCTCCTTTTCTCTTATCCATATTAGACTTATTAGAATCAGCCTTATCATCTTTACTACTATCAGTCATTGGTGTCTTCAATTGTATTAGTTCTTGAAATTCCCCATTGTTGAATTTCTTACTTATAGGGATCCATCCTTTTGTTAGGTCTTGTCTTTATTAAGCAGACATAAAGATAGTGTCCTCTAGGAGGTTATCATCTTCCCCTTATTTCAATATAAGAATAACATTTATTAGGTCTTATTAAATGTAAAACAGAATAAAACTTCTTGTATAAATGACCCTTTTCATCTCAACAGTGGCTTTATTAAGACATATTGAATTTCCTATAAATCTTGTCAAATAACTTAATCACTTAGGAGTCTAATATTTTAATGTAATAGTATGGACATTAAGTGACAAAGGCATGTTTTATGACTTTTTAAGCTTGATATTTTCAATCAAACATGAAAAGAAAGTGGTTCTCCTTATTAACCAGGACTTTTCTTAGTCAAAATGTTTGTAATGGTGCTGAGCTTATGAATTTAGAATAGAAAAAGTAGGATGCTTATCCAGAAAGAATCTAAAAGGTTCTAAAGTTGGAAGCTTCTTCTTTCAAGACTTCATTTGGAGGGGCTATGATAGAGCTTACATTTATAGGCTTAGGGGCAAAATAATAGAGTACTAAGGAAGAGTTGAATCTTCAAAGATTTGACCCTAATAGAATTTATTGCCTTAAAGGTGGAAAGATGCAACTATTAAAGGTTTAGTTTACATAAAGATTAAAGTCTTGAGGAGGAACATTTATAAAGGAAGTAGTGGAGGATTTAGCTTATGAAAGAGATGGAAAGCTTTATAAGTCAGAGGCATAAAGTTCAACGTTAGGCTAAAAAAGGATAAAAATAAAAGGTAACATAAGAGACATTTAAAAAGTTATTTAGAAATGGAAAGAAAAGAGAACGAAAAGAATAGAGTAGTGGGAGAGAATAGAGGAAGAGAAACTAGGTGGAAATTAAGCTAAAAAATGGTGTAAAGGGAAGCAGAACAAGGATCAAACAAACTAGAATAATAAGACTAGGCTAGAAATATCTCATTTTTAAGGAAGTTCACAAAAATCTTCAAAATCAACTGAACCTTCTTTTATTAAATCCTTTCCATTCTTAATCAATTTGATAATTTCTTCAAATCTTTCTTGACTATCTTCAATTCCCAATGAATGTATAAGTAATAAGTTCTTTTTCATTAATTTTATTTTATTTTCATTAATTTTATTTTATTTAATCAATTTTCTCGCTCTGTCTTTGCATGTTGACTAACTTCTTAAGAAATGTTTAAATTAATTATGTATGACTCATATATATGGAGATATAATTTTTGATTTTTGAAAAGAAAAGAAATTTTCTTTAAAATTTTTGCATGAATATAACCTAAGACACACCATTTTTAAAATCAAAGTTGAAGGTATGAGTATACTTGTGAAGTAAAGGTTTTTTTTGTGAAATACATAATTTTGAACACGTTTGTGTACAAGTTCATAGAGAATCAAATATAACCCTAACTTAGGCTATATTAAACCAAGTGCATAGAGAAACAAATATACCTACCTTAGACTATGGTCTGAAGACACGGACATGTTATAGGCTGTATACGACAAGTGTCTTTAATTGGAAACACATTTTTAGTAAATTTCGATCTTTAAAAAGATTATAATGCTTTTTATAATCATGTTTAAGTTAAGTTGATTTGGTAAAGTGGCAAGTTGTATAATACTATACCAATTAGAGTTTATAGTTAACTATACTTATCTAAACATAATCTAAATATAGAGGAAATATGTAATCTTCAAGAGAGTTATTGATCAATATAGAGAAATCTGATGCTTGGATTAGTTATTATTTGTCCTTCTTGGACCATGTGAGATTTTAACCTATAATTTTGATGATAACAAAACATGTTACAACTAAAGATTTATCTTTGGTGACGTTAGAAAGATAATTTATCAAAGATTCAATTAAAAGATTAAAATTAGGTTTATTAAAAGATTAAAGTGGTCAAAAGATAAAAAAAAGTGGAGCATCGTATGAAATATGAGATAGTTTTAAGGCAATCAAGTTAAGTGGAGTAAGCATAAGAAATAATGAAGTCATTTTATACGAATCAAGTTGTCCTTGATCCTTTTAGTTTGCCAAGAAATCCAATTATACAAAAAAGGAAAAAAGGGTTTCAGGATTTGTTTGATAGTGTTATAAAAGAAGTGGCTGCATATGTGAAATCAGACTAAATTGAAAGAGGGTGTTGATTAACTTGATTCAAGTCGAGGTTAGAGAAGACTTAGATGTAAATATGACCTACAATATAATTATGTATCAAATTATTTAATTTTTTGGACAACTTAGTAGTGAGGCACAATCTTTAAGAAGAGTGTGCCTTACACTATGTCTTTAAAAATGACAAACAGATCCATGATCTCTATTATAGATATGGCCTAGACCGTGTCTAACTTTGTAAATTTATGGGAGGATCTTCAATTTTAGACATATGTATCGCCTAAACTATTTCTAACTTCCTAAAGATACAAAAGAATCCACAATTTTAGATGCGAGCATGTCCCATATCGCATCCAATTATATTACAACGTTTGTAGCCAACACAATGCGACCTACAACCATATTTTAGGTTATAACTAATTGAAACCCTAATTTTTATTTTAACTTTAAAAACTATTTTTTTATTTAAATAGTTGTTTTCTTTTATATGGATAGATATATTTGATCACTAATACAACTGTGAGATCTTTGTCTTTGGATTTTCAAAAAACTTTCAAACTTATCAAGTTATTTACTTATGACATTCAAATTATCTTACAATGTTGGTTCAAATTATTCATAAAAACAAGTAAAAATATTTTTCTTATACCTTTGGTTCTTGATTTTATATAATCATTGGGTCAAGGACAGTCCTTAATTTGGTTCTAGCTTCCTTAGGACTTTATTACAAATTAAGTGTTGTTGGGGGGTTTTAGGTTTTATCCTTGGGGTTTGAATCACATTCTATATGTATCAATCATTGTAATCTTTTTTATAACATGATCTTGGTTATTTTAATGACTTAAGGGCTTAAACATTATATAATGATTTATATTTAGGGTATATTATATATCCTTTATCTTAAGTGAGAGGAAATTTGAAATTTTTTAAAGAATGTATTAGAAAACTTTTAGAGAAGTTTTAAAATGCTTTGGTCAAGGTTTTATCCAAAGATTGTGTTTTTATCTTTGAAATAACTTGAATATTTTCTAAATTTTTATTTTAGGAAGTTTGATTTACCAATATAGTCACTTAAGTAACCAATGTTCAGGTTTCAAGGTGTTTTTTGGGAATAATCAATATAAATTGGTCAACCAATGTGTTAATACTTGTCGACTTATAAAACCCCAAACTTTTAGTTTCGTGTTACTATAAAATTTCATTTCGTGTGAATGATGTTTTTGGCAGAATGTAATTTTTATTTTTGCTAAAAGGTTAATTAAAAACCCAACCTTGAATGACAAGTATTAAATTCAAATGATAGTTAAAAAATATTAGAGTAGACTGGTATAGAAATAGACTAAAAATAAATTTGATCGGATGGATTTACGATAAACCAAGATTGATCTTGTTTTAAATTACTGTGGAGTAAATTTGAAGCATTTTTGGGCTAAAACATAAGGACATAAACCAAGTAAACCAATCGTGAGAGAATCAATCATAAATATGGACACTTAAAGTAAATCGATCTAACTTATATGTTGATATGTTTAGGTGTAACATGTTATTTTGGACAAGAAATAATACATGAATATATGAATGAGCCTTAAGTGGCAACTGCCATGTATATAAAGAAGTTCTCATTATTTTGGAACCATAATATATGAAAACCTCATGCTGCCACGTTCATGAAGGAGTAGATGAGAGGGACATGAAAATTCGTTACAATTGATGCCAATATATGGTGTGGACATGTGTTATTTTTGTAACACCCCACTCCCGCTGGACTCGAACCTGATATCGACGGTGATATCCAAATCCGTGCCCCACGAGGGTGGTGTGCCACATCACTAAACAATCAAACAGTCGGTATAATTAATTTTTTTAAAAAAACCATAAACATAAAGTATAAAAAATCGTTAACCAAAATGGTTCACTGTGTTTTATAATCATTTGATACAAACAATGAAATCAACAGAGCTTTTATTAGCCCCTTGGGCCCATTTCAAATTACAAAATACAATCATATCATTCATTTTCAATTTTCCAAAATTATTACAAACTGTAATATTTGATTTCAAAGAATACAATATTTTTACGGAAGATACATTTAGTGACAAATAAAGAAAACCAATGCAGACGCGAACTGATCCCGACCTCTTCTTTCTCTCATATGCAACAGATATACT
>JAOQMS010000004.1:20012420-20042157 GCA_027563885.1 Erythroxylum longipes | reverse complement strand
GATTCTTCCTAACTTAAACAATATAATACGTGAGTCCATTCTATGCCCCTCACGTGTACTATTCATCTCCACTGACTTACCATTTGTCATAATTACAATCTGTAGTGGAACCTTCCTAACTTAAACAACATTATCCTCATGCTCCTCACGTGTACTAAATGCCAAATGAAGGCATATATATAATTGTATGGATATGCCAAACAGTATATCATAACTTATGTCTAACGTTCATTTAGCTTAAGTCAGATAAATGTCTCACAATTATGTGTTCTAGCCGTAGGTGTAGGAGACGGGATGTTATAACTACGACTACTACTACTGCTACCACTACTACCACCACTGCTACTATGACCACTACGACTACTACGACCACTACCACTACTACTACTTTTACTATTACTACTGTTGTTGTTGCTATTGCTATTACCACTACGAACACCACCATTACTACTATTACTACTACTAATACCACCACTACTACTACCACTACTACGACTACTACTACTACTATAAGATAATAATGTTTTAGAAAGAAAATAATGTAAATTGTAAAAGTTTTAGGAAGAATGTATCTTCTCTGTAGAATAATATTCTCCATGTATCACTTGATATATATTTTCAATGTTAGCTTAGAAATATTAGGCCTTAAGAATTTTCTTATACTAAAGCTTAGTTGAACTATCATAGTATTCTATTTTATCTTTTTGCCCATTGATGCTTTCCTCGATTGGTATTATAGACAAGTTGTTTCTAAAGGAGGAAAATATCTATTATTGAATCTAACAATAAAGCCAAGAAAGGTTGATAAGTTCATTATTTTACCCATTCATAAACTAAGAAACTCTTACTTTTAAGG
Source organism: Erythroxylum longipes (assembly GCA_027563885.1). Lineage (NCBI taxonomy): Eukaryota > Viridiplantae > Streptophyta > Magnoliopsida > Malpighiales > Erythroxylaceae > Erythroxylum > Erythroxylum longipes. The sequence goes on along the minus strand of JAOQMS010000004.1, from coordinate 20,041,301 downwards.
AAATGGATTTTTCTGGTATATCTAAATCCATCTCTGGTGCATTTTCCTCCGGTTCCAATAAGAGAAATGTCAACAAAGATGAAATAACAATATATAATTTTAAAACTCTAATGATATTTAAGAAAAAAATTTAAAAATATCAAATTTATAAGTCTTTTATTTAAAGTTTTCATAAAATAGATTATAATATTAAAAAGAATGAACAAGATATTACTCTTTCAAAACCGTTTGAAACATTCACTTATTATCTCAAAGCTTGATGAATAAACATAAACATGAAAATTCCAAACGTATTTATATAAGGATTAGTATAAGTAGGAGTAGAGCCCCTTACTAAAGAGGGATTAAATACTTAAATATTAATGGTATTAAGAAATGTTAGGTTTTGCAACTTTCACGTTATTTTTCAAAAAGATTTTGTTTTAATTTTACTAAAATCAACCCATATTCAACAACAAGATGGCAATATGGACATCTGTCCTAGCCTATTTTAGCAGTGATTACTTATAGAATGATTTCTTAAGTAAAATAGGAACCTAACATAGTCTTGTGTTAGGGTAGTATTAGGTAGAAAATTTAGGATTTCAAGTTTTTAAAGGAGAGGGGTTGAAAAAAAAAGAAGAAGAGAAGGAGATCAAATACTGAAGCTAAAAATTAATTAGAAGCTAACTTAAGTAGTTGGGATTAAAAGAAGAGCAACTTGGGTGAAGAAACAAAACATCCATTAAGATTCATCAAGAACTTCAAAGATTCAAAAAGTATAAAGATGCTTCTTTAGCCTTTTTCATCTTTTTTGTTTTACCATAAACTAATTGAGATATAGATCTAGGTGGAATGAACCCTATAACTTGATGTTTTGCATTGATACTTTGATTTAATAGAAGATTCTAGATTTCTTTTTAATTGTTCATGTTTTATATTATATTGAATTATGAACAAGATTCAATATTTAGATTCATATATTGAGATAGAGAGATGATATATAAGAATGGATTATACTATATCATCATTATGGGTTACGGTGAAACCTAATAGTAATTCAAAAGGCAAGTTAATATGTTCCTAGATTATCTTGATTAGAGAAATATTCTTACTCAAATCAATTTAAAGATAGGGATTGTATTGTTCAATAGAGAATATAGATTTAAATTAGTAATTTCGATCGATCTAAGGAGCTAAGGTTAACAATTAAGTCAAGATAGATTCAAAGTATAGGAAAGGTCGTTAGAGATTTCTTACTTAAATCTAGTCTATTCATTAGTTGTTTAATCTTATCTATTGTTTTAAATTTGTTATTTGTATTTTTTATTTTCTTTAAATTAATAATTTGCTTTATTATATTAGAGAATAGAAAAATAGTGCTAGTAATTTGAATCGCTATGGGATTAACACTCGACTCACCTAGACGATATTATAGGAAACGATAGGTACACTTGCTTGTGTGATTTCTTTAATATTTTTATTTATGTTTCATTTCATTCATATCACATTAAGTTTTTTATTGCACTTACAAGGGACTGTGGTATTAAGAAAGCTTATTTTTATTATTTTAATCAGTTTTTGTTTGTTTTTGTTTTTATTTATTTTATTTAAAAAATAATTGTTCTTAATCTTGTGACTGTGGTTATATTGTAGGTCTTGATTCTTTAGTTTATGACTAGGAATAGTCTTAGATTACCACTTTAACTAGACCAAGAGATTGAATGTATATTAGTTCAAAATCTAAGAGAGAAAAAAAATCCAAGGATTCAAATACCACTACTTGTCATAATAATAGGATAAATAAATTGCACAATAAGGGATTATGCTAGACCCTTAGTAATTGGGACTGAATCTAACATTATGATACCAAGAGTCAAGGTAAAATAACTTTGAAATTAAACCCAACATGATCCAAATGATATAATAGCTAGAGCAATTTGATGGGCTGCTTAAATAAGTATCCTACCACACATATTGCTAACTTCCTGGAAATATGTGACACATTTAAGGTGAATGGAGTTTTTAAGATTCCATCAAATTGAGATTGTTCATTTTACATTGAGGAACTAAGAAAAGTCATAGCTAAATTCACTACCTCTAGGATTAATCACATTATAAAATGGGCTGGCTAAAATTTTTAGGCAAAATACTTTAACACATACAACAAAGCTTAAGAATGATATTTTATCCTTTTAACAGCTAATGGGTAAGACCCTGTATACCACTTGAGAGAGATGGAAGGAGCTGCTAATGAAGTGGCCACACCATGGTCCTAATTTAGGTATGCAAATGCAAACATTCTATAGTAGATTGAACTACCTAACCAAGCAGCTAATAGATAAATCATTAAGGGGGACCACCATATTTAAGACTCTTAAGGAATTTTATGAACTTATCAAAAACATTGCCATGAACAATTATCATAGTGCTAATCGAAGACTAAAATAAAAGATAAGAGGTATCCATAGTGTTGGCATGGTTGAAACATTAGAGATAAAGCTAAAGGCTCTAAGTAGGAAACTTGGTAACATGAGTGTGACAGTTCAACTGGTGCAAGTATTGAGTTATGAAATATATGCTGGGGGACATCCCAATTATGAATGTCAATAAACTTACACTTAAAGACATTAAATTAAGTAAGATGATTTTATTAGGAGTCGACCTAAAATAACCTATACAGTAATTCACCCAATCTAAAATAGAGGAACCATTCAAATTTTTTATAGAGTAAACAAGGATAAAAAAGGCAAATACATTTAGTTAAATTTCAATAAGGATGAAAATAATAAAGAAAGCCAAGTCTCTATAAGCTTGTGTCATAGTATATTACTACATTTTAGGCTCATATGCAAAATTAAGATGCATCCATTTGTAGTTTAGAACCATAGATTAGACAACTCACTAAACTTGTTTTTGAGAGGCAACAAAGTACTCTACCTAAAAATATAGAGACAAACTCGAGAGAGTAGGAAAAATAGTAACATTAAGGAGTGAGAAGAAAATGGTATTTAAAGAAGTACAAAAGGAAATGGAAGACAAGGTTGTTATGAAAGAAAGAAAGGATAAGGTCAATAAGAACAAAAAGGGAAAAGAGTTAAAGTAAAAGGTTGTCAAAGAGTATAAACCACCATTTGCGTACCCTAACAGGCTAAAGTAAGATCGAAAGGAAGTCCAATTTGGTAAGTTTTTAAGGTTATTCAAATAATTACATATTCCAACAACTTAGAGTCTTAATAACTAGAACACTTGGTTTTTTGGAAGATTCTTTATGGTAGTTCAGTGCTTTCTTAAAAGGCAACTTCTAGATCAGGAAATTAGTTAACTTTCTTAAAAAGTGTTAAGAGGTCTAGCTAACTTGGAAAATTTTTTTATAAACCTTATAAAGAACCTAACATATCCAAGGAAGTTTCTAATTGCCTTTATTGAAGTTGGTGGATGAAAATTCTCCATAGTTTTAACCTTATCTTCCAAAGAACTAAGAGTCTTTAATTGGTCCTTTATGGTAGTTTAATGTAGAACCAATTTTTGGCAAGCATAAACTTATTTCATATAATGTTGAACTAAGACATTTTAGTTCCATAGGATGGCATCAAACTCCTACATAACTTGCTGGAAATATTAGAAATTGGCTTATCTTTTCAAAGGAAGCTATCAGAGGGAGAGATATCAAGGTAGTAGACAGGTTTGTATCTTAAAAGTTCTTAATGCGGAACCCAATTGTTATTCACTATCAGCTCAGACATATTAAAGAACTACCATAAAGGACTAGCTAAAGGCCATTATCATATAAATAGGATAGCGAACAAAGTTTTCTAAATAGGTTTTTATTGGCCTACATTGTTTAAGGATTCCAAAGGTATGTGGAGTATTGCAATAAATGTGAATAGATACGTGATATCTCCTATATGGATGAGATGCCTCAAAATAGTATTAATTTTTGCGAATTGTTTGATATATGGGACATTGATTTCGTAGGTTTGTTTCCTATGTCCTTTGGTAACAAATATATATGAGTTATTATGGATTATGTCTCAAAGTGTGTTAAGACTCAAGCTTCGCCTACTAATGATGTTACGGAAATTATTAAGTTCATAGAAATGTTACTTACACACTTTAATACAACTAGAACTATAATTAGTGATAGAGAAAGTACATTAAAATTTTGGTTTCACACATAAATTTGTTACTCCTTAATACCCTCGAACTAGTGACCACATATAAGTAAATAATGGTAAACTAAAGAGGATATTAGAAAAAATATAGATCAATCTGAAAAAGACTAGCTTGTAAGGTTAAATGATGCTTTATGATCTTATAGGATAGCTTATAAGACACTAAGTAGCACCATAATATATAGGCTAGTTTATGGGAAATCCTATCATTTACTAATAGAACTTGAGCATAAGGCATTTTGGGCCATATATTTTCTTTCTTAATATGATCAAGAATTTGCGCAAGAAAATGTATAGTATAAATCAATAAGTAGGATGAGTGGTGCAATATAGTATATGAAAGTTCAATGATACAAAATGAGAAGGTAAAAAGAAGGTATGACCAATACTAAGGCATATTAAGGAGTTTAAGCTGAGAGATCAAGCTTTTCTCTATAATTTAATTTTGACTACTTTTGGGTAATCTTAAATCCAAATGGCTAAGACCCTTCATTATTACCTAGATATTTCCTTATAGAAGTGTAGAAATTATGTATTATGACCAAGACACATTCAAAGGCAATAGACATTGCTGAAGTTATATTTAAGAAGTGACTCCACTAAACTTAAGTAAGATATTAAAAACATCCATTATCTCGATGATGAATAAGATACTCAAGTAAGAAGTCTAGCTAAAAGACTCATAAAGAAGAGCTTGTTATGAGGAAATCCAATGATTTAGGTGTTTTAACTTTGATTTAACATGTAAGATATCAACCTATCACTCACACTAAATGTCATACCTTAGTTGACACTAATGTGCAAAGGGATATCTAAATAAAAACTAGAAAGGAGGTTAAGGAGATTAATGAGACTTAAGAAAGGAACTTGCCTATCAAAGTGGTAAAGTAAAAACTGAAAGCATCCCTTTGTAAGGTTTCAAAAATTTTGGGTATAGCATCATATGTAGATAATGTCTATAATCAAATGAAGATGTTTATAACCTTATGATATGATTAATAAAGCGGTTCATTATCAGTGCAGCATGTATAGGCATTTTTTATATGCATACTTGAGTTAGGAGCCAAATTCAAAATATTACGAAAAGGTGAATTATATGGCTACCTATAAACAAAAGAAAGTGGTAAATGACCATTTTTCCTACACATATAGTTTTGGCTAGAGGACACTTTCAAATCCCTTATGGAAAGAGCATAGAGTATGAGTAGGCAAGCTTATAGGAACATTTGGGTTATAATAAAAGACCTTAAATTTTATAATCATACTGTTATAGGGCAATAATAAGGAACATATGCTTAGATATTTTATATCATCTTTGGGGTGTAATTAAAAAGATTAGATAATTTAGAGAAGCTTAAAAAAGTGATTTAGTCAAATAATGAGTCTATTCACAACTTAGAGATGCAGTTTGCCTAGGTGACAAGGATAAAAAGTGAAAGACATTAAGGACAACCTTTTAGCTGTAATAAGGTAGATCATATGCACTACAATAAATATGACTATTAGCTCCATTTTTTTGCTATAATTTGAAATTCGTAACTAATAGTAAGTACTTGACTATGAATTTCCTAAATCATAGCCTATTGAAGCAGTATATCACAAATTAATAGTTTGTAGATTTTTTTGAAGACTATTAACTATGTTTATTTTCACTATGAATTTGGTTTCATAGTGAAAGTTATTTTTTTGAATAAGTTACATTTAATTTTTGTAAAAAATAACTTCTAGCAACATTTTTTAGCTACGAATAAAATTTTGTAGCAAAACATTTTTAGCTATAAAAACATAAATCTGCCTCAAATTGTAGCTTTCAGCTACTTTGTTTTTGCTACAAAAATATTTTTATAGTGAAAAAAGCCCTAAAAATCATTTAAATGATGTCATTTTCTTTTAGTTGATATCCTAATTGACCACTTTGTTTCCTCTCATCATTTCATTTGATTCTTCTTCTTCTCTCATCATTTTGGATATGAAACTTTATACCCTATTTCGACTTTAGCCTGTGGTAGCCTTCTCTGGTTCTCAGGTACTTCTCCAGTCTCTCTCTCACTTTAACTCTCTCTCTCTCTCTCTCTCTCTCTCTCTCTCGTTCTCATTATAGTGCCTTTGATGTTTGCTTTAAATTCCTTTAGGCCCTAAAAATTTTCATGAAAAGTGTTGAAGATTTCTAGGGCTTTCTTTAGGTCAGATTTACATCTCCATTTCTGTAAAGTTATTTTGTTTGATTTTTTTATGATTTAAGGTGTATCTTCCTTATTTTAAAAAATAAAAGGAGCTCCAAAAGATGCCCCCCTCTCTCTCTCCCCCCCTTAAGACCTATTTCTAAGTAACAATCTGCCATTTCACTTATTTAATTATTGATTTAGTAAGGAATCATATATAGAACATCTCATTTGTTAACTTATTTTATATTATCTAATTTTTTTGGTATAGATATTGGTATCTTCTTATTGAGTGAATTCTTAGCAATATTAAGAAAATGATGCATGTTGCCTACATTTATCTATACAATAATTTGATCTCTTCTTTGATGATCTTTAACTTCTTTGCATAAATGTATTGCTTGGTTCCTATGATCTTGGAGTTAATTCTCTCCATATGGCCTCATCAAAACCTATCAAATCAAGTAAGAAATTGTTAAATCTAAAGGGGATTTTGAGTTTAGAACTTACAAGATCTTTATGAACAATGATCAGGGAATGATCTGAAAGGCTTCAATTAGGGAATAAAGTTTAACATGTAAGAAAGGCCTAGAAACACTCTATGTTTTCAAGCCTGCAATCTTATTTCATCCTTATAAATTGGTCTCCTTTCTAATTATTAATCTACGTAAAAAGGTTACCACCATAAGATAATTATGTTATTTAGATGTCGTTTAGGCATTGTCTTAAGTATGCACACAAGTTTATGAAGGATCTATATATAATACCTCATATACGAAACTTGCAACCACCCACTTACATGGCAACCAAATTCCTGTATAAACATTCACGATATACATTTCTATTCATTTATAGGGACTGTCATCACATATTTTTCTATTCAATGCTACACATATACATATTACAAAATTTTATATCATTTAACATTATCATTGAAAACTAGTCTTACATATTTATATTTACATGTTAATCCAAAAGGAAAACAAACAATTTCCTTTATTATAAAACCATTATTTAATCAAAAGACACATCCAATACTTTTACTCCTAGCTGTTAACTTTGGTCCCTGCAGATATTCCCTGTATCTCACTCCTATGACCTGGACCTACATGAATCAACGCCCGTATTAAGCTTGAAAGCTTAGTGGGGAAAACACTTAGTCATCTGTCAAATACACACATTCAAAAATATCACAACTCACATATCATAGTTTAGGTTATGAACCAAACATTGATGTTCAACACTCATGTAAACAATGATGGTATACGTAAGCAAATTACATAATGCAAATATGCTTCAACATATTATCCATATATCGAAAATGCACATTTATAAGTCAAATATTGATATTCAACACTCATTAATACAAATTATCAACACAAATGCAAATGCTCATCAATACCAATCATTTATGTTGTCATGTTGTATTTCTTATTTATAACCAATTACTTTACTTTCTATATTAGGCCTACATATTTCTTTGGCTATAGATAATGGGAGCTATGGATATCCAAAGATATCAAAATTGTGGATACTCAAAAGTATCAAATTATGGATACCTGAAGGCATCAAACTGTGGATATCCAAAGGTATGAAACTATAGATACCCAAAGGCATAAAACTGTGGAGACATTATAGTCTCGAAATGAAGACGCAATTGGTGTCAAACTGTAGCAACTGTGTTGTATCCCTATAGGCATGTGTATTTATCTATTAGGTTCCCATCATACATCTCATACTTAATATATATCAAATATATGCAGTGGAAATAAAACGGAACCTCAAAAACTAGATCTACTCATGCATATAGATATAGAAAAACAAAAACATGAAATGTACGATGTTTATGTACCTTTCTGATGATCTCCTTTGTTCTTTAATCTTCTCCACGTTGGGTTTTCATAAACCATAACAATCAATGCAGACCGTCTCTAATGAAAGTACACATGAAGATAGAAGGATGAAACCTTATTAGGAGATGGCTAGAATTTTTTCTTTGTGCTAGCAAAGATAAGAACTCTTCAGAGAATTAGAGAGAAAAAGTGTGTGTGTGCAAGAAAAAGAACTTTTTTTCTCATTTATGTCTTACACAAGATGAATAAAAATCATCTCAATTTTCTGTAACATTCGACCTTCCATAACCCCCATCACTAATGGAAAGTTATGGGAAGTTAATGGTCATGAATAACATGCATTAATGGAAGTTATGGGAGGTTAATGACCATGAATAGAATGCATTAATGGAAGCCAACAACTCTTGTTTCTAATCCATTACATGCAACATTTTCTACCATGATCACATTGCGATACAATCCTGAAACACTCTCTCATATCTTGAATCACTATTCAAGACCATTTTACTCATCCTTCGGATCTCCTATGTGTGTGACCTATTAGGTTCCCAGTTATGTTGGCCACTTGAATTAACACTTAATTTAATTAAGTCCAAAGAGGTATCTAGCAACACATCATGACCCCCAATTGACCAAAAAGTCAGTGGTTTGACTATAAACCCTTCCATGCGTAATGTTGCCATGCAATTTGTCCTTTCACCATCTATCCCACTTGGTTCAGGATATGGTCAAAGTGTTAACTCCCACTAGATTGACTACGTGACATCTAGTACAAGTGATATTAGATCTTGTCCTGAGGATCTTATTACTCTATGTATCATTGAAGACTCTCTTCATGACATATATCTGCTCTAGTCAGAGACTCCCAAGTAATGACCCGACAAGAGGCCATGGGTATCATCTCCTTCTATCAGGAGTGGTGAATCCTTTATTGGATACTCAATTACCTCCAAATACCTCAAGCGGTACCCAATCACCACCTTATGAGTAACCCTTGAAAGACACCGATGAATGGAGTCAAAACACAGGTTCAGAATCTGAGATATCCTTAAGCACCTCAAGTCAAAGGATACTTGCACCATTGCTATAATGAGACTATCATTGACACTGGAATATAATATCTATATGATTGTCTCATAGTAGGTCAATCCAATGTGATTACAACTTTGAGTAAGCATCCACATGTTAATTCTAAATAACTCATGTCTACAGCTTATGAGATCTCCTGCTTGATCTAATCAAGAAGTATAATATGTGCTAGTCTATTTGGATTAATGATATCCCATGTCATAAACCCTATGACTAGGGAAAGTTTATATACTAACATAATTACACATGATAAGAATCTCATTATAATGATCTTATCATGATTTCCTCTATGCTATGTTTTGTATCAAGGACTTCATTAAATCAAGTTAAGATCAACATCAAATGCATAAATGTATGAACATTGAAATAATGAAAAATGCCTTTATTAATTATAAAATGATTTGTATAATAAGTGCTAAAGGTGATTGCCTTTAAAGCACTTCTCTAACACTATCTACCATGAAGACAATAGAACAGGCACTGTAACATTTCCTTTAACCATTTGATAATTTCATAATTCATATATTGACAAGTCATATGATATACATTTCAGGTCATAAAATCTATATCTGTGTTCATACATGCAAGAAATTACCTACCACCATTAGAAGGATATCAAAATCACACTTATATAATCATAATATACACTTATAAGTAATAAATATTCATACAAATCATTTATGTACATGTAATTTTTCTTTGGAATGCACTATATTCAATTACCCAATTCATATATGATAAGTCCTATTTCATTTATTTCTAGGTATTTAAAAATTTTTATACATATTAAAAAAGATTTAAATAAGATTTGGTAAAAATCGAAAATGAAAACAAACTTGAAATAGTGCAATTTGGGCTAAGCCCACGATGGTATAAAAATAGGCAAAGAATCAGTCTTGAAGAAAATCACATGACAGACTCCAGTTGTTCCTTAATATGTATATAGAAAACGTTCGAATTAGGTTTTGAGGTCTTCTATATATTTGTTCCCCTATGTCTCTAGTTTTCATAGAACTAACAATCAGACCATTTTAACTTTCCAATAATGAGATATAGACCAAATATTACAAGCTGCTCCAAAATAAGGGCAACATCAGGTGACCATTTTCTATCTCAATTTCCAATGTCATAAAGCTAGAATTAAATTGTAGTGTCTTCTAGATATTTTTATTTCCGTTTTAGTTTTGATATGAAATTGAAATCACCTAATTTAGAGGTATGTAGGCTGAGTTATGACTCAAACAATGTAACTGGTTCAAACGAACCTAAGATAGAATTCCACTAAAAGATATTCTCTTATCATATAAAACCATTTCCATGAAAAGTAACACCAAAAATCATCCCAGAAACCATTACATGTCCAAATGAATCTTTATATGCATTCAAACATACACAGAAAGATAAATTAGACTAAATGCAGTCCCGAACCTTAAAATTGGCAAAGTAATCCTAATGCCTTTTCTTCTCTTCCTTTTTGGTTTTGCTTGAATCACCAACTAGAAATACCACAAATACAAATCTCAGATCCCAATTTCATCCTTATAATTCCCACTCTTTATTGGCAAAGCAAGAAAGATGAAGATGAAAAAACAAACCATAAACTTTTACATTGATTTTCACCTAGGATTAGCTTGATTCCTTATGTAAAATGGTGTGATTAAAGAGATGGAATAGAGAGGAGATGAGAATACAAGAGAAAATTCTGCCCTACATACACATCCCTTTCCCCGCTTTTCTATTCTCCTCATGAATTTTCTAGTCTTAGACACATGTTTCAATCCCAATGGGCCATATTTTACAATCCTATTGGACCATGTGTTATAATTCTATTAGACTATGTGTTACAATGCTATTGGATCATGTGTTACAATGCTATTGGACCATGTGTTCTAATTCTATTGGACCATCTTTTATAATTCTAATGAAAACACATGCTTTAATATTATTGTTCACATATGCTTTAATCATATTGCTCACACATGCTTTAATCCAATTAATTGGTCCATGTGTTAACTTTAGAAAAATTTGCATATTGGTCCTTCTTCTTCCTTTAATTCCCCTATTGGCCTATGATCTTATCAATTAATTTTATTCCCCTATGTCTTAATTTTCTAAAGGCATGAATTTCATGCAATTTGGTGAATTATATCGAGAGTTATATCTAAAAAATTATAGGTTGTTAAAAAACAAGGACAACAGTCAGAACTCAACTTCAAAACAGAATTAAAAAATATTAGAGGCAGAATCAAATTTCAGTTCCTTCATTAAAATTTTAGACCTATGTCTCTAGTTTAATATAAAATTAGAATTATCCAATTTTGAGGTCAACAGGACAAGATATGGGCAAATTACAAAAGTCTATTTAGTGAAACCTATCCATTTGATATGTGTTTAATTGTTGATACATTTAATCATTTACACTTAGCGATTAATGATACAAAAATGTTTAAGATACTCATTTTAATTCATATATGATTTTAGGTACAATTTGGAAGTAAAGAACTTAAAGTGAGTTGAAAGCATTACATTTTGGCCATTTTTCGAAGATTAATACTCACTTGTCTTCGTGGAGCGAGACAAAGAAAATTAAAATACTAAAAGAATGAAGACATGAAGAAAAGAACGTGAACTGCATATATTATGGTGAGAAGGAAACCATGCAGTAGGTGGATAAATGTTGAACAAAACAGTAGCATAAAGGCATTAGCACAAGCTTAAAACGACATGCAAGTAGTTGGATATAGGAGCAAAATGAAGTTGGAAAGTGCGAGTAGTCCAGCCAAAACGCAACACCAAATGAGGAAGCATAAGCAATGACATTTGTCCAAGCAATGTTCAAAACATCAACGTGTGTAAAGAAAACGCATGCAGAAATAAGAGTCTAAAACGTATCCAGCATGTAGCTAAATGTAGACATATGGGGAAGGACATATGGGGAAGGACATAGGGGCAGCTAGTGAGCTAGCCCAAAACGACAGCTAAGAGACGTGAACTAGCAGAAAACGACGACACGCAGCAGCAGAGCTAAGAGACAAAACGCAAACGTAGGGTGCATTTTGTGGCTTAAAATGCACAGGAAAAAGTGAGGGTTTGAAGCGGTGAATAAGAGGCGTGACCAAACAAACTTTAATAGTCCCATCATGTTATAGTGAAATATAAGAGAGGAGGCTATTGCTGGTGGCTGAGATGAAGAGAGAAGGCTGCGGCTTAGTGGCTCAATAAGAGAAGAAAGCTGTGGGAGAGAGTGGAGGTGAATAGTGGCAATGGACATTAATCTTTAATTGTCTCATTGATGAATAGTAAAGATAGGAGAAGCTTGCGGCAATTTTGTGGAAAACCGAAGGGGTCGGCTAGCGTAATTTACATAAGGTTTAAGCATTTTCTTGGGAGATCTGTGGAAGGCTAAATGTCCCGACGTCGGTTCGGAGGTGATATCGACACTGATGACCTGGGTTAAGTGTATTTTCTAGTTTTTGTTGTTTCTTTCTCTCATTAGAAATTGATTGTGTTATCCTATGTTAATTGATTTGGGTTTTGTGTATGGATAATTAGATTTTTGTTATTGTTTGATTATTTATGTATAAACCCATTGGGATTGTGAAAAGATGATTTTAATGCATTCATTGAGTTGTTTAATTGCATCCCATTGCTAGAATTTCAATATAATCTGTAATTGTTATGTTGAAATTCATATGTAGCGACTAATGATTCGGAATCATTAAGGATAACATGAACTAGGTTAAATGATGCATCGTATATGGTTATTGCATTGATTAATCAGTTTTCCTAATTCGTAATACTACTGCCTAATTAAATCTAGAGATCTTATCCTAGGTTATTCAGTAGTTAGATTTGATTCATGATCGTATCTTGATTAAACAAAACCTAAGGGAAATTTTGGATTAATTATTAACCCACGATTAATAGTTGCTAGGAGAGGTTTGGAAACAACAAATCGTTAAAATATGCTTAATTAGGGTGTAGGCTGAGATTGAACCAAAGAACCAAATCCCTAACGAATTCCCCAATTTTATCTTTTTCACATGTTTTCTTTAATTTTTTATTAGTTAGTTTCATTTTATTTTCTTATTTCAAAATCCAAAACCCCCTTGTTAAACCTAAACACTAATTAATTTCATTTCATAAACTTTACACACATTCTCTATAAGATCGACCTAAACTCACCACTACTACAGTAGTATCCTAGTTATTTTATTTTGACTAGCGCTACGATGCGCCGGTCACCATCCAAAGAGGTGCACATCCCAAATCAACTAACTTCGATCTTATCATGCAAAAGCAGCATAAAGACGCATCCAATTTAACCAAAAACATCCTATTTATACTTCTTTTATCAATTTCCCTCACATCACGCTTAGAAATACAAGAAAACATATCAAAAACACGTCTAAATATGTATGTCCATGCCCAAATGAACAAATTACCCATTTACCCATACCTTTTACATTAAGTACCATTATGTCTCTTACTATACTTAAATGCACTTAATTCGTTATATTCACTTCTTAATACACCCTAGACATGCTATAATACTTCTAAGGTATATGTTAGAGCCTTACACTACATCTTTTTGCTTCCTTAAGTTAAATAATTGAGATAAAATTACCAAATAGTAACCCTGATATTTTGATGTTCAGTGGCAATTCTCTGAGCTTCACCTATAAAGAGGTCCTTTGGATTGTAACATTGTGAGCATATATGAAAGAGATGTCCACTTTATTATTAACCAATTTATCCTTAAATTTTATATGAACTACTTGACCTAGGATTAAGGAATCAAGGACCTTTAAACAAAACAATATAGATAAAACTTCACAAATTGGAATATGTCTAGAAATAATGATAAATATGCTCAAATTATGAAAACATTCGAGCATAATTTAAATGATTACCTAGTGTTTTTCAAGTCCGTAAACTTATAATAGTTAATAAGGTTGGTTAAAATCAACTAAAATTATTGTGGTAAAATTGATACATTAATTATTTAGTTATAATTAAAGCAAACATCACATAACATTGCCATTCATAACATAATCACTCATAATTTACATCTTCATCCATTCTATAATATGAGAAAAAAGGATTAAGATTAAATTATAGTATATATAGGAAGTGACAAAATAAAGCTAGGATAGAGAGTTAATACATTCTAAACCCATTTGATCTTTTACAAATTTAATGAAAGTCTTCACTCCTTCTAAGTATTGACTAGACCATTTCTGATAAATCATCCAACTTTTATCTTTATATTTATACAATTAAAAGTAATTTAATAAATTAGTGAATGTAATTTAAGATGTAAGTAATATAATGGTAATCAAAATTGACATATCAAGTTTATATTCTACTAAAGAATATCAATGGTTGATAGACTATGACAAACCTTGTAATAGAAGAAGAGCAAATATCATAACCTTGGAATAGTATGTTATATCAAATTTGTAGCTCAAGATGCCTTATGCTAAAATTTTATCCCTTGAATACCCTACAACAAAAGATTCATATATCTCCAAATGCTTTATAATTACAATAACTTAATATGCAACATAACAAGAAAAAAAGTTCATTAAGAACTTTTTCATAAAGTTTATTAATAAGATATATGACAATATAATATTATGTAATAAGCATATAGTGAAAAACTCTCTTCAATGAGAAAAAAATAAGAGTTTGGTGTTGTTTAATTTGCTAGCCATAGACATAACTCATTTTGGATACATGTTCTTGTCTTTCTCATAAGAAAGAGCAAGCCAACAAGGCCGTGTTTAAAAAATTCAAGTCCTAGTTTATTAATTTTAACCTTATCTTTAGCACCAATTTAACCTTAGATAATATATATCTTGTTTAATAATTCATATGTTTTCAATCACATTAAAAAAACATTTTAAAAGGCCAAATAATAAGAATCCTCTCCAATATCCTCTTATTATTATAGTCCGATATTGTGATCATGTACAATCATTTTAGCTATAATTTGTAAGAAAATATATATCAAGGAACAAAAAAGGTATCATAACCAACAAAAAGGCATAAAGAAAGCAAAGTCGAATCTAAAATCCACCATAGATCTAAGATTATTAACAAAAAGAAAAAATTAGCAAAGAAATTAAAGGAAAATAAGGAGAAAATTATGAGTCGAAAAAATTAATGGGAACGTTATTCAAGCAGTAAATTTAAATATTTGTAGGAAAAGGAGAAGAGTGAAGGAAGGTAATTTGAATTAAAAGGAAATACTTAAAATAATAAACAAAAGATAGGAAGAGAAAATAAAAAGAGATATAGTCTCTCTCTCTCTATCGTGTTTAAGAAGTTCATTAATTGTTAATGAAAACTGGAACTCATATTCAAACTTATCCATGTAAAATGTCATGCACAATGTTAATCCAACAATGTCATGTACAATGCACATAAGTGAGCTTATTAATTAGCCAACTAGCCATGTATGCTACTTTAATTAATTTAATCATCTACTTTTGACATAACAGCAACTAGATAAGAAGCCTCTCATTTATGTTTTTGTCAAGTTCTCAGCCCTTAAAACCTATATAATGTAGCTTATAAAGAATTATATGGACAAATATTGACAATTGTTTTTATCTAACTATAAAGAAGTTTGTACTAATTAATGAATATTAATGTGAAAAATTCCTTGACAAATTAACTATGTAATGTAACTATGATGACAACAAACCAATAGTTCATTTTATTCAAGTAGAAAATTTTTTCATCAATAAGAATTTCTAGTTTATGATTTACTCATGTCTCTTAGTTCAAATTGAATGTATTATACATATTGGCTATTTTAACTACTCAGGTCTCAAAATTCTCATTCACATTGAACACCAAGATTTATATGTCAATAGAAAAGAGATTGTAGAAAGAAAATTGTATTTCTGATTAGTTCTTCATTAACAACTTAAACCACCAAATAGCATATATATTTAATTATTTTTTTGTAATATTGAATTAATGATTATAAGAATTTATAAATCTCATTCATTTCATTAATTTCCTTTGATTGTTGATGTCGAGTTAATAAGTGTATTATTTCTGTTGATTGAGTTTCAATATTGATTTGTTTATCCAATAATTCAGCTAATTGTTTGGTAATACTCATGATGTATTTTGTAAATGAGTTTTCAATTCATAAAGTTGTTTCTTAATGTTTAATAATTCAATAGCTAATTGTTCAGAATTATTGACATGTTTTTCTTTATTACTATTGGATACTTTCTCTTGGTTATGGTCATGGTCTTTATTAGATGTTCCTGATTCGATAAATCTAATAGGCTTTTCTAATCTAGTGGAATAAGATCTTTAAAAAGTAGGTTCTAATTTAGATACCTTTTTATTTTCATTAAGGGATAAACGAGGTAATTCTTGTACTTTTATAGGATAATTTATATTAGGTAGTTCTCTTAAACTAGTTCTTAAATTTATACCAACTTTAGCTACCTCAGTAAATAATTGATCTATATAGATGCAATCGGTATTTTTAAATTCAATACTATGATGAGAATTAGTTAAAGCATAACTAATTTGGTAAGTAATTGAAAAAGGATATTGACAGCTTACCATTAAATGCTCGCGATAAAATTTATATGCTATATTGATTATTTCATCTAAATTTTGTGATCGTAACGGAATTCCTAA
The DNA here is from genome assembly GCA_027563885.1 of Erythroxylum longipes. Classification (NCBI taxonomy): domain Eukaryota; kingdom Viridiplantae; phylum Streptophyta; class Magnoliopsida; order Malpighiales; family Erythroxylaceae; genus Erythroxylum; species Erythroxylum longipes. The sequence goes on along the minus strand of JAOQMS010000004.1, from coordinate 20,024,369 downwards.
TTTAATCCGAGTGTTAAATTTTATTTTCCCATAAGCTAAATTTCCATTCATTATTCCAATTACTTGATCTTTTAAATCTGTCATTCTTTCATCAATTATAGCCATTCTTATAGGTGAATCGATCCCTTCTTGAAAAGTTGAATAAAATTTGTATTGTAGAAAGATGTATATAGCCAATTTTTTGTCGTTTTTCCTCAGATATATTTTGTAATGGTTTATAAATATGGTCTTGATCAATTAAACTTATACGAATGTGTCCACTACATTGATCTATTCTAATAGGTGTTTCATAAACTATTTTTCCATAATAAATGATATTTTTTCAATTAATTAAGTTTCAAAATGGATTATGAGTAATGTCTTGTCCATCTTTAAGGTTTAATTGTGCTTTTGCTATTTATTTTTGTTTTTATTGAGATAATAATGTATTAATATGAAAATTTCCAATAGATTCAGTTAATTCTAAAGTATCAATATCTAAAATATTAGTATTCTGATTGGTGTTATTAATAGCTTCAGAGTCTAGAACTATTTCAACCATGATAGATTTGTAGATGTTGAGTAAGTTGATTATGAATAAAAAAAGCTTGTTGTTTACCTAGGTTATACTTTTGAGTTGCTAGATCTATTATTTCTTTAATAAGGGTTAATCCCTTATTAGAAATAGAAAATTGAAGATAATTATAGCGAGTTTCATAGTATTCTTTTATATTGGCTAACTAATGTTTCACGCTGAATGATACGTTTTAATATTTGATGACAATTTATAAAGTGTTCTTTGATAAAGAAATAAGACACTAAAGATAATAGCGTTTATAGTGAAATTGTTGATACAATTGTTTTATTTCTAATTTTTCTTGATTGATTATGGATGTCTGTATGTCGTGCTAAAATACCTTGAAATTTTGATAGAATAATATTAGAAGCATCTATTTGTTTAAGCTAATTATAAGTGTCTCTAAAGGTTTGAATAAGATTTCGACTCAGACTAAGTTTTTTCTCTGTATGTACTATTAATAAATGAATATTATGATAGGTAGAGCAGATTAGCATATTGATAATTTAGGCATAAACAGAAAGTAGACATAAATATAATTCAGATAAATCAATTTTAAGTAAAAAGATGAAAAATTCGAAACATAATTATTAAACATACCTTTTATATGCTCAATCTTCATTTTCTCTTCTTTAATGCCAATGCTTAGGCTACTTCAGAGAAGTGTTGAGAGTGTAGACAAAAGATAAACAATAAGAGCATTTTTAGTTTCTTATAGCCCTGAAGGCTTCGTGCTAACTTACATTATATAAAACCCAAAAGGTTCAAACTAGATAAAAGATAAAGTAAAACCTAAAGGAAAGTAAAAGCTAAAGTAGATTCCTTCTGATCAGGAGTCCACTTTTAAAAAAGAAAAGAAAAGAGATGTCAGCCACATGTCGGCCACATGGTCGACAATAGGACACCTACTTTAATGATTACATTGGTAATAATTACAACCGACACTTTTAATAATGCAATCTTCAATAAGTATATCGTCAGATGATGTCATCTTTAGCTTTTGAGGCAGAGAGACACTGGAGACACTTGTAAGTTGGATAGTGCTGTAGTTGCTTACAGATGGAATGTTTCTAATCATCGGATAGGTCAGTTAATACTCTAGAAGTAGTTGAAAATTATGCTTCAATATGCTTAATGAGTTGTAGAGAATCAAATGTTATTGGGTTCTTATATGCAGAAGTCATCAAAAGATTGGGTCTTCGATAATTGAGTTTAATTGATGATTCAAAAGTGATTTTTAAACATTGCTGATAAACTCCTTCAAGGCAGTGAAGATTAAACTGGTTGATTAAATCCTAAGTAACTTCATATCGTGGGGGTTCGTCGACTGGTGGATATTGTCCATTATTGATTCCAATTTGAACATATGCTAGTTTGGATAGTAATATTTCTGGGTCCTTCAAGGTGTCAACTATTTTAAAAATAAGATAGTTGCTAAAGACCTTAATAAAAATTTCCCTTTCTTTTGCAAATCTTTCCTTATAATTTTTAACTGCAAAGGTAAATCCAACTAGGAATTCGGCTAGACTGTGTAAATTGGTTAACTAAATGGTATCGACTAGTCCACTATGGAAGAATAGATAGGTGGTGAGTGGATCAGCTTCAGGGAAAATAATGGCTTTAGGTCCATATCTTCCTTGATTTTGTGGATAATATTGAAATATTTTTTCTTCTTCAGTCCATCCATTTAAGGCTTGAAAATAGTCATAAAACATGTTTGGCGTAATTTTTTTTCATTTCTTCCTTCAAAGCCTTTGTAGGTATAACATTAATTTTTTCCATATTAATGGGTTTACCCAATGTTTTCATTCTGGGTTCTGAAGGTTGTTTTTCCAAGGCCTGTTTATATTGAGGTTTGAGTAGAAGATTTCTAAAATCGGCTAAGGCTTTTTTGGCTTCGGACCGAGTAGAATAACTTTTATGGATAATGGAGGGTTTCCCAATGATTTGGATTGAAGCCTTATGCCATTGGTCATAAATACCAGCCATGGGTCCATTAAAAATGATATAGGTTTTCCTTTCTTTGAAGTCTTCTTGCTTTTGGGATAGGATTGGTTTAGGTTTAATTATTGAAGGAGTTTGGTCAGTAGGTGCAACTGTTTGTATGGTGGATACAGAGGTTTGGGTTATTTATTGTGGGGTAATTGGTTGGAAATTTGGAATGGTTTGTTTTCAAGGAGTTGAATAGTAAATCTTAACTGGTTGATTACTTTTGTTACTATACTTACTTGTTATTGAAGCTCTACTAATTCTGCTTCCTTCTTTGTGAGTGAATCCTTTAAACTTATGATAGCTGCTTCCATTCTCGAGTCAATGTACCTGCAAGACTATTAGAAGTAGATTTTATATATTGCATTTGAAAATTGTATTGTGCTAATTCCAATTGCCGCAGAATTAATCAGCCTTGATTATAATTGGTTTTAATGTTATGTTTAGTAAATCCATATAAATATGTCAATCTGTCTGAATATAAAACTCGACAGGTAACAAATCCACTTTCCATTTGCGTACTGTTTTAATACATGCTAATGTTTCCTTCTCATGAATTGGACATTTCTTTTCAATGGCATTAAAAGTCCCATTGATATATTTACATAATAGATAATTCCTTGATTTGGGTGGTTTTGCCATAAGATAGTCAGCCCATGTATCCATACTTGCATCAATTTGTATTAATAATTTATCTTTTTTAGTATAATTATATAATTCAGGTAAATTTTTACAAAAAAATTTTAATAATCATATTGTATTAGTATCATCATCATTCCATGTCTATTGATATTTTGTACTACATTTAAGTTGTAATTTTTTGCGTTCAGATCTTTAAGGATTCCTTGATCTGAAATATAATTTAATAATCCTAAAAATTTTTGAACTTCAGTGATGTTGTTTAAGGTATCAGGAAATTGGTGTAATTTTTCAGGGATATTTGGTTATAGTTTTAAAAAACCATTATGAAATTCAATACCTAAATATTCTATGTTTTGTTGAGCTAGTTTAATTTTCTTTTTGCTTAAAATTAATCCTTTTTGCTTGCATCTTGTTAATACTTCTTTAACTTTTTTCAAATGATCCTATTTAGTTTTATTTGAAAAAATAATAATATCATCTATATATGCTAAGGCAAATTCTTCTAATCCTTCTAGATTATTATCCATAAAACTTTGATAAATTCCAGGGGCTTGTTTTAATCCAAAAGGTAACACATTCCATTGATAATGTTTTTGTAGAGGACAAGTAAAGGTGGTTAGTGTTTTTGTATTTTCATGTAATCGTAGTTGCCAATAGCCAGATTTAGCATCTAGGGTAGTATACCATTGATGTCCATTTAATTTATTTATAATATAATCTTTTCTAGGTAATTTATAGGCATCACCTATTGTTGCTTTATTTAATTCTTTATAATTAATTACCATTCGTCTTTTTCCACGTTTTTGTTCTAAATGATTATTTACATAAAAAGATGGGGCAGAATGTTTACTAGTACTTGGAGATATTAGTTGTTTTTGTATTAATTAACACATTCGGTAATAAATTCTTGTACATCTTGTTGTTTATATGGGATATTATTCTTAATATTAATCTCTTGCGTTGGCTCTTTTAATTTTATTTCAATTAATTGATTATTCGTATTTTTATTAGGATCTAGTGGATTTTCACTACAAACTTGTTCTAAGATTGTTAAGAAGATAAAATTGTAATTGATTTAACTTTTCAATTATAAGTTTTAATTTTTGATAATAAGTAGTATGATAGATTGGGATTTTTAGAATTATTGATTTTTTATTTAATGATTTTATTATTGGTGTTTTTTAAGTTTTATAATGTAAATATTGACAAAAAGGGTTAAATAACTTAAGAAAATTATTACCTAAAATTAATGGTAATCCTAATTCTTGTTGATATATAGAAGGAACAATAAATATATAGTTTTCAATACTACTATTGTTATAATAATTTACATACCATATTAATTTAATACTTCCATTTGCTATTCTTATTTGTAACGATTTTTTTAATTTTTTCCAATTTGATAATAACGTTTTAAATGCTTTGCAAATAGTAGCGCCAGTATCTATATAAGCATTAACTTTTTTATTCTGAATAATCACTTGAAAAAAAGTTGTGTTCGAATTCAGTTGTTAAGGAGGATGTTTGGAGTTCATAGAGAGAAGAGATTATAGAATCAGTTTCGTATTCAGATTCTATAGGCTCTAGATGATTTTGAAAAGCAGAGTTTAAAATATTAACTTTTTCTTTGTATTTATTTTGATTTTGTTTTGGACAATTATTAGCATAATGTCCTTCTTCTTTACATAACCAACATTTACACTTTTTTTTAGGAGAATAATTTTGTTTTAGTTTAAATTGTCTATATTGGCATTTTCTAAAAAATCTCTTAAAAGGCTTATAGGGGAATTTTTAAAATCTTTTTGTAAGATATTTTTCCATATATATTTTTTATTTTTAGGTTGATATTTTGGTTTTCTTATGTTTATATTTTGGTGGGAAGGATATTGACAACCATACTGTTGGGGTACTTCTGAATATTTTGAGCAACAAAGTTGAATATCATTATCTCTTAAAGAGTTGTGTAATTTTACTTCTAAACATTTTTTTTGATAATACTTCTTTAACTATTACAATGGCTCCTCCTAAATTATAGGCAACTAAATTGTCTTTTTATTTAATTAAAAATAAATCTTCGACTGTTTTATTGATAGGGTAAGATAATTTTTTAATAATATTTGTACATACATTTCTTGTTCAATTCGAGTTAGTTTATAATAATATTTTTAAAATTCACAAATATATTCTTCTAAATAACATATATCACATATTCTTATATTATTTAAATGTCATAAAGCATTTTTTCTTTTTTCTTTTTCCTTTTTTCATTTTCAATTTCTTGTTTATAAAAAGCTATATCCTTGGCTATAAATTCTTTATAAATTACATTGGTAACCACTTGAAAGGCTTTGATAGGTTCAAGTGCATTAAGACATTCAATTGTATTTTTTATTCTTATTTCATTATCTAATAAAAAATTTAATAGTATACCAATAGTTTTATAGGTAATAAAATTCCATACTGCCTGATATTAGTTAGTCCTTCAAATGGTTTTTCTAACTGAATTACTAATGCTAATCGGTTTGACCATTCAAGTAATAATTTTTCAGGAGATAAAACACAATCTAAGTTTAATATTCCATAGGGGCCTAAAGTTATATGTTTTAGAGTGTATTCGGTAGGAAATTTTCTTAATTTATTTTCTTTTTTATAATAACCAAAGCGACGTAAGTCTTCTTGAGTTTGAATAGGTTTATATTTCCAATCATAATAAGTAGTTTTTATATCTCTTTTTCTCTTTTCTCCACTTTGACTTGATTCAGATTGATCAACAAGAAATATATGTGGACCAACCTAAACCAGATGATCATCCTGAATCAAGTCAAAGTGGAGAAAAGAGAAAAAGAGATACAAAAACTACTTATTATGATTGGAAATATAAACCTATTCAAACTCAAGAAGACATAACTCGCTTTGGTTATTATAAAAAAGAAAATAAATTAAGAAAATGTCCTACCGAATACGAGCCAAAACATATAACTTTAGGTCCCGATGGAATATTAAACTTAGATTGTGTTTTATCTCCTAAAAAATTATTACTTGAATGGTCAGACCGATTAGCTTTAGTAATTCAGTTGAAAAACCATTTGAATGACTAACTAATATCAGTACACTAAGGAATTTTATTACCTATAAAACTATTGGTATAGTATTAAATTTTTTATTAGATAATGAAATAAGAATAAAAAATACAACTACATTTCTTAATGCAATTGAACCTGTCAAAGCCTTTCAAGTGGTTACCAATGAAATTTATAAATAATTTATAGGCAAGGATATAACTTCTTATAAACAAGAAATTGAAAATGAAGAAAGAAAAAAGAAAAATGCTTTATGGAATCTAACTAATATAAGAATATGTGATATATGTTATTTAGAAGAATATATTTGTGAATTTAAAAAATATTATTATAAACTAACTCGAACTGAACAAGAAATGTATATAAAAGTATTTATTCAAAAATGACCTTACCCTATCAACAAAATAGTCGAAGATTTATTTTTAAAATAAACAAAAAGACAATTTAGTTGCCTATAATTTAGGAGAAGCCATTGCAATAGTTAAAGAAGTATTATCACAAAAATGTTTAAAAGCAAAATTACACAAATCTTTAAGACATAATGATATTCAACTTTGTTGTTCAAAATATTCAGAAGTACTCTAACAGTATTGTAAAAGCCCTAGACCACCTGCTAACAAATATTGTCCGCTTTGGGCCTTGGCCCAGTCAAGCTCTCACGGTTTTGCTCTTCCCACACTTTGGGAAAATGCGTCTTGTGAGGGAGAGGAATCCATACCCTTATAAGGCGTACTTCGTTCCTCTCACTAACCGATATGAGATCTCACATTCTACCCCCTTTAGGGCTTATCGTCCTCGCTGCCACACCAGTTCGAGTACTGGCTCTGATACCATTATAACAGCCTTAGACCAACCTCCTATAGATATTGTCTGCTTTAGGCCTTGGCCAAGCCAAGCCCTCAAGGTTTTACTCTTTCCATACCTTGGGAAACGCGTCTTATGAAGGAGAGTTATTCATACCCTTATAAGGTGTACTTTGTTCCCTTATCCAACTGATATAAAATCTCACATTCTACCCTCCTTTAGGGCTCATCGTCCTTGCTGATACACTAGTTTAGGTACTAGCTTTGATACCATTGTAACAACCCTAGATCACCCGCTCACAGATATTGTTTGCTTTGGGCCTTGGCCAAGCCAAGCCCTCATGGTTTTGCTCTTCACACACCTTAGGAAATCGGGTTTTATGAGGGAGAGGTAGTCATATCCTTATAAGCTTCGTTCCCCTCTTCAACCGATAAGGGATCTCACATTCCACCCCTATAGGGCTCAGCGTCATCGCTGACACACCAGTTCAGGTACTAGCTTTGATACCATTGTAACAGCCCTAGACCATCCGCTCACAAATATTGTCCGCTTTGGGCCTTGGCTCAGCCAAGCCTTCACAATTTTTCTCTTCCCACACCTTGGGAAAACACGTCTTGTGAGGGAGAGGTATCCATACCCTTATAAGGCATACTTTGTTCCCCTCTCCAACCAATATAGGATCTCACATTACGCTGCAAATACTTCGCGAAAGACAATTGTACGCAAAGTTTTCAAAGTGTGAATTTTGGTTGAAGGAGATAAGATTCCTTAGGCATGTGATATCAAGAGAAGGCATTTATGTGGACTCAAAAGAAAGTGGAAGCTATACTTGAGTGGGGACTGCCCAAGAATGTGGCAGAAGTTTGTAGCTTTCTAGAGTTAGCTGGTTATCATCGAAGATTTATTGAGGGCTTCTTAGTACTTACAACCCTTTTATCGAGGCTTACTCGAAAGGGGGTAAAATTTTAGTGGGATGATAAATGCAAGGCAAATTTTCAAGAACTAAAGAGACGATTGACTTTTGCACTAGTGCTTGCTCTACCTACCCATAGGGTTGGGTATGAAGTATACAGTGACTTGGTTGTGTACTTATGCAGGTCGGGCGAGTGATCACATGTGATTCTACACAGCTGAAGAAGCACGAAATAAATTATCCTATTCATGATTTGGAGCTCGTAGCGGTGGTGTTTACACTTAAGATTTGGAGACACTATCTTTATAAGGAGACTTGTCGTATATACACCGACCGTAAGAACCTGAAGTACCTAATGACATAGAAGGAGCTAAACCTCAGATAAAGGATATGGTTAGAATTAATTAAGGATTATGACTTAGTGATTGACTGTCACTCGAGAAAAGCAAATGTGGTAGCCGATGCACTGAGTTAGAAGTCCTGTTCGGTAGTAACTGTTAGGTAAAATCCCTATATGACTCATTTGGTGAGTATACGGAGTACTGGGGTTAGACTCTCAGTGGCTGAGGATGATGAAAAATTGCTAGCACAGTTTGAACTTCGGCCAACACTATTTGATAAGATCAGGGATCATAGGCCGATGATCCTGAGTTAAAGGTCATTCGAGAGAAATTACCATACAAAGAGGATGAGGGGTTCCGACTGAGAGAAGACGGGTTGTTAGTCTTCAGAAATAGAGTCTGTGTACTGGATGACCAAGATTTCAAGCGAGCTATCTTGGAAGAAGCTCACAGTTTAGCTTATGTTATGCATCCTGGTAGCACTAAGATGTATCGAAATCTTAGATAGAGCTATTGGTGGCCAAGGATGAAGAGAGAAATAGCGAAATTTATGGCTAGATGCCTTCCTTGTCAACAGATAAAGGCAGAGCATCAGAAGCCAGTGGGTAGGTTATAGTATTTGCCCATTCCGAAATGGAAATAGGAGCACATGACAATGGACTTTGTAGTTAGACTAGCTCGTACATCGAAGGATCACGATGCTATTTGGTTTATAGTGGATAGATTGATAAAGTCTGCTCATTTTCTGCCTATCCACACAACCTACTCGTTGGATAGTTTGTCAAAACTGTGTATTGATGAGATTGTGAAGCTACATGGGGTGCCAGTTTCTATAATATCGAATAGGGATACGAGATTCACCTACTGATTTTGGCCAAAATTTTAGGAATCTTTGGGGACTAAACTGAAGTTTAGTACTAATTTTCACCCCCAAATTGATGGTCAGTTGGAGAGGACTATTCAGACACTAGAGGACATGTTAAGAGCATATGTGATGGAGTTCCAAGGAAGTTGGGACCGACACTTACCTTTGATAGAATTTGCTTATAACAATAGTTATCAAACAAGTATCGGTATGCCACCATATGAAGTACTTTATGGTAGAAAGTGTAGGACACCTCTATGTTGGGATGAAGATGGTACAGTTAAAGTCGAAGGAGCCAAATTGATAGAAGTTACCACTTAAAAGTAAAATTCATCCAGGAGAAGATGAAAGCTTCCTAGGATTGTCAAAAGAGTTATGCAGATAAAAGGCGACGACCATTAAAGTTTGCAGTTGGTGATAAATGTGAGATCCCATATCTATTATTAAGGGAAACGAAGTAAGCCTTATAAGAGTATAGATACCTCTCCCTCACAAGATGCATTTTCTCAAGGTATGGGAAGAGCAAAACTGTGAGGGCTTGACTGGGCCAAGGCCCTAAGCAAACAATATATGTGAGCGAGTGGTCTAGGGCTGTTACAATGATATCAGAGCTAGTACTCAAACCGGTGTGTCAGCGAGGATGCTAAGCCCTAAAAGGGATGGAATGTGAGATCCATATCGGTTGGAGAGGGGAACGAAGTACACCTTATAATGGTATGGATACCTCTCCCTCACAAGACACGTTTTCTTAAAGTGTGGGAAGAGCAAAACCGTGAGGTCTTGGTTGGGCCAAGGCCCAAGGCAGACAATATCTGTGAGTGGGTTGTCTAGGGCTATTACAATGGTATCAGAGTCAGTACCCGAACTGGTGTGTCATTAAGGACGCTGAGCCTATGAGATCCCACATCGGTTGGAGAGGGGAACGAAGTACGCCTTATAAGGTTATAGATACCTCTCCCTTATAAGACGCATTTTCCCAAGGTGTAGGAGAGCAAAACTGTGAGGGCTTGGCTGGGGCCAAGGCCCAAAGTAGACAATATCTGTGAGCCGGTAGTCTAGGGCTATTACATATAAGCTAATAGTCCAACTCTCTCAATAATCTCATATGGACCAATGTACCTAGGGTTGAGCTTACCCTTCTTATCGAATCTTAGCACTTCTTGCCAAACCGATACTCTTAGAAATACTTTTATCTCTAACCTGATATTCCATATCTCTCCTATGTTGATTCACATAACTCTTTTATCTATCTTGTGCTTCTTTAATTCTACTACGGATTAATTTTAATTTATCAATAGTATCCTGAATTAACTCTGGGCCTTCAATAATCCTTAGACCCCTCTTCATCCCAATATAAATGCGACCGACACTTCCTTCCATATAATGGCTCATATGGGGCCATACCAATACTAATGTGATACTAATTATTATAAGCAAATTCAATCATAGCCACATACTGATCCCATGCTCCATGCAACTCCAATATATATGCCCTTAGCATATCCTTAATAATTTTAATAGTTCTCTCACTGTGTCCATCTTTCTGAGGATGAAATGTAGTACTGAAGTTCAACTTCATACCCAAAGCTGTCTGTAAGCTACCCCAAAATCTCAAGGTAAATCTAAGATCTCTATCCTATACAATGGACACTGAAACCCAATGTAACCTCACTATCTCATTCACATATCTCCGAGCTAACTGATTTAGTGAGTTAGTCTCTCTCACTGGTAAGAAATGAGCTGGCTTGGTCAATCTATCAACAATGACCCATATGGCGTCATGTTTCCCGGAGTCCTAGGCAAACCCATAATAAATTTCATAGTAATCCTCTCCCATTTTCACTCCAGAATAGGCAAGGAATGTAACTTACCAATTGGAGTCTGATGCTCTGCCTTAATCTGTTGGCAAGTTAAACACTTTGCCTCTTCATCCCTAGCCACTAGAAATGTTGTTTCAACGTACTATACATCTTGGTAGTACCAGGATGCATGGCAAAAGCTGCTACATGTGCTTCCTCAAGAATCTCTTTCCTTAAATCGTCAACATCAGTTACACATAGTCTTTGCTTTAACTACAGTGTATCATCTCTCACTTCAAACTTAGAATTCGAATTCACTTTCAACTTCTCAATTAACTTCACTAGCTCAGGATCTTTATCTTGAGCTTTTCTAATTCTATCATGTAACACAGTTCTTAGCTTTAATGTATCCATCAATGCCTTATTCTGCCCTAATTTCAACTCAACATTCAACACTCTTAATTGAACTAGGTTAGGTAACCTCGATAACTATACTTGAGCCACACTACTATTGAATTTTTGGCTTAATTCATCAGCTACCACATTAGCTTTATCAGGATGATATTCAATTGTACAATCATAGTCCTTCAACAATTCTATCCATCTCCTCTGTCTCATGTTTAACTCTTTCTGACTCAACAGATATTTCAAACTTTTATAATCAATGAATACCTAAAAAGTTTCTCCATACAGATAGTGTCTCCAAATTTTCAAAGTAAATACCACTGCAGCAAACTCTAAATCATGTACTGGATAATGAAACGCATGAGACCTTAATTGTCTCGATGCATATGCTATTGAAGTAAATCACACGTTAATATAGAAATTACGTACAATATAAGATATACACAAGAAGGAGGGTTGAATCGTGTATTCTTTTTGTGAATACAAATTCTTTAATTTTTCTTAATAAGAACTTCTCTGACTTGTTAAAAGAAAATCACTAACAAAAATTATTAT
>JAOQMS010000004.1:19956863-19994180 GCA_027563885.1 Erythroxylum longipes | reverse complement strand
AAAATTGCCATCATTCCTTCTTAAAACATTAATTTCACTAACTAGTGAAATAAAATCCTACTTCAAACTTCATCCTAAGCAAATATTCAAATTTCATGCTTATTCCATAACTATCATGCTTAATTCAACAAAAATATTTCGGGGGCCAATAGGTTTTTCCTTTTAAACTAAGGAGTTGAAAAGACTTCTCCTACACTTGAGGATTTCAAACTTATAGGTTTTTCTTTTTGATCCAAGTTGTTAAAATGGCTTTTTTTAAACCTGAGGCTTTCAACTCTTCATAGTTTTTCTTTTTGACGCATGGAAATGAAATGAATTTTTGTACTTGAGGTTTTCAAGCCTATATGGTTTTTCATTTTGAGTAAAGGAGATGATACTTCTAAGTTTGTATTGGATCTTGGAATTCACTTTGATGAAAAAAAAATACTTTATTAAAAAATATATATGTGTACATATAAGTTTATGAAATTTATTCTTATTGTAACAATTTTTTATGGGAGTTATGTTTCAAATACAAGGCACCTCTAACTTGTCAAAGTTTTTAAGTCTATAATTTTTGAGTTCGATAACATCTTTAATGTAGTATAGTCTTGATCAATTTGGGTATAACTTCACTTGAGAAATTTTATCTCTTTGAGAATTATAATTTTCTTAAGAATAAGTCCCTATCATGCAGATTTTTAGATTTGGTCTTATATGCATTAAATTTGTAAATTTTAACATAATGATAGTTAATAATGTATAACCTAAAGTCTTTTAATTTGTTAACTATTTCTTTAGCTAAAGACCTTAAAGGAGTTCTTTTAGACCTGAGACCTTCAAACCTACATATTCTTTTTAGCTAAGGAGGCAAAAGGCTTTTCTTGGACTTGAGGCTTTCACATCTATAAGTTTTCTTATATTATGTCGAAAGGTAAAAGGATTTCTCATTGACATAAGGCTTTCAAGCTTGCATGTTTTCCTTTTGAATCAAGGAGCTGAAAAGACTTCTCCTACATTCGAGGATTTCAGACTTATATGTTTTGCTTTTGTGATCCAAGTAGTTAAAATGAATTTTCTTAGACTTGAGGCTTTCAACTCTTTGTAGTTTTTCTTTTTGAGTCAAGGAAATGAAATGACTTTTATACTTGAGGTTTTCAAGCCTACATGGTTTTTCTTTTTGAGTAAAGGGGATGAAATGACTTCTTTCAGATATAATACTTCTAGGTTTGTAATGGATCTTAGATTTCACTTTAATGAAAAGTATTTTATTAAAAATTATATATGTGTGCACATAAGTTTATAGAACTTATTCTAATTGTAACACTTTTTTATGCGAGTTCTGTTCCAAATACAAGGCACCTCTAACTAGTAAAACTTTTTAAGTCTATAATTTTTAAGCTTAATAACATCTTTAATGTAGTATAGTCTTTATCAATTTGGATATAGCTTCACTTTAGAATTTTTTCTCTTTAAGAATTATAATTTGTCTAAGATTAAGTCCCTACCATGTAGATTTTTAGATTTGGTCTTATGTGCATTTAATCTGTAACTGTCTATTCGTACTTTTTATTTTTATTTATACTTACAGCATCCTTACTAACCTCAACTAATTTGAGTTCGGAGCAAAGTTCATCATTATTAGCACAAGGGTTGTATATATGTAACTTAGGTTTGGTAATTTTAGCTTTATAGGAATTAAAGCTATAACTTCAAATGTATTCTTGGTGTTATTTGGTATGCCTATAATATGTTATAGATCTCTTATGCCCAAGTTTCTTTATTATCCTCGACTTTGGCTTTTAGGTTTTAGAGTATTGTTCTATTTGTGACTTTAGCATATTCGTTGTTGAAAAACTTTTTGAAGACTTTGCCATCAAATTGGGTTATATTTTTCTTAATTATTATTAGTGGGAATTCATACTTATGATATTTTTCCTTAGAAATATTTTGATTACTTCCTTATTACACTGACTAAGGGTTCTACCTCGATCCATCTCGTGAAATAATAAACTGCAATAAAAAGTAATTTAAGTTGTTTTATTATGGGAAGGAATGGTCGAGAACAAAATGATGACGCTTGATACTGCAGTGTAGTCGATGATAAGTACGTGATGTAAGCTTGAATATCGTTGACACTTATTGAATTTTCTTGCAAACTTATTTGCATCCATATGAACTGTGTGCTAAAAGCATCCCTGCTTCAAGATTCTTTAGGTTAAAGATTATGCTCCTTGATGGACTATTAAATAGTCCTTCAATTGCTTGAAGGCTTAGTAACATTCCTAGATCTACTTGAACTCTTTTAGCCTTTAGAGTATTTTTAAAAAAACATAGGTAATAGTCAATAGATCTTGAGAGAAAACTTAATAAACCTATTAATCTTCTGTCAACCTTTACACCTTTTTCAAGTTTTTAAGTGCTTCCATACTTAAAGTAGCTTCAATATTTTATATGTTAACATATATCCCTTTACGGATGACTATGAACCTAAGAAACTTATCAACCTTTATATCAAATAAACATTTTTTAGGGTTTAACTTCATGTCTTATTTACACAAGATTATAAAATATTTTTCTAGGTCTGTTGTGAGGTCTCTCACAAGTTTTATCTTTACAATTATGTCATCCATATACGCTTCTATGTTTCTTGTAAGTTATTTATCAAAGACTAAATATACTAACCTTTGATAAGTTGCCCATGTTTTTTTTATATCAAAAGGCATGACTTTTTAGTAGTTGATACTCTTATGTGTGATGAAGGATATCTTTGTCTTCATCAATCCTATTCATTTTTGTGTGATCATATCTCAAGTAAGCATTTATGAAGCTTAAGATCTAGTATCTTGAAGTGATATTCACCATATAATTTATTTCTATAAAGGATTAATGTCTTTGGAAAATGCCTTATTCATATATATAAAGTCAACATACATCCTTTACTTCTTGTTAGCCTTCTTGAATATGACGACATTAGGGAGCTACTAGTTAACCTCTCTAATTCTACATCTAGGAGTTTTGTTATTTCCTCTTCAATTCCGTATTATCTTTCTATAGCCATTATCCTTCTTTTGTTTTATTGGCTTAAAAGGGACTCCATATTTAATTTATGAGAGATTATCTCTTAGCTTAGTATAAGCTTGTTGGTTGGACTCTAAATGAATATGCCCAAGTGTTAGAGCAAGAACTTTTTCAAGTTTTCTTTAGTAATTTATTCCATCTTTGCACAATCTTAATAGCCCTAGATTTTTTAAGTCTCTTTATATTATGACATTTGATTTCTTCTTCCAACTTATCATGATTTTCTTAGCTAACTCTCTAACATTTAATTCTTCCATATTCATGATGTAAGTGATGTTTCTTTCTTTCGGGGTTATAGAATATCATCGTTTTGACATCCTTTAGTCCATATGCCTATATACCTCGCTCACTCCATTTGATATTGGAAATTTTCATTGTAACTCGTGTTATACATAGGGATGGGCTACCAATTATGGTGTTAGATGTAGAGGGTATCCTTACTATATAAAATTTTGTTATATTAGTTACTTGTCTTAATCGTGTTACTATTGTCACGAACAAAGATCTTTTTTCCTCTATGTATATTTTATTAGCTTAAAATCAAATAAAGGTTAAGTGATAGGTCTTAATCTATCCATTGATGTTAGATGCAAGAGGTTTCAAAAGTGTTGGCTGCTCTTGTGATATTAGTAAAAGGTTTGATTCCACTATTATCCTTTATTATTTTCTAAGATGGTGATAACTCAATTGTTGTTTAGATTTTATTAAGTGAGAATATCAAAAAATTTCACTCAAAGTTTAAGTGATAGGTCTTAATCTATCCATTAGTATAAGATGCAAGAGGTTTCAAGAGTGTTGGTTGCTCTTGTGATATTAGCAAAAGGTTTGATTCCATTATTATCCATTATTATTTTCTAAGATGGTGATAACTCAATTATTGTTTAGATTTTATCAAGTGAGAATATCAGAAGATTTCACTCAAAGGTTTAGTGATAGTTCTTAATCTATCCATTGGTGTAATATGCAAGAAGTTTCAAGAGTGTTGGTTGCTCTTGTGATATTAGTAAAAGGTTTGATTTCATTATTATTTTCTAAGATGGTGATAACTCAATTGTTGTTTAGATTTTATCAAGTGAGAATATCAGAAGATTTCACTCAGTTTCTCATAAACTATGTCAAATGATTGAGATTGAACTTATAGTGGGGCTAATGGGTTAATCTTAACTAAATAGGTTTACAAATATAGCTACCAACTGGCCGAGAGTGTTATTAGCAGAGGCACTCTAAAACTTAAGTGAGTTTTTTTATAAACAATCTCTCTTTGATGTATAATTGAACTTTAGCTATCCTTAATAAAGTTGAATCCAATCTCTATTAGCTAGATTAATTAATATTTGATTAGAACTCTACCTACTTATATGACCAAGTCCTGCTTTGATTAGACCTACTCTTCCCAGGTGACTGAACCTCTTATATGAACAGAGAATACACAAACTTGTAAAAGATTAATAAGTTTTATAGATTAATTCAAGTCAAATCCTATACTCATTAAAACTTTATCATAACCTGATCATAAAAACAAAATCATGAATAAGCTAATAAAAATTAACCCTTAGTTAATAAAATTTAACTAACATCAATGTTAGCATGCAAATATTATTACATATCACATAAAATGATAAAAATTATCAAACTAAAAAGTTAATGCAACTCCTATAAATCAATCTCTTCAAGAAATTCCTAACTTATATAGGTTAATTTTAAGTTTATTTGACTGTGTTGGAATTGTATAAATTCACTCATGAAATTATAAAAAAACCTTTATATTAGATTTAATTTGATTACAATCCAATCATTACATCAGGTTGTATATAAGCAACTTTAAACATTAAAGATTATTTTTTATATTTGACTTTTTTTTCTCTAGCTATTATTTGGCTTTTAAATTTATTATGACTTCTTTATCATAATGCCTAAGCTTGTGACGTTAATCGCGAAGCTCTAACATTATAAACTTTTTTATTATTGTTTTTGCCTTTTTCTTAAATTTTATTCATATTTGATTGTGGGTTTCTCCTTCAACAAATATTTACTATTAAATTTGAAATCTTTGGTTAACATTTGTAACTTATTAATTTAAATTTAGTATTTCGTATTCCTTCGCAAAGTATCTTTATGACTTGAGGGGAGTTCCAATTTTGAAGCTATTTTAATCTCAAATAAGTGTGCTCTTTAATTAAATTTCCCCATTTTATTTTCCTATTATTAAGAGGATTGTTCTTGCCTTTTCTTTGAATGGCGTGGTTGAAGAAATTGTAAATTTAGATGTACTGGTTTGACTTTTTTTAAAAATTATTTCCATTTGTTCTTTTGATATAATTTCACACCTTTTAGTGGAAATATACAGATACCTATGTGACAATTATCTTCTTATGTAGAGTTCTGCCTAGCTTTTTTTTTGAAAGGCAAATGAAATTTCCATTAACCATATAAATGAGTTAAACAAGGTGGGATAGAATCCCAAACTTTCAAACGAGAGAAATTGCAAGACACTCTAGCAAGTACATGAGCTCCCACAATTCCTCATCGATTAATCCAAACAACAGAAAGATTAGAATTACTTTCCAAAATTAATTGGCAATCGTTGACAATTCCACCAAATTCTGACTGATCATCATGGTGTGATTTAAGGGTAAGCACCACAAGTTAAGAATAAGTGAAGATGCTACCCAAGTTTTTCATGTTGTGAGCTGTCCAAGTAAGAGCCTGTCAGACCAATAAAGCCTCCGTCACTAATGTTAAATGTAGACCATCAAATAATCCATAAATTGCATGTTGAAACTGGCCTTCAAGGTTCTCAACCATAATGCCAAAACCCGAAGTTCCTGTATTCTGGAATGTTGCACCGTCGAAGAAAGTATGCCATTCATCCAAGCTGTCTGCAACATTTTGTCTGCGACCAGCAGCTATAAAATGACTTGCTACTGGGCCACTGTTGTTCCTCGAAGTCAAAATCTGCTGTTGTTGTTTCTGTTCTTGCGCCAAAGTCCAATTGTGTAGGTGATCCATTGTAAGCTGCCAAGTTACCATCGCTGTAGGGAATTGATTTTGCCATAAGCCTTTGTTTCTTCTCTCCCATATCTTCCATGCTATTGGTGTCAATTTTGATATTTTTTCTCCATTGTTCACATTTAGTACTTGCAAGAAAAACTCCCAAAAAGAAGGAGCTAGGTTAGCAATCAAATAATCACCTAACTCCCACACCTCTCTTGCCCTCTTACACCCCACCAAATAATGATTGACATCCTCCACCTCCCTACAATGTCATTTATCATTAACTTGTATTCCTCTTCTAGCGAGTTTTACCTTAGTTGGTAAAATTCCTTTAAGAGCTCTCCACATGAAATCTTTTATTTTTGGAGATGAAAAAATATCCCATAATTTTCCTCAAAAATCACCCTCTTCTACCTCACTACCTCTACCCAAAGTTTTCAATGTTACATGATAACAAGACTTCATCGTATACCTCCCTTTTTTTTAATCAAAATGTCAAACCCAACTATCCTCACTCTCACCCCACCTAATTGGAATTGCAAGAATATCCCTAATATCTCTAAGAATAAACATTGTCATCACCTTCTCCACATTCCATACCCTCCCATCTCCCCTAAATAACTCACACACTTTTAACGTAGGACTCACAAAAGTTGTTCCATCTTCCACCCAAAAATTTCCATCTCTAGGTATCCATGGATCTACACCTACCTTAATTGTCCTCCCATTACCCACTCTCCACCTCACTCTTTTCTTCAAAACATCCTTAGCAAACAACACACTTCTCCATGTGTAGCTAGGATTATGTCCAACCTCAGCTTTCAGAAAATCCCCTTGAGGGAAATATTTAGATTTGAGAATCCTAAATAGAAGAGTGTTAGTACCATTTAAAAGTCGCCACCCGTGCTTTCCAAGCATGCTTATATTAAATCAGTGCAAATCATGAAACCTTATACCTCCATTCTTCTTGGACTGACACATCTTATCCCATGCATACCAATGAATACCTTTAGCACCAGCTCTCGAATTTCCCCACCAATAGCTATTCATTATCTTCTGAAGTTCATCACATAAAGATAAAGGCAATTGAAACACATTCATACAATAAGCCGATAGGGCCTGAGCAACAAATTTTATCATAACCTCCTTCCCTGCTCTAAAAAGCATCTTATTCCTCCAATAATTCACCTTCTTCCACATCCTATCTTTTAGAAATTGAAAATTCTGTTTCTTATTTCCTCCAATGAGTGATGGTAGACCTAAATACTTACCTCCCCTAAGTGGCAAATTGACATTAAGAATATTGCCAATATTATTTCTACTATCCTACGAAACATTAGGACTATAGAAAATACCCGATTTTTGGAAATTTACCGTTTGGCCCGTGGCTTCTTCATACTCCTCTAAAATTCGCTTTAAAGAAAAATACCGATTCATCTGCAAATAGAAAATGAGAAACCCTAGGGCATCTAACCCCTGCTCTATGCCCATGTATCAAACCTTGTCTTTCTGCCCGATTAAAGAACATAGATAGGCCTTCAGCACACATTATAAATAAATACAGGGACAAAGGGTCCCCTTGTCTAAGCCCCTTACTAGGCAAAATAGGGCCCACTGTTTCACCATTCACTATCATAGAGTACAGTAAACCTGTAACACACATCATTAACCAATGTACCCATTTATCGTGAAAACCCAACTATCTCATCATCTACTCTAGAAAGCTCCACTCAACTCTATCATATGCATTGCTAATATTAGTGTTCAAAGCCACCGACCCAACACTTCCCCAAGTAAGGTTCTTCATACTATGGATAGTTTCAAATGCAACCAAAATATTGTCTGTTATTAGGCTTCTTGGAATAAATGCCGATTGACTAGGGGAGATAATATATGGCAAAACCTTTTTAAGCCTATTGGCAAGCACTTTAGCTATAATTAGATACAAGACATTACATAATGCAATAGGTCTATAGTCTTTCACACATTTAGGACTTTGAATCTTAGGAATTAAAACCACAAGAGTATCCGAGAGAGTTGAAGGAAAAAAAACCCTATGTCTAACCAAGAACTGCAACCCGCCACTACGTTATCTCCTAGAATATGCCAAAACTGCTGAAAGAACCCCGGGTTAAGACCGTCTGGTCCTGGCGCCTTATCCTGGTGCATATGGAAAACTGCCTCACGGAATTCTTCTTTTGTAAATGATTCTAATAGCATCCCATTATCCTCCTCACTCACCCTGGCTTGTATTAAATGAGTAACATTATTTTTGACAATTTTCACTTGTTTGAAATAACTCCTATAAAAACTCAAAAACCAAACCATGCAGACCATCCCTATCTCTACACCACCCACCAGCAGCATTCTTCAACCCTTGTATTAAATTATTTTTCTGCCTCCCTTTAATGTTTGCATGGAAATATTTTGAGTTCGTATCCTCATATTGAGCCCAAAATAATTTTGCTTGCTGCCTACGTCTCAACTCATCCTCCTCAAGCAAAAGATTCCATTCTTCCTTTGGTCGATCCAATTCAACTCCATCCATTCCATTCTGACTTTCCTGTAAAAGTTTCTGCGCCATTGCCCGCTTTATATTCCTATCTCTATTTCGGCGTCTCCCCCATCTCTGTAATTCTTTTATAAAATTATCTTTCTTATTCATAAGATCAGCCTCACTATCACACCTCCAACCCGCCACCATTGTTGCTTCCAAATTTGCATCAAGAAACCATTCATTATCGAGGCGGAAAGGTCGACAAACCGTTTGCTGGAATTCTGGGTTTGTATCCAGTAGCAACGAATCATGGTTGGAAACCAGAGCTACCAGAGATTGAACCGAACATTCTGGGAAACGCAGAAATTAGCTACCATTACCAACTGCCCAATCTAACCTCTGCTTCGCAACCACCTGTCTATTTCTCTTCATATATCACATAAACATGCTACCTGTATAACTGACTTCATTCAAATCACAATCTGACAACGCCTCTCTAAAATTCTGAATTAAATAATTTGCATAGTCATGTATTCCCCACTTCTCTTCTTGACTTAACAACTTGTTAAAGTTACCAATACAAACCCACTCTTTGTCATCTTGTCTAGCCAATGCTCGAAGTAAATTCCATGAAATATGTCGCCTACTCCTATTCGGATTACCATAAAAACAAGTAACCTGCACCCAAGTGTCCAGTACAAGAATATTTGTATCTATAAAATCATTTCCAAACCCTACTACCAGCAGTTGTACCGAATTATTCCACAAAACACTAAGGCCCCCACTTCTGCCTAAACTATTTACATTAAAACAATTATCAAACCCCAACTGAACTCTAACTTCCTCCATTCGCGAACTCTGCACCTGCGTTTCAATGAGAAAAACACACAAAGGCCTATACCTCAACCCCATCTCCCTTAATGCTCTAGCAACTCGGGGATTACCCATTCCCCGGTAATTCCAACAAAGTGCCTTCATTGTTTTCGGCTGTCTTGTCTCCCAGGACTAATTGCTTTCATTGTGTTTGTAACCTCAACCGAATCACCATGATTAGAAACGGTAGAAGTTTGGCTTTTGTTATTTCTTGGTCTTTTCTTACCAGCATCAACCTTGTACATAGGTTCATCTTCTTTAAGAGAGTTAGGCCCACCACTTGAGCCCAAACTATCTCTATCTAGGTCCATTCTATTTGGCTGACCCTCACCCGTTAGGATTTGTTTCCTGCTCGCTGCCGTGCCCAAGAAGGAAACTCTAAAATCATGCTGTTTTGAATTTTGCATTCCCAAAAATCTCGGGTTCAGATTATCCTTCCTTTTATCCTCCGCGAAATCTTCGACCTCCTCGCTGGGGCTCGTAAACTAACATCCCATGCAAACACCAATTCTTCTGGCTTCTTATACAAACGTATTTCACAAAATGCTTCAGAGTGGCCCAACTTCCCACAAAGAAAACAGAAGACATTAAGTTTCTCATACTTGAAATCGACAACATGCATCTCACCTTTGTCATCAACTACCGTTTTCCTCCTCTTCAGCGATTGCTGCACATCCAAGGTTATTTTGACCCTCATGTATTTAGGCTCTGACACCCTACGTATCATTCTTGCATCATACTCTAGAAAACTCCCAACAAAATTCTCGAGTTTCATAGCAATCGATTCATTAGTAAAACCAGGGGGAAGATTATGGACTTGAACCCATATATTATTACTATGAATTAGAGGAATCGTAATAGGATCCTTACCATCATCAATCGTACTCCATAATAACAAGTGCTTGTTAAAGTGCCAAGGTGCACCCTCAATCACCTTATTCAGATCAATTTCATTATAGAAACGAAAAATATATCGCTTAGCACCAATCTCTGATATATTTACTCCTATCGGATGCCAAACGTCAGCAAGAGTGTTTATCATTGATTGAAAAATTATCGACACCAGCGTAAGAAACATACCCACCATACAGTATTGATAATGGGGTACTTCTGCTTGCATTGCTACCCCTCCATTCACGGTACATCCTCCTCTTCATCAATGGTTAATGTTGTCATTGATCGCTCCATAAGAACTCAGGCCCAGAGAAAGTCACAAATAGAAGAAAAAAGAAAGAAAAAAAATTAGGATTTTCAAATGACCATTACGGAGAGAAAGATGCAAAAGAGCATACCATTTAGAGTTCTACCTAATTAAATGATAATTTTCCTAAATTTATCTAACTAGGTTGTGATAATTTTATGTTATATTTAAATGTACTGTACTTTAAGCATTAAACGTATGCATTTGAATTATAGATATCAAATTGTTTCTTGGTCTCCAATCTTGAAGCAGGGTCAAAAAGAAACCAAAATTGCTTACGAGCAAGTCTAAACCAAGACTTGGACTTTGACTGTGGTTAAAACTTTTGTTCATTTTTGTTCTTGTAGGTTCTAGGAAATATGGTCAAGCAATTGGGCTACTTTGATAGTAAACTTTTAGCCCAATTCATTTTGCCGATAACGTCGCCGTCGTCTCTTTTTGGAAGCCTTACGTCATCGTTTCGAAAGCAACAATTACTACAGGCCGACCAATCCTCGTACATCAGCAGATGCGATGTCGTGTCGGTTATGATTCAACGACAACCACAAAATCTCGTTGTTCACGACAATCAACAGGAAAGAGAAGTTTAAAGAAAAAATCCCCTACGACGAGCCTCCGTTTTCTTCGCGTTACACTTCACTCAATTTCTTTCACTCTCTCTCCACCATCTACGGCGGAGACATGAAGCAAGACACGTGGCCTGAGCGATTTGACGCCTCCCGATACAGAGCCCCGCCGATGCTGAGTATCATTAACAAAAAGGAACGATCAAATCGTTACATGCCAAATTGCCTCTTCAGAACGACGCCAGCGTCTACGTTTCTGTACTGCCGGGATTTCTCGGGGCTTCCTTTCGATATACTGACCAAGATTGCGGCATCCTTCTCACTGTCGAACCTGCAGACTGCGTCGCTAGTGTGTCGCGCGTGGAGGGACGCGCTGCGACCGTTGAGACAAGCGATGCTGTTCTTGAAATGGGGAAAGCGGTTCAAGCATGGGCGTGGTGGGGTTAAGGTTAATTTGGAGAAAGCTTTGGAGTCGTTTTTGAAAGGGGCTGCTCTTGGGTCGAGTCTTGCTATGGTTGACGCCGGTCTTTTGTATTGGGAACTGGGTAAGAGAGAAAAGGCTATGGCTTTGTATCGTAAAGCTGCGGAGTTTGGTGATGCTGCTGGGCAGTGCAATTTGGGGATTTCTTATTTGCAAGGTAGCCACTTTTTTAGTTCATAATTTTGTTATTTGTTGAATTTGATCTGGAGTTTTATTTGGTTTTGTTATCTGTTGAATTGACAAGGATAGTGAAGGAAGTCTTGCTTTCATGCTTATGATTGCTTTATTGTACGCAGCGGACCCGCCGAGGCCGAAGGAAGCCATAAGGTGGTTGTTCCAAGCTTCTGTGGCTGGTCATGTTCGTGCTCAGTACCAACTTGCTCTTTGTCTGCACCAAGGTCGTGGGGTGGATAGGAATCTACAGGAGGCTGTATGTATCTGTCTCTTTGCTTTGCCACTTCTTCAATTCCAGCATTTTGTTTCATCTGATTGATTCACTGCGGAACTTTTCTTGATTCAAGTTTTGGCTTAATACAGGCTAGATGGTATCTTACAGCAGCTTCGGGTGGGTATGTCCGTGCTATGTATAATGTTGCTCTTTGCTATTCAGTTGGAGAAGGTCTGGGCCAGAGTCATCGGCAAGCAAGGAAATGGATGAAGCGAGCGGCTGATCGTGGTCACAGTAAAGCTCAATTTGAGCATGGACTTAGCCTTTTTTCAGTACGTGACATTAATGTTCTGTCTTCTTCTTAATAATTTGAATTTGTATTGCATGATTAGTAAGAGATTCAAGTGAAGAGGGAATGAATCACGACGGCATGAAGTATATACCAGCAGGTTCTGCTTTTGGCTGCCTATAAGTGATAAATATAATGCATCTTTCTGATATTCCTTTTCTTTGCTCCAAACACTTTAGGTATATACCAAATGCACGTTGATTTTGTTTTACTGGGGTCTAAGTGGTTGAAATGTATGTTTTTCTTTTGCTTGTCAACATTTAGAGGTGCAAAGTATAACGGCAGTTGTTACGTTAAACCTTTTCCAGGAAGGAGAGATGTTGAAAGCAGTGGTTTACCTAGAGCTTGCTACCCGAGCTGGTGAAACAGCAGCTTCTCATGTTAAAAATGTGATACTTCAACAACTATCGGCGGCTTCACGTGATCGTGTCATTCATCATGCTGATAATTGGCGTGCATTGCCTTCATCTCACTGATACGTTCAACTAATGGTTTGGTACTTCCGGTTTTTGTTTATTAACCAGACTTATAGCCTACGTGCTTCAGTTTCACAGGCGCTTGGCCATTTTCTTTGTTCCTTTCTGTTCAACGTTGTAATTTCATATCGTGTGCAACTCAAACAATTTGGCCTTAACTTGCAGTATAATTTACTTTTAAACTCATGTAGAAATATGGTATATATACACTTCAAGTTTCAGCATTGGTGAGCTTTCTTTAAATCGGCCTATTTTGTGTATGCGGAGGTTTCTAGTATAGCAAGAATGGCTATGGGAGGACTAGAATCCGTGGACGTGTGTCTAGTCCATACCAACAATGACTGCTTGAATCTCTCTGATTGTTATCCAGAAAAGTACATGAGTTCTTTTTTCTCTTTCGTAGTGGAATTTTCATGCAGCGACTTGCTCGGTAGATCAAGTTTGATTCAATTTTCTGATTTGGATAGCCTGTATGATTTTACCTTCTGCCACTTCTTCACCGTTTATGCGGGACCCTCTGAAGAAATTCTGCTTTATCTGGACAAATGTGAGGAGAACTTGATAAATAACTGAGATTTAGGAGACAAAACACCGTAAAATTGGATAAAAGATTTGGCATGTCATCTCAAGTTTACAATCAGCAACAGCAGCTGAGCCGTAAAGATGAAGCCAGTGCTTTGCCATTCTGTTGAGATCAATTTCGGGTTAGCTTTCGGACAGCATCTAGTTCAGACTTCAGTTACGTTACGGCCAAAGGTTTTGACTTGTCTGGTGTTGCATTTGCCTCTTTGTCTCTTAGAAATTTTCATGTTGGTTGAATGTATAGGTGATGTTCATAAAAGACCACCCTTTTCCTTTCTTAAGGCGTATAAGATGCCCTTGCATTTCCAAAACCTTTTGTGTATTTGCAAGATGTTCAAAGCCAAGTATGGCTTTCGTCTGAAGCGGAAGATTGTGTATGCGCTTGGCTCGCCAAGGAAGCTCGTGAGTTTGCACATTTAAAAAAGATGTCGTTTTGTTTTATGTTGGTGAAGCGACTCTTGACGTGTCTCTCTGCCACTTGCTTAGATATTCTCCTATTATTTTTATTTAATAATATTAAAAATCATCATTTAATAAATCCTTTTTATAGAAAGTCCAGATCACTTGAAGTCAATTCCAAGTCAACATCTCTCTGTTTCGTACAAGCGAGGTCTCTGCAAATGCCTGACATCGCTTCTGATATCAGAGTGTCTACAAATACCATGTCAGTACGTCGGATATCTGTAAAATTATTTTAATATATAATTATTTTTACTTAGCTTTATTAATAAATATATTAAAATAATTAGTATAAATTTAATAAAAAGTCCTTTTATGTTTTTAATTATATAAAAAGCTTTACATCTTTGACCCTATTTGTTTTTTTTATGGACTCTAATATTCAAAACTTCTAAATTTATAGAAGAAGTGATTTAATGTTTATGAATTTCGGTTCTAGCATGTGTTTAACAAGTAATAAGATAAAGAAATTATCTTACTTAATCAGTTTATTCTTATATTATGAATTAACAAAATAAATTAATAAGTATTATGATTACTAATTGTTGATAAACCATAGAGAAATATTAATATTATCCATAAAAAATGTGAAAGTAAAATTATTGCAAAATTAAAAAAATAAATAGATAATTTGAAATCAATTATTTGAGAACATGAGACATCAATTATTAAAATTTATCAATTAATATTACATTTATATATAAACCAAAACAAGAATCATAGAAAATAAAGGGAAACAAACAACCTCTTCATTTATTAATCAACAGAAGTCCAACAAATGCCATTCCCAAATGATGTAAAGACACAAGAAAGAAATTGTTCATAAATATGTAACACCAGTCCTACACCATTTAACAAACAGCAAGTTGCAGAATTTTAGGCTCAGATTCAGAGCTTCGAAAGGAGGCCATTCTGAACAGGTTTGGCTGTAACACCATTGTCCTTGAGGTCCAAATCGCTTGTACTTGGAGGAACATCAACAGCCGGTGAGCAATTGAAAAACCCGTGTGGCTGCAGTGCAATACAAAACCCGAAAAAGTACTCAATATGCACGCAAAATCAGCTAGCATCTGAGACTAGGAAGTCACATTTAATTATCATTCTTCTTGTATTTTCTTACCATAAGCATAAAACCAATGCGCTCTACCGGCATGACAGGCCAGTCCTCAAGTCGAGGAATGTGTGTCACTCCAAATACGTACCTGAAATAGGCAATTTAACACCAGCAATTTAATCAATTTGAGCCTAGGAGCACACCACACGACTACTTGAAACTTATCAACATTCTATGTTATCATATACGTTCATGACATTGTCATCTTTGGTTCTAAAGCAAATGTGGATCACATCACACCAGAAATGCGTATTGTCTATTGGCAATGCCCTGTTACCTCCAAAGTAACAAGAATCGTTTGTCAAAATAAAGTACTATCAATATGATGGAAAAAGATGAGAAGAAAGAAACCTACCAAAGTACTATATCAGTTTCCTCAAGGGGTCGATTTTGTTTAACCCAAGTAGCCAGGCCTTCTCCAACTCTTGGATTTTGATTAGGAAACTCTCCTCCAGGATACATTTCATCACGTGCATAGGGAGTAACCCAAAGATTATGTTTCAAAAAAGCAGCTCTTCTCAAGAATTTTGCTTCAGAACCAGCTAAAGGTAAACAATTAGAGCCAGGTACTAGCTTGTAACCTGTAAGCTGCCCAGTCCTGTTGACAGTCCTTGTGTTTCTGACCTGAATTTTGGTATGATAATACAACAAGCAATGGAATGAGTTCAACCAAT
Source organism: Erythroxylum longipes (assembly GCA_027563885.1). Classification (NCBI taxonomy): domain Eukaryota; kingdom Viridiplantae; phylum Streptophyta; class Magnoliopsida; order Malpighiales; family Erythroxylaceae; genus Erythroxylum; species Erythroxylum longipes. The sequence goes on along the minus strand of JAOQMS010000004.1, from coordinate 19,978,466 downwards.
TCTTTCTACATTTTCGGACAAGCCAACATGAATACGATGCTACAAAAAGTTGGGTAAAAACCTATTACTTCAGAGTCTTCGGCAAACTGACAGCAGAAACATTGAAGACATGAAAAACTAGAAGACCATAATTGACAAGGCAAAAACCTGAGAATTCATCTAAAAGTTTTATGTCCTACAAGACGAAATGCTTACAATCCAATGGCGAGCAGTCAAGGGATTACAATCACGCATTGCTTGCTGTTCAGCTCTGAGTAGTTCTTCTTCAGCAAAGAATGCATTGTTGTGAACATTGTCATTTCCAGGTTCTTCAACTTTAACATTCACCTCAACAACCTAGATTGAGAAAAAGGAGTTAGAACTAGAAATACTCACCCAACATGGCTTTGTGTATGAGAGCATTTAAGAAAAAAATAACAGATACTGAAACAACAAACTAGCTTAAAGAGATCACTTCATCCAAGTACTTCGACAATTATGAAGATGTAATCTCTATTAATAATGATTAAACAAAAATAGGATCTTAATAGTCATGAAAACATCTTAAGAAGGAAAAGAAAAGCAACTTTCCAACTCATGAAATGTGTACATGTGTATAAATGTGATCGTACCTGATTGAATGTTTCTCCAGGCTTACAATCTACCGCCATATCCATACGTGCAACAAAAAAGTGCTGATGCACAGGTGCATACAATCCAGGAGCAATTGTTGTACCAAATTTTCGTACTTCACCAGGTTGCAATGCTCCTAAGCTAAGAATTCCAGTAAGTTTGACCTCCGCTTCAATTTTCCCATCCTGAAAAACAGAAAAGTAATCAAGCTTCCTTATGGTTCATAGAAATTAATTTCTCGACATGTTTACACAAAAAGATGAAAGACTAAAAACGGATATGGAATGATATAAAGAGGCTCACAATTGAAAGCACAGAAATACGCTTCACACTTAGAACAACCTCAATTTAAAAGAGGTTAATTAGGAAACATAGAACGGTAAAACCAATGAGGAAGAAAGTCCTAGATGGAGTTGAGTCAGACACCGACTTGCCTGATAAAAATGCCAAAAAAATCCATACTCATAATTAGCCACAGTGCATATGAAAGATACTGACAGCCTTCTAGATCGCCTGACTTCTGCCAATCCTGTTCTCCAATCCTGATGCTTCCACAGGATCCCATGATCCTCTTCATGTAGACAGACACAGTTTTCAATTGTTTCAACGCCTCCAGTGAAATTTGTAAAGTGTGCATCAAAGTATTTGATATAGCCCAAACAATCACAACCCTGCAGCAAAAGAATCGTGTCAATATTTTCGGTTTTCGTTACTATCCTGATTCTCTGGTACTGGAACAGAAGCCTTGCCTTAATAGAAATGGGAAGAAAGCACTTGCCTTTTTAAGAGAATGGGCATTTTTTCCCAACCCATCTTCCCCAGCGTCAAATGCATTCTTCCTATAATGTGGTTCATTCGGGTCTCCATAAGGGACGACCATTTCAACAAAACTTAACCTGTGAGCCACAGGTCTCCGACCACGGCTACCATCCACATAAGCCACTGAATAGATAACTAGACCCTCCCTAGGCGTGAAACCAATACGAAAATTCCACTGCCAAGCAAAAGTAAATCATTAAATAGCATTGTATCCTGACATTAGATGCTTCGGTGATGAGCACAGCAAATAGAACTCACCTTCTGCCATTGAACAAAATAACCATTTACTCGAAAGCTTGGACCTTCAGGCTGAATGATCTGTAGAGGTTTCACATCACTTCTATCAACACCTCCTCGACTTTCACCAGCAGTGTAATTCCTCAAGGGATCAGCTGGAGGCAGAGGAACAAGTTTACGGTCTTCAAACTCAATGATAATCATGTTTTGGATGTCAACAAGAACATGGATTCCATCAACTGGACGAGCATAACCATTTTCCATTGGGCAGTCACTCTCAGTTCTGCAGAAAATTAGCGGTTTAGCCAATCTGCGGCTAGGTGCATCAGCCTCACTGTAATAACCAACACACCTGCAGAAAATGAAAATGTTATGTGAAGTGCAAGGCACATGGTAAGAAACACTTATCAAAGGGAGTTGTGTACGTAGATTACCAAGCGTCTACCATTACAAGATCCATATCATCAATACCCCTCTTTTTCATTGCGTCTCTAAAAGGAGGGAAGCCTTTCACAACAGCTTCACATTCAGCATATTCCTCAGCATCCTGAACTTGTCAAGCCAATTAAAAACTAGAATTCGTGTTGGGTATCATAAACATGCATAGAATGGCATTAAATTCATATAAGAAGAGACTTTATATTGTCTCGTGTAACTCTGAAAGAATTCCAAGACGAGGCGTGGATCTTCGTCATAATTTGAAGAAAGGTACCGCTACCAGCGTTTGATAATGTATTCGATTTTTAGTTGATCAATTTAAGAAAGTGTGCCCCAGTGTTAGGTCGTGGGACAAACAACTCAAATAATTAGATTTGATACAACATATGCAGGTATTTATAAAGCATAACATTCAAAAGTGGGTTTTGAATACCAAGGAAGGCTGAACATTAGGAACAATTTTGGATGATTTCACTTTCCCTCTGTGGTGGCCGCCTCGAGTTGCAGCATGAACTTCTGATAGCTCAACAATCCAAATGCTTGTCTCGTTTGATCTTTTGTTGTAAACGACAAGCCTAGCTTGTCTAGGAGGAAGTTTTGAGGGAATTACAGGCCCACCTTTTGTTCTGGGAAGCAATGAAGGCTGGAAAGGAGGGAAGAAATATGCATCTGCCAATGCAACAATATGCTTGTCTGGTTCCACCAAAGCAACTTCAATAAAACGCATACTATCTCTAACCTGAAAAATGAAGTGAACACCAATTCATTTCTTCACCAATAACTTCTTGAAATGAAAACCTCAATTTAAGCATATCCTAATTCAAGCTCAAACTCCGAAAGTATCAAATTATAACCTCAGGGGTTGCTCCAGCTGCCCTCACAGTTGCCACTGCAACAGAAATTTCGGCAGCGGTTAAAGGGTCCAAAGGGTGGCGGGTTTGAGGCCTAGCCATGACTTGGATTCCTATATTAGCCAAAGAAAGAAACTTTATAAGCAATATTAACTAAGAAATAACATCATCAAACTAGGATCACCCAAATTGCCATTAGATGTTGAAAGCTATAAACCAAAGTTCTAATCACCTTTACTAGAAGTAGTTTTGGTAGGAGGAGATTCGGGAAGAGACTCAACAGGACGGATCAGGGTCGCCACGGTCGCAGTCTTAGTGATCGGATCATCACCAGACTGATCAGGCCCAACACCAACACTCCAATTCTGAGCAGCCCTGTTCTTGGCAGCATCAGAAGTGCTTGTTTTGGTGGTGGTGGTGGTATTGAAGCAACAAGATAACGTCGTCTTTTCCTGAGCTGTGGCCATTGCAAAGGGTTAGCAAGCTCGCTGTATCCACCGTAGTAATTATTACTGCAGAATTTCACTGACATACAGCAGAGACTCAAAGTCACTGTAAACCTTTTCTCCACTTGCACACCCAAATCTGCCACCAACCCTTTATCACTCACTTTCACAGGAGGAATGTGAAGCTGGATCCGGTCGCAATAGAGGCGGCTATATAGAGGGACAAAGACAGAGAGAGGGTGTAGTGCTGTTAAACTCAAAGAAAATGCAGAGAACGTGGGAGTTTGGTTGGAGCTTTGTGTTTTTGTCGTTATGTGCTATCTCCTACTACAATAGTTTTCGTGTGAAGCGTGAGAGCTTATCGGGAAGGTTGATACAACGTTTGAAAGTCAAATAAAAGAGGAGGTGATAGGAGCGTCCACTTGTCCAAAACGTCAGACTAGTGATCTCGCTTCTAGGGCTTGACTTCTGTTCTAGAGATTCTTCCGACAGACATACGAGGACTTAGATGTCACCTAGTCTGGCTAGGATCGCTAATTATCAAATATTTTTTATGTTCGTATTTTCAATCTTCCTATATACATATACATATTGACCATCAAGTGATAAAAATTAAATAAATATACTGTTTTATTAGTCTTGGGAGTAAAATTTGATGATTGGTTTATGTAAAATTAGTATCTTGAGAGCCCCACGACTCTTGCCATAATAAATTAATAATAATAAGCGAAGTCCTTGTCAGCGCCAACCTGTAGAGATGGACAACGCCACAAATCCCTGTCAGCGCCAACATCGTAAATCCAATCCAATTGGTTTTCAAGAGTGTTAGATTAATCTTACACTCTCCAAAACCTACTACTCCTAAGCAAGTCAAGTCATGCGCTATTAATATAATGATTTCCTCTTGTCGCCATGTCTTTGACCCCACCCTAACACAGCCTTCATATTTTGTTTTTGGCGTACCAAGTATATGATTACTTCAACTTGCTTTATTTTAATGGAAGCATGGTCTAGCAGTATGCTTTTGTTTGTGTTGAGTGAGAGGAACCATTTTTAAGTATTCTACTCCAGAGCTGATGTCGGTGTCAATTTAGTCGGTTTTTATTTGCTTGAAATGAACTAAACGGGAAAAATAATAATTGAAACCAAATGATTGATAGAATCTGATGCGACGTAAAACGCAATTCATGTTTCTAACACAAAATTGAGGAGTATAAAAAGTTCAGATGCATGATTTGATAATCGGGAGCTGTTTAAGTTTAAAACAATACTCTGTCGTGTCCTCCGCCCTCTAAGGAATTCATCTTTTTCTCACAAAATAACAATTAAAAGCATTCTTGCCTATGTTGATTGGACTAATTGGAATGAATCCACTAAATAATAATTACTAATTTCGCACTGCTGCAATACTAGAAAGTCCATAGTGGACTTCTTTAGGCGATTAAAGAGAGATCGGTTCTCTTTTAATTTTTTTTATGATTTTTAATTTTAAATAATTATTTAACGGAGAACCTGTTTTTATTAATTTTAAGTATGCGTTAGACAATTTTTATATATTTTAAAAAAATTATTTAATAAAGTTTACTTTGCTTATTAAATTAAGGGTTTATTTGAATTTCCTGCAAATTTTAGCTTTAAATTTCAATAAAACTTTAATTATGTTTTTGGTTTAAATTTCTTCCAAATTTTATAATTTATGAAAATTTTGATTTTGTATTTTTTATTTTAAATAATTTTATTTATCAATTAAAAATATATTATTTAATAATATTATTATTAATATAATTTAGTTATTTCATTTATAACTAATTTAAAACTAATTTGAAAATAAAGATAACTTTCAAGTTTTATAATTATTTAATACCTATATTTTAGATTCTTTCATAAAGCTCGCTAGCCTTTTATGTCATCTTCACTTGCTACAAGACTTTTATTAATAAAGATACCACAGTTCCACTATGGAACCAAAGGCCCAAAAACTCTAAAATCTTCAGATTAGTAAAATTTGCTTGTAAACTCCAAGTCCAATAGTCCATCGGCTCCGTTCAGATTTGAGTGTTTTATGGTCAGCCTTAGAGTTCAACTCTGTCAAATCCACCAAGAATCCTATATGACAAGAGATTCACCAATCGTCAATTACACACCCTTGCTCATCTCTTCACCAGGATGGTTACCATTCTCATTCCAGCAACTCTTCCTCTTTTTTCTCGCGCGTAACATATTCCTCACATCCAGCCCAACACACCTCATGCATGTCTCTGTTTCCCAGTTGCTGATTCTTAAACCTCACTCATGGGCTCTCTAGTCTCTATTGCCAATCACTCATGCCTTTGCTACTTTCACAATTACCTCTTTCTTCTTTATTTATCATAACTAAATCTCGTCTTCTACCATAAAGTTTAGTCAAATCAGTATTTTCCTATAGTACCATGTCCCCTCTCATTTGCTTATTGCATGGTGGCTCTTCACCTGCTCTCGTTAGGAAAATGTAAGATTTTTTCCGAAATTTTGGGATATCCTACTGTTCAAAATATGGTCCATTTAATGATTTAACTCATTAATCACACAAACGCTCATGCATCATCATTTTCATCTTCTGTGATGGGCAGAGATGATTGATAGGCATGCATTAGGATATATTTTTATAGGTAATTGACATGTGTTTTTAGCATAATTGTTGATTATTGTTCTATTTTAGCATTCATTTTGTATGTTTTCATTAAGTTTGATTTTCATTGTTATTCTTGTGTGTTTGATGTTAATTGAGGGCAAGAATTGACTATTTTCATGTAGGAAAAAGGAAGAAGCAACTTGGAGGGTGAACTAAAGATCAAAGAGCAGAAGAAATGAAGAGTGCATCTGTGACAAATTCCTAAGTTCGTGGGAATCATACAAATTCTCACGTTACGTGGGAATTACAGAAGAGCGTCTATAACAAATTTCCATGCTTGTGGGAATTATGCAAATCCCCATTAACATGAGAATTACATTATGAGGCAATCTGCGAGACTTCATTAAATTTATGGTTTTTGGACTATAAAAGGAGAATTAAGCCTCCATCTTGAGGAGAGACGACACCTACTTGTAGAAACACCATCCTTGAGTGAAGAATACATGTTTGGAGCATTGATGAAGGATTGACGACAAGGATCATCATTAAGATTGGCAAAATAGCACATCAACACCAAAATTCCAACTTTTGGCAAAGAAGAGGAGTCTTTCTATTCAATTTTCTGTCATTTTAATCTCTTTTATTCTTTGCAAAAATGGATTATTTAAATGTTGATGATGTTGTAGAGACCATGTTAGGTTGATTTTAATTTAGGGATTGCTTTTGGAACTATTATGTTGAACTCCTATTTTATTGAATTGAATGCAATTGTCTTTGTTAATTGTTGTTTTTAATTGTCATCTTGCAACAAATCGAGAGAATGAGTGAGTGAAAATTCATGTAGGATTGTACAACGAGAGTTAGCGACCTATAGACTAGCAACCATTATATTAATTGAATAGTTAGAAGAGAGATCTTGACTAATCAATTGATCACCCATATTATAGTTTGATAACTAATTGAATCGGTAGTCATTGGGTAAGTTGAAAGATCTTCCAATTGATTCCCGCTAATTCGATTATGGATAAATAATTACACCTTGAGAGAGGGTAATTAGTACATTCGAAAATCTAGGGTAAGTTATAATTCAATTGATAAAATAGGAGGGAGAAAAAAATAGAGAAAAAGTAATCTCTAGTATTTAGATTCTTGAATTCAGATTTTTTGCAATTTTAGTATTTTCCATTGTTTACATTAGTCTTTTAATTTTAATTTAAATTTTCAGATTATTTGCATTTCATAATTTAGTTTCTTAAACAAAGTTGTGTCTAAATTAAGCGGTGTTTTGGCATTAATCCCTGTGGGATCGATATTTGCTCTTTTTATTACTAGTCACGACCTGTTCACTTGTGATTTTTAAGCGTAAAACAAGTAGATAGGTTTTACTGTCAACAATGATAAAGCGATGAAGATATATTTTGGGTCCCTATCCTCAGCTTCACGTAACAATATTTTGGGCCCCTATCCTCTGCCCGTCGTTGTCCTTCCATCACTATGATCCTCATCTTTCCAGCGACTGTTGCGCACCTGGTTGCTTTTGGGTTAGAGTCGAGTCATACCGACCCGACTGCAGGTTGAAGACGATGATTCTGTTTTTTAATTAATTAATTAATTAATTCTGTTAATGTTAATAATTATTTGGTTAATTAAACACCTAACCCATTTTGTTGTGATTTTAATTATAAAATCATTTTTGGTATTAATATTTTGTGAATATTAATTTTTAATTTGTATGTCTAATATTTGCATTAAATTTGACATGCAAGTTATAATTATTTAACTATTTGCACAAATTATATGTGATTAATTGAAAATAGTGTGTTAAATTTTATGATCATTATACATGCAAAATTAGATTAAATAATTTTATTCACCCTTTCCTAGTACATTACATTCTATACACTCTGCCCTAACAATACGGTCCTTTCAAAATCTCTTCTAACACACATAAAGACAAGTGGTCGATCAATGAATTGTTGACGGCCATCCCCAAATATGTATATACCTTAAACTCGATTTCCAACCCTAAAATAACTCAAAAGGTGTCTTTGAGATATCCTTGGTTGGAACTCTGTTTAATATATACATAGCCATCTTTAGAGCTTCAATCCACAGGAACTGAGCAAGTTTTGTGTTACTCTTTATACGTCTCACCATGTCCATTAAGGTTTGGTTTCTTCTTTCTGTTACCCCATTTTGATCGGAAGAACTAGGCATGGTGTACTGGGCAACAATCTCGTGTTCCTAAAGAAACTTCGTAAATGGACCAGGTGCTTGTCCATTCTCAGTATATCTACCATAGTACTCTCCACCTCTATCTGACCTCATGATTTTAATTAGTTTTCCACATTAATGGAACTCTTATTTAATTTGAGGTTTTCTCATATGGTTTTATGCACATATATTTGATTATTTTGAGAAATATCATTTAGTTTGGACCTAAAATAAACATATGGTTTATTCATTAAGTTTAAGGGCTAGTAATGAGAGACTTTATATATTGAAATACATGGAAGATAATACTCGCCATGAGAGGACCTATCGCCACATTCATATTAGTTTCTTGTTATGTTTGATGTTGGATTAAATGGACTATGTGGGAGAATGTAGAATTTCTTCCTGAACTCTTGGGATATCCTACTGTTCATAATCTGGTCCATTTAATGGTTTAACCCATTAATCACGCAAACACTCATACATCGTCATTTTCATCTTTTGTGATGGGTAGAGATGATAAAACGATGAAGATATATATTTTTGGGTCCCTATCCTCTGCTACATGCAACAATAATTGGACATCATCAGGTTATCGAGGTCAGAAGCTAGAAGATTCAAAATTTTCTCATTTCGGTCATAAAACGTTGCTTGACAAAGCCTGTGTGCAATGGATGGAGGTATTTTTTTCTATTATGCTTCCGCTTTTCAAATATTGTGAATAGTATGCATGTAGTTTGTTTATACTAAATAATTTTACGTTTTAAGATGCATGCTTCAGTTTACAGAAAACTCTACCAACGATTTAGAAACTTGTGCATTATCTGAGTTTGCACATCGTGGTTGAGGAGCAGAATCCCTTATGGGAATTGGCTTGCATAAGGGACTTCATCATTGGAGTTACAAAAACATATAGCTCCCTCACGACACTAGACTTCAACAGATCTTCACTATTGTGAAGAGTAGATTCTCCCTCAAAACATTGAATGGAGAAGAGATCATTGATGATCTCAAAGAGGTTGGACTGGGTGCAATTGGATGTTGCTATCTTAGCTAAGGTTTTAAGGTAAAGAGTAGCCATTGTTGAGAAATTAGGGTGAGATCTGATCTCAAGTGCAGTGAAATAAAAATGAAACTTTTTCGTTTAATTTTTCGAAACCCAAAATTACTTAAATTCTATAAAATGACTAATACATAAATTATAATAAAGCATAAATTGTAATTTATATTTTATTTTAAAGCTCAATCCTTTTTTTTGTCGTTTCCCTCAAACCATTTCCAAAACTAGTTCATCTCAATTTCCACAATAACACAAGTGCTTGATCTCAAACAATATTCATAGAATGTGTTGAAATAACTTTGCAACAATTGCAAAGAGAGTTAGCCATAAAGTGTTAGGTTCATTAGAGCTTAAGCTTATTTATAATATGTTTTTGATTTAGTAATTTATTTAAATTAAATTAAATTAATATTACTATTTAATTGGAATTATAATCATGTTTTATTTAAATAGCAATTATGCTTAAATAAGATATAAGATATTATATTGAGTTTTATTTATTAAATATCTATTATTTAATCATAAAGTTTCTTAAACTTAAAAATAAATTCCAACTTGATTAAAATGCTTTTATATCTTCAACCTGCTCTTTGTGTGTGACAACGGATATAAATGATAACCCTAACTTATATTTAGCATTAAATAAATTAAACTTCTTTAATTTACTTTTGATTATTTAATTAAACAATTTATATACACAGATCAAGGTTCACATCTAGCAATGCATCATAACCATACAAGTATTTAAAAATGTCAAAGTAATTTTAACTAACCTTTTCACGCATATTTTTTCTTATAATTCAATTTTTCATCATATAATGTTCCGATTAGACATAGAATATGAATTTAGTGTCTACTTTATTTGAGTCCAATCATGTTAGTTTTCCTCCATTAGTAATTGATTCAATTAATAATATTTGAAAACTATTTTCAAATTGTCAATCCACCTTAGTCAAATAGTTTTCAAATTAATACTACATGAGAACAGCGAAACATCCTCCCTAATTACTTTATAGCGATGAATTATATATCACTACAAGAAAAATGAAGTTTAGCGACAGAAATTACCAACAGAAAATGTACACATTCTATTGGCAAGCTAATTTACCGACGGACTGAGGCGTCGGAGAAATGACCGTAGGTAATAATTTGCGACGAATCACAGAATGTCCATCGCAAATTTACTAACGGACATTTTGTGTTATCGTCGGTGAATATACCAACGGTTATTGTTTCAGTCGGTAAACTTATCGATGGAAAAGATTTGTCTGTCGGTAACTTACTGACAAAAGTGGTTATTTTGTCGATAAGTTAATGACAACATTACCAACAGTTATTAGGTATCCATTGGTAAATCAAATAGATTTTACTGACAAACTTTGTTTTCCTGTCGGTAAATTTACTAAAACTATTTTTTTTAATTTCCCTGCATTTAATTTTATTTGATGATTTTATAGTTGATGTATAATTTATACAGTTATGAGTTATGTGTTGATAATATTTTGATTTGTTTCTACATTTAATTTGTTAAAATAAAAAATTGATTGATGATATAAAGTAAAAATTATATTGGATGTGGAGGATTGTGAATAACATGTGTTCGCAAATGAACCTAAGCTGAATATCCTTCCACAACGGTCCTTACCGCCCACTGCATGAAGACAGGTTTGACTCTCATAAATATCTTCAGACTGTTGAGACTGTCATTGAATGTTTTCTTGTATTTGGTCATATCAGAAGGCAATGTTTCTGTTAGTAAGTGATAATTATTAAGCATTAATATTAAAGCATAAATTTCACATACATTTAGTTCTCTACATTGGGTATTGAAGAAGGTTTGTGAGTGTGCAAAAAGAGCTGACGAGGTGTAGGCTTCGTACCCATAAACTTTTCCTGCATCAAAATAAGATGTTATAAGTGAACTACAATTTATAAAAATTTCAGCACAATTTCCTCTATTTTATGATATTTACCCCTATTGAACAGATAAAGTAACTTAACAACACAACCATATATGGCATCAAACATTTATAACATTATCATTCTCCATAATCCTTATATTTTCATTTTAAAATTCACACACCAAATTAAATTGAATTACACCAAAGTAAAAAATCAGAATATAAATGTAAAGTGTAGATATTTACAGGTCTCTCTGCATGCTTGTGGTAGGTAATAGATCCTTCAGTATGTACGGGAAGACTCTCTCCCCCGATTCTCTATGTCTGTTGGCAGAATTATGCTATGAAATGGACATTGTCTCAGGTAATGTCCAATACTGTTGCCAACAACTCCATATTTGTTCAAAAACATAAGGCGGTAGTACACTAGTCTTGTGTATCACACCAACAAAGTCTTGATAATGTGTACGTACTCGTCTCTCCCATACTTTATAAATGATCGCGTCAAATTTAGAATTCCAAAAAAATTCTTTCTGAAATAAAAGGAAAAAAATATGATAAGTACATATAATGTAATAATATTTATCTAATTAATGTATAAAAATCTATTAAAAAACAAGATTATATATTTGTTATATCTCAAACTCCTGATAATAAAATTCCTTTCTCGCCTAAGAGATATTCTTCTATATATAACCCTCAAGATCAATCTTGTCCATGAATTTGGATGTCATATTTCTTGAGCACGGTCCAGATGGAATCAATCTAATATAAAAATAATTAATTTTATACCATTTTTAAAATTAAACCTATAATTAAATTATGAACATATGGTGTTTTATGTATTTTCACTTACATATTGTTAACAATTGTGATGTAAGTTCTTCCTTCAGCTCCCTTAGCTCAGGCTAGAGACCACCTCCTTCATCTTCATCGTTTACCCCTAATATCTCTGTCAGTATAGAGGTGGTAGATGTTGTAATAGTAGGCACGGAAGGTGATGCCCTATCTGCAAATGTAGTAGCTAGAGGTACAACATCTGATTTGGTTGCAGCTATAGAATGTGATGGTTCACCTAGACAGTAACTGGCTCCAAATCGTGATCTGAACCTTGGTCGCATCATATCATGTTTTCTCTTTCGTGGCATATTTCAACATGAAATTCATATTTAATTGAATAATCATGTTTTCTCTTTCGTGGCATATTTCAACATGAAATTCATATTTAATTAAATATTCCAAAATATAACAATTTCAATTCAATATTTCACATAATATATTGAAAAGGAAATAATTGATTTGTTGAATATAATATTATATTACAAACAAAACTTAATCACTATCATCACTTAAATGTAAATCAAAATCATCATCATCTTCCTTTTCTGAAGAATTAGAATCAAAATCAGGCTCCTCTTTAGATCTCTCGCCCACCTCATCCTCTCCAGATGAAATTTCAACATATTCATTATTTGGATCATTCAAAAGTTCATTCTCGTCATATGTAACAGATGTATTTATTCCACAAACATCTTCCTAAAATGCTTCACTTTCAATTCTCTATTCTCCTTTTCCATATGATTCAAAAACACCTATAGGTTTAACTTTGCAAACAGCCAACTAATCTGACTTATCTCGTCGTAAGCTGAGAAAAGGAACATAATACACCTGGATCACTTGCATTGCCAACACGAAAGGTTCAAATTGTCTAAATCCTCTTCGCTTGCTGATTTCAACTAGATTGTATCAGCTATGCACTTTATACCAACGTATAGAGTTGGATCAAACTACTCACATTTAAATATCACACTTTGCTTTATTGGAAACGCAGGGTACTCAATTTCAAGTATCTCAATAATTTTACTATAGCAACCCATCAATTCTCCCTATATGCAAACTCCACTATTTATTGTTTCCATGATATGACCATGATATTCTGTATGATATTTGTATCCATTAACGAAATACATTGGATATGATTTAACAGTTCACAAAGGTCCATTCTCAAGATCACATATGAACTTGTTCTTTGTTGGATTTTCTAAGGCCTACACAAAAGAAATTATCATATTAAACAGTATAATGTCATTTGAACACTTTAATCTTATAATTCAATCATTTCAATAATTGTAAGTAAAAACTTACATATTTTTCAAACCATCAAGGAAAGTGTCTTCCAAATTCTTTATTAATATCATCCTATGTTTTCTCAGGCATTAGCTCATTTAACCATTCCTCGTATAATTTAAAAATATTATTATGTATTTCAGTTGTGAATAACAATAAATTTCAAAACCCAAACAATCAATTTCAACTTACTGTACAAAAGGTTAAATCTCTTGACATTTCAATAAAATGTAACCACGGGCAGCATCAATTTCTTCCTCTTTTAACATTCTTCTTGTTGAACGTCCATATATTCGTCCAGGATGTGTGAAAATGGATAAGTTATCATCAGCATCACTCGTTCCTCCCCCATCATCATTAAGAGGAACTTTTCTTTCTCTTGTATGAACATGCGGCTCAAAATAATGTGAACAAAATGTACTAGCTTCGTCCACTAAATAAACATTACATATCGAACCTTCAACTCTAGCCTTGTTTTTGACATTTTTCTTCAAGTGATGCAAATACCTACATTAGCGAATAGAATTATTACAATTTAGTTATTAAAACTTATTATTACTTTAATTACAATCATTTTGTTGAATTAACTCTCAAACGGATACATCCATCGATATTAAATTGGACCAGGAAGTTTAGCCTCGTGTGCTAAATGCATAAGTAGATGCTCCATACAGTCAAAGATGCTTGGAGGAAAAATCCTTTCTAATTTGCACAACATTACTAAAATTTTCCTTTCTAGTTTTTCCATTTCAGCCAACTTGATTTCAGATGATGTTAAGCTTTTAAAAAACAAACTTAATTCTGTTATAACTTCCTAAACCTTAATCGGTAGCAACTGCCGAAATGCAATTGGAATTAGCCTTTGCATAAATACATGACAATTATGACTTTTCATCCTAAATAATTTATACTTCCTCATATCCACACACCTTGCTAAGTTTGAATCATAACCATCGGGAAACTTTAGACTTTTCAACCATTCACACAAAATTTTCTTTTGTTTTTGTCCAAAGTGTAACATACTTTCGGATATTTACCGGTGCGAAGATCTTTATATAACTCATTCCTTCTATAAAAAAGTTTCAAATCAGCTTGTGATTTTTTATTGTCTTTTTTCCTCCCTTCAATGTTCATTATGGTATTGAACAAATTTTCAAAAATATTTTTTCAATATACATCACATCTAGATTATGACGTATCAAATTAGTTTTCCAATATGGCAAATCCCAAAAGATGCTTCATTTTCTCTAACCAAATTTTTTACTAATGCTTGTATTAACTTCATCAACTTTAAATTTTGTAACTTTTAACAACCTTAATTCATTAATCTCCTACAATATCTCTTCACCATCTTTTTTAGAGGGATAAGGTGTTTGTACCATCCTATTCTTAGTGAACTTTTGTTTATTGCGTCTAAATGGATGATCTGAAGGAAGAAATTTTCTGTAGTTGTCAAACTATCATGTTTTAGCCCCGTTTGGAAGATAAAACGCATCAGAATCATTGCCACAATAAGGACAAGCCAATTTTTCTGTTGTGCTCCATCCAGACAACATAGCATATACTGAAAAATCACTAATGGTCCACATAAAAGCTACTCTCAACACAAAATTTTGTTTCAGAGACACATCATATATCTCAACACTATATTCCCAAAGATGCTGCAATTCAGATAGCAGTGGTTGTAAGAAAACATCAATTTTATGCTTTGGATTTGTATGCCCTGGCACAATCACTGTCAAAAACATATATGCCTCATTCAGACACATCCATGGAGGCAAATTATAAGGAGTAATTATGATTGTCCGTGATGAATATTGTTGGTCAGATTGACCAAAAGGTTAGAATCCATCCGTCAATAATCTCAACCTAACATTTCGAGTTTCAGCTGCAAACTCATAATAGGTATTATTGAAATGTTTCCATGCCAGTGCATCTGATGGATAACTCATTATTTCATCTTTCTGTTCGTGTTCATTATGTCATCTCATGTAATATCAGAAGCATATAGAATTTAAAGGGTACTAATTTTATTTCATAGAATGCTTTCTAGGCTTGAACCTAGATTGACCATAAAATTTGCACTTTTGTAATTCCACATTATCTCCTTAATACAACATACATCCCAATTTGCAACTATCAATCTTTTCAACAGGCAAACCAAGACCCCTAATAAGTTTCTTCATATTGTAAAAACTATTAACCATTGTTTGATCAGGAGGCAATGATTCATTATACCATCCAACAATTTTATCTAAACTACGATAAAAAATATGCCCTTCATACTTTATGTTCAATATTTAAGCAATTAAAGACAATTGAGTCATTATCTCATAATTTGGCCATAATTCTAGGTCAGCCAAGTGTAGTAAGTCAAAAAATTGTTTTGCATGTGAGTTTGGTTTTTCTTCAAGATTTTCTATATTTTCCTGAAAGGTATAACCGGCTGCAGCATAAACCATTTGCATGTAAGGATTTTCATTTACATCCATATATATTTTTCCTAAATACAATCCCCCTTCAAACTCATCTACAGTCATTGACGGTTGGACTTCATTACCCCTTGAGGTGCTACAAATCAATGGCTTCCCATGTCGTGTCCACTCAAAATAATTTGGGACAAACCCTTGTCTCAGTAAATGCCCATTCACTTCATCAATAGGAAGGAAACAAATGTGTTTGTACTTTTTACATAGACATCTGATCTTTGAGCCATCCATATATACAGATTGAAAACATGCATAATGAATAAAATCTTCAACTCCCTCAATAAACTTATGATTAATGAAACCATCAGGTGTTAATCGTCTATACATCTAAGATCTATCAAAATTACTCATTTCTGCAAAGCTGTTAATTTAAAAGAGTGATTTCATAATTAGTATCCTTTATTTCTCCTAAGTTTACAAAACATCTAAACTTTACAAAACATCCCCTAAGTATTAATCAACCAAATTAATTACCTACAATTGATACATGACATTGTTTATACTTGTGAATCAAGAAAGCAACATCACTTATGGTATATGGCATTATTTACACCTATGAATCAAGAAAGCAAGTTCTTGCTGT
Source organism: Erythroxylum longipes (assembly GCA_027563885.1). NCBI lineage: Eukaryota > Viridiplantae > Streptophyta > Magnoliopsida > Malpighiales > Erythroxylaceae > Erythroxylum > Erythroxylum longipes. Next base: position 19,962,078 of record JAOQMS010000004.1, on the reverse strand, counting down.
CACTCCTAAGTTCGTGAAATTTTTCATCGATAAGCCTTACGAGAACTGCACCACGGGTTTCCATCTTATATACCGTCTTAGGAGTTTTTTTGCAAACAACTATCTTGTTTATAAAACGTATTTATTTCTTGTGTTAATAGTAAGTTTGCATTAATCACATCGAAGTTGAAGTATTAATTAATTGAATTAATCACCTACAATTGATTTCAAAACTGTGGTGTGTGGCATTGTTTACACTTATGAATCAAGAAAGCAAGTTCTCGCTGTGACTCCTAAACTCGTGAAAATTTACAACTGTCTTATAATACCCGATGTTAGGGGTTAGAAAATTTAGGAATTTCTAGTACATCATATGCTTTGCATAATTGAGTATTCACTGATATGTGCATATGAATTTTTTTCATATACTAATAATTGTACATGCATTCATGACATTTTCTGGGTATAATTGATTTATAAATGTGATTAAAATGTGAATTGTAAGTTATTTGCGTTAAAATTTTATTTGGAGACCATTAGCTTTATTTCGGAATTTTTGGTGAATTTGGGGTATTTTGGATTTTGGAATAGGAAAATTGTCTAGTGACAAGTTAAGTGGTACATAAAAATTAGTATGATTAAACCTACGAATTATTGACATTTAGCATCATTAATGTTGTGACAAATGGCCTGACATATTAGAGACATGTGGCAACTTGCATGAAAGGAAAATGGGAGTCATGCATGGAGCCATGTGTCAATATAATAACAACACACATGTATTGGAAGGCAAATTACTTTAGCTCATTGTTTGTATTTCGGATTGCTTGATCTTCACCGAACATCACTGAACCCTCATCACCAAAATACTTATGTTATCCTTTGCATGCAAACTTTTCAACCTGACTAGTGTTTGTATCTGCCTTCTTATTGTTTTCCTCCCCAATCCACCGAAACCATGCTCCTCACTCTTACTGCTGGAATTTTCTGAAACAATTAAGTTGTGTTTTTAAGTTGTTATAGATATTGTAAATGCTTTGATGATGTATTAGTGTTGGAAATAAACACATGCATGAGTTATTTAGGTTGTGTAGTCGGATAGAAAGATGAGTTGATATATTGTATAGTAATTATGCATGAAAAACCATAGGTGAGTTTTAATTTTGGTGTTTCGGTTGAATCTTGCATTTTGAGTTGTTTTAGAGTAAGGTGAGTTGGAATGGGAGTGGAAATGTAGAAAATATAAGTTAGAAATGGAGTAGAATGGATAAATCAGTAGGAAGACGAGTGAAGAAGTTTGCAGCTTCAGTGATGAAGGAAGAAACCTACATTTTTAGAGAGAGAAAGTTGAGAATGGTTTCACGTGCATGCATCGGTTTTTAGTGTTTGATATAAACTTGATTTTGAGTTGTGTTGAGAATGAGCTGATATAGAAGTGAATAAGAGGGATAAATGTAAGGGTATAAGTTTGTGATGAGGAATTTAGTAGAAGAGAGGAAGAAGATGGAGCAGAGTTTCTGCAAAAACATGCAAAATTACGTGCAAAAATAGTGATTCTACAGTAGAAGGTGGTAGTGTGAAAATCAAACTTTCTAATACTGAATAGTTCTGACTCTTTTTGCTATAACTTTGCCATCCGATCTCCAAATGACTTGAAACTTGAACCAATAGACTCCTAAGACATTGTTCTTTCTTTACAGAAAAATTTAGAGCCATATGAATTGATTAGAAAAAGATTGATTGACTCAAAGTGAGGGTATGTGCTGGAATGTTACAAACTGGAGATTTTCAAGAACATGCTTCAGTATTTTAATTATAGCTTGATTGGTAGATTTCTAAATGGATTGATTCTTAATTCAGATTAAACTAGAGACATATGTATACAACTTTATTGAAGAAGTCAAATTTTAATTGTCTCTAAGATTTTCAAAATTGGCATGAAATTGTGTCTTGGCTTATGCTGTAGCACTACAAGGGACAGAAATCATGTCCTGTAGTTATTGAATAAACTGTATTGATGTAGGCTGAATTAGACTGAGGTTTCTTCACCAAAGTTTTAGCTTTTATTCTCTTAGCTTTAAATTGGTATAAATTTTGTAATTTTTGGATATTGAAATTGAGAGTTATGAGGTGTACAACTTGGAGGCATGATCATGCATTAACCAAAATTTCAATGTACACAGTCTGTGGTATTTTGAGCATAACTCATTGAATACTAAACCAAATTGGATGAACTTAGTATCATTGGAAACCTAAGATAAAGAGGAAAAACTTTCTATAAGGAAGTATTACTTAATTACCTCACCTTCCTGATGAGAATAATTAATCAAAGTGGACCCGAAGGTGGATTGTAAAATAAATCTGGATTGAGTATGATTTCACATGATCGATCATGTGATAAGATTTAGGATAAGAAACCCGGATTTTTTTGACATGAACATGCATCATACATATTCAGTATTCATGAATGTGCATAATTGAATTCATAATTGTGCACAATAATGATATGTGCTTGTATTAAATGTTTTAGAGGAACCTATCGAGCGACCGATTCCAGATATTGCCTAGACGTCGAGGTAATAAGCAATAAGGGAGATTTAGTAAGTAATTTAGACGGTAAATTTTGTAAGTAACCTAAGATGGTCTCACCTTGATTTGTTTTGTTTTTTTTATTGAATTGAAATCGATATTAATGAATGTGTACTGAATTGTGTACTGATTCCGGACATGAAGGTTTGAGATGTTGATTGATGAATGTGATATTGAAGTGCTACTTGCTTTGCATGAAATGTCTGAAATGACTTTGTTTTGTTTTAAAACTGTCGAGTCCTAGTTGTGGGTAAATAGGCATGCCTAGAAGGGTCTGCAGCTGCTTCTGTGACACTTCAGTATCTGACACTTCGGTATCTTCTGTTATTGACTATGGTACGTGGCATTGTTTACACTTGTGAATCAAGAAAGCAAGTTTTTGCTGTGACTCCTAGACTCGTGGAAATTTACACCAATGAGCCTCATGGAAGCTGCATCACGGGTTTCCAGCCTATATATCATCCTAGAGGTTTATTATGCCTCAAATCATCCATAAGATCTCAAACTCATTCCACATACAGTAAATGCTTATGTAATCATAGATCTACTCATTAATGATTTATACATAACCCAAACATAAATAGTTAGACTATTAAAGAAGAACATAAAAACTCATAAATGATTATAAGAATATTCTAACAACAACACAAAATCAAGACCTCCTTTGCATTCCCACAAAACTCAAACGCATCTAATTAATGTAGTATTAAAGCAACACATATGGTAGATATTAGTTAAACGACTTACCTGGATGGACGAACAACTACAGACTACAAAGAAGAAGGATGAGCGATGCTCTTCAACACAAAATAGGGCCTGCGAAAAAAAATATTTTGTATTAGTTAACTGGTGGGAATGCATCACTATTTGAAAAGGATTACACCCGACATAAAAATCTACTTCATCTTTAAAAGTATGTAGATAAAACAATGCTTGTTCTCAATTAGTTTTAATTTTTAAATTGAATAAAAACACCTATTTGCTTATTTCTCCTAATTTTCATAACTTATGAAAATTATAAAATTTTGTTTTTGCTTTTGCTTTTTTGTCATAATTTAATTTACTATTGACTAAAATATATCATTTCATTATTTAATATTAATTTCTGATAAAAATTATGGTTAATATAATTTTATTATTTAAAAGATTATGTAAATATTTATTACAGATAGTTAAAAATTTAAAATATCTTAAATAATTTAAAATTGAATATTAAAATATATATTAACAAATAAACATTCATTTATAAATAAAATTTTAACTTATTTAAATATTTATCTTTCTAAAATATAATAAAATTTCTAATATTTATTAGTAAATGTTATATAATATTTTTTAATTAATTATATCTAATATTTAATTATTATCAATAATAAAAGTATAAATATTGAGTTAATCAGCAGTTTCAATTTAATTTAAAACCAAACCAAATTACATATCTTTTATCAAATTCAATTTATTTTGTGGTTTAAATTTACAATACTCCTAACTCGTGCTTGTCCATTTCATTTTTTAGGTGAAGGCTAAAACTCAATGTTCAATCGAGCTAGATTAAGATTTGAATACCTGTCTTTTGATATGAGTGGAAGCACATGCCATTGCATCACAACATTTAACACTCATAGTTTCTGTAAAATTTTTGTTTCATCTAGAAACAGTACTTGGCGTAAACCATCTAATCTGAGACTAGTTCTAATTATATTCATGTAATAATTTGTATTACTTTTTCTAGATGGCCAGTCACATAGTAATAAAGACCGTACTCCACATTAATCCAAAAGAAAATCTACACTACAAGAAAATCATGGAATAGCGGTGGAAATTTAGCGACGGACTGGAAACCGACTCTATTTACTGACGGAATATTACTTTCCGTCGGTAAATAAACAATGTTGTTTATATTTTCCGACGGAAGAATATATCCGTCGGAAATAATAGAGGGAAAGAATTCCGTGCAAAATCTCCGACGACATATAGCAACGACACAACCTACGGTGTTGGAATAAATTGCGGGAATGATTCTCGCAATGTAATTACTTCGGATATATACCGACGGAATTATGTCCGTCAGAATATTACCGACGGATAAGAAATCACTGTCGGTAATAATTGCAAGAATTACACCCGCAATTAATTAGCATCGCACAATTACTGACATAATGAGTTCTGTTGGTATCTGTTAATTAACTATACCGACAGAATTGGTCTACCGTCGGTAATTCATTGTTGGGAAACTTAAATACCGACGGAGTGATGTTGATTAGTCGCTAAAAGAGAGGTAACCGAGGAGGTCAAATAATTTGAAAATTCAAATACCGACGGAATATATATTCCATCGGTTCCATCGGTATTTGTCGACAATTTGCTTCGTCGTCCGTTTAAACACGACGAGGTAAACCTAAGTTACCGATGGATTATATATTCCGTCGGTGATTCATTGGTTTTAACACGAACACGTGGCGTGAGTTTCATCAATTTTACCGACGGACTTATGTGTTTCGTAGCAAAAAAAGCGGTAACCAAGCGCGATCAAGTAATTTGGAAATTCAATGGAATATCCTTCGTCGTTTCATTAAAGACAACGAGGTAAACCTAAATTGCTGACAGAATATATATTCCGTTGGTATTTGGATGCCTATAACTCCCT
>JAOQMS010000004.1:19943649-19956763 GCA_027563885.1 Erythroxylum longipes | reverse complement strand
ATATCTTTTATCAAATTCAATTTATTTTGTGGTTCAAATTTACAATACTCCTAACTCATGCTTGTCCATTTCATTTTAAAAGTGAATGCTAAAACATAATGTTCAACTGAGCCAAATCAAGATTTGAATACCTTTCTTCTGATATGAGTGGAAGCATATGCCATTGCATCACAACATTTAACACTCATAGTTTTCGTAAAATTTATGCTTCATCTAGAAAAAGGACTTGGTGTAAACCATCTAATCTGAGACTAGTTCGAATTATCTTCATGTAATAATTTGTATTACTTTGTCTAAATGGCCAGACATATAGTAATAAAGACTGTACTCCACATTAATCCAAAAGAAAATCTAGACCACCCAAAGATGATGTGCTGAAACAATTTACTTTAACCTAGCCCCAGAATATAGATATTTCCTTTCCCATCAAAACAACCGTATGATTATTTAGCAAAATAGTGAACAATGCAATTTAACATGATCAACAAATTCTAGAGAAAATGTGAATAATTTAGTTAATTTTAGCATCAATTAAAACATAACCAACTCCATATTTAAAAATCTCTAACAAAGAAGTTTGAAAGGTATCTAACAAACTTCATTCGAAATGGACTTAACATTTCAAAACATAACCAACTCTACCTTTACAGAACTAAATTAACGACTTTGTAATCAACCTATACATTTACAAGACGACAATGACGATGAGGTGTGGTGTGGTGCACGAGAGACGATTATACAGTACCTGAAGCAGATGCGACGATGATGGCGAGGAAGAGCGGCAACGAGGTGTGATGGCACGACACGCGGCAACCTTCGGTTATGACAGAGATGACGACGTTGGCTCATCGAGGAGGCACAATGGGATGATGAGGAGGCATGGTGGGACAACGAGAGCTGTAGTTGGACAGCGATGGTAGAAGAGAAAAAATGGGGTTGTGATTGATGAGGGGAAATGAGGGGCCAGGAAGCTACAGTAGATTGAGGTTAAACAAAAATGATGATGAGGGGAAATGGGGGGCAAGGAAGCTGCAGTAGATTTAGGTTAAACGAAAACAATGTCATTTGGTGTTAAAGCAAACGACATCATTTTTGTTTTTTTTAAAAATGCTTAACCAAAAGCAAAAGAAGATGTTTACAACTAAAATTCACTAACAAAATTTTCATCGGTAAACTCTAGCATTATTTACTCCGCCAAGCATTCTCGCTTTCTTTACTGATGAACACTTCTTACCGTCATTATATTCCGTCAAAAAAAATTTGGGATGATTTCCCTCCATATTTACAGATGGCTATTTTTTTGTCACAAATTAAAATTTTTCCCGACAATTGTACCGACAGAATATGATTTTCTATCATTAATTTCCAACAATTCAGTTTTCGTTGGTAATTGCCTATCGCTAATAACTAATTTTCTTGTTGTGGAGAATAAATCCAAAGGTTTCTATCTATGATTAGTACTTAAAAAGGCATATATAAGGTGTTATCAAAAAAGCATAAATTCAATGCTAAGTGAATAGGTTTAGCTAGTACTTAGGGAAAAATATAGACAAAATCAATCCTCCCACTTATAAGAAAAGAGCTAAGTGACCAAATAAAAAGATAATAAAAGAAGTTAATAAAGGTTTAAAATATCTATTTTAATAAGAGCAAAAGGATATGTCACTTATAAGAAATACAAAAATATTGGACACAATTCAAGATATTGGAACAAAGAGAAGGAAAATAATAATCAAGTTGGAAGATTTAACATTTCAAAATTAATAACATAAGAAGAATTGGACCAACCAAAAGGATAAGAAGTAAAACAAAACTCAGACACTTTAGACTTGAAAGCATACTACTCAACTAGTTATATTGATATACATCGCATGTAGTCCTATGTATTTATAACTTTTTGGATAGGCTTATACATATATATTGACGATCTTTTAAACAGAACCTTATTTATCTTTTGATGATCTTTTGAGCAATCCTATATTTAGTAGTATGTATTAATAATCTTTTGCACAAGCTTAAATGTAGTATCAATAATCTTTTAGATGTATTAATGTTATTTTGATGGCTCACATTCAGTATTGATGATATTTATTTTGATCTTTTATAACACATAAGTATTATATCTTATTTATTCAGTGTGTTCAAAGTTATGTGCATTACTACTTATATACAAATTATACTATGACATACATATTAAATACAAGTTTTTTGAGGTTTTATAGAGATAACACATAAGTTTGGCAGAAGATTTTTGTCTATCAGGTGAAAAAAAATGTAGTTAATCTATCAACAGACGTAGTCATATGTTTGATGTACTTGAGAGATCAATTATATATTTAATTGAAGATTTGGGGCTGCTAGTTTTATTGATGATCTGAGGCTTCTAGTTTGATTCACGATTTGGAGTTGCTAGTTTTTATGGTGCTTTTTGTGACTGATTACAACATATATAGTAATCAATGAATTAATATTTTGCAGCAGTGTTTTGGAATGTTTCAATGATGAAACATATGTCTAATTGATAGGTTTTGCAGCTACTATGCGTGGGTTTCTTTGGTGATCATTTTGAAAGGGTCTCAAAATATTTTTTGTTGGATGACTTCCCATGACTTTTAGGTTGAATGATTGGACTCATCTTATGAAAAATGATGAAAAGAATGAAGCAGTACCTAAAGATCTATCTAAATGGACAAAAGCTGAAGGGGAGGGAGTGCTTGGTAACTATTAAGCGATGCATGCAATTTCCATTATCGTACATGAAGGATGTTTCACTATGATATCAGTGTGTGAATTAGAAAAAGAAGCGTGGGATATATTACAAACAATATATGAGGGATAAAAATCAATGGTAGCTTTAAAACTTCAAATGTTGGTGAATAGATTTGAAGAGCTTAAGATGGAGAAAATGAAACTATTGAAGAGTTTCATGAGCGGCTGCGTGATATTGCTAATCAAGCACATAAACTTGGGAAAAGTACTCAAATTTAAAACTTGCAAGAAAACCTTGAGATTGTTGCCTCCTAGATTCATAACAAAGATTGCAGTTATTGAACAAGCTCATGATATGAATGAGTTATCCTTAGATAAAGTAATTGGAATTCTCACAAACTTTGAGATGAAATTGTTAAGAGACAAACATGAGAAGAAAATATGGTAAATAGGTAATGTAAGTATTATTATCTGGTAAGGGTTATATCCTTTGGTTTTGGCTTATTATAAGTCGTTAATGAATTTATTATGTTTTTGTAAATTATTCTTTTAAGCAGTTACCACCTATCTCATAATTAAAGCATACATTTCTTAGAATTTCTAATATGCACAACTTCCATCTTATTTTAAATTTGTAATTATCATCTTCATTCCATCTTATTTTAAATGTATAATTATCATCTTCATACTCATTATCATCTATCTCTAGACTATAACAAGTCTAATCATACCCTCATTTTTTCTACCATGTGAACAACTTTTTGTAGAGGGTAATCATTGGATCAGACCAAGTTGATTATATTGGGTTTTATGTTCCTTTCTTAAGTGTAAAAGGCTTAGATTATTGATAGAAGTCCATAGTAGTTTACGTCATATTTTATGAAAAAAGATAGGATTTTAAATCTCAAAATGAAGCAAAAATTGTGAAGAAGAGAGGAAAAACAACCACAGAAATATACATTATTAGCTGAGTTTTGAGTGTCATTGAGGGATCATTAATGCTTGGTTTGATTAGTGTAGGCAAGTCAAGTTTCCTCATCTAAAGTTCATCATTTATTTGGTTTATATTTTAAGTTTCTCTCCTCTATTATCAAGTATTGTTACTTGTTGATGTCATTAAGGATGTGTGCTTATTTTTAACATAGAACATCTTTTTTCACAAGTTTTCTATTTTCATAAAGTTTCTTATTTCTGTAAATTTCCTACTTGTTTATTATTTACAATTTTTTAAAGATTAGGATTATCATCTTAAGCCTATAACTAGGCATCCTAAATATTGTATTAGACATTATATCAATAATACTCTCATATTTAATTAGCTTTAAGTCTTCTATATAAGTAGATGTTAATGTTTCTTCTAATTAAGTTTATTGTTTAGTTGTTTGTTGTTTCTCACCACATCAGTTTGGTATCAGAGTGGGTTGAATCATCCTTTTTTGGCTAACGAAAACAATAAAAACATAAATCACAAATACATATAAATTTAGGTTGGCTCAGGAGAAAGACAAACTTGAGCCTTCTCGTAAAAGTTATATGAGGGAAGTTTTGGGAGTTTCTAAAGAAAGGACGAAGACCTTGCTAGAACCTCATCCATATAGGAATCATTTTCAGGAAGATAAGGGTAAAGATAAGTAGAAGTTAGGTACATACAAGAAGGCTCTTAAGGATAATGATCCCTATGTCAAGCCTTAACTTGGAGTGGAGAATAAGGACATTTGTAAAATTAGTTTTTCAATAAAGTGAATATTATAGAGCACAAGAAAGATGTTGATGTCATTATTTGTGGACTTGATAGGGGGGATGATGAAGAGTATGAGAGACAAGAGGAAGAAAAATGAGGAGTGGGAGAATTATGTAATTTAGAGATTATTATTGGTTCTAGAATAAGAAGATAAGACCCAATGACGTCAGTTGTTTCGGAAACAATGTACCATTATAAGTAAGTAATTTGATGTGATTGTTGATAGTGTGAGCTACAAGAACATTATTATTAAAGAAGTGGTGAAGTGGCTAGGATTACAAACTAAGAAAAACATAGACCCTTGGATAATTGGATGAATTAAATCGACGAATAAGCTTCGAGTGACTAAACATTGTAAGATACCCTTTTTATTGGTCAATATTAGGATAAGATTTATTTTGAAGTTGTGGATATAAATGCCTATCACCTATTATTAGGAAGGCTTTGACAGTTTGATGTTGTTACCCAGCATAATGAATGGGAAATATGTACAAGTGGGACAAAGGTGGAAAAAACTTTTGTGTTTCACTCTCAACAAAAGAATTCCCAGACTAAAGCTTTCAAAGTAGAAGGGTGGACTTCCCTTATTATCAATAAGTCAAAATGTGAAATGTTGATGACAGACTTTTCTTCTAATGAGTCATTGTACCTTAATTTACTAGAACACTTAAGGATGAGTTTTTCATAAGCAAAAGGGGACTAATGTGGAACATATATTTCCATAAGTTTCCTATTTCTATAAATTTCATAATTTCACAAATTTTCTATTTCTATAACTTTTCCTAATCCTATAAGTTTCCTAATTGGTTTTAGTTTTCTATTTTCTTTAAGAATATGACTACTTTGTTAAGCCTACAAATAGGACTACTAAACATTGTATTAGACATTCTACCAGTAATACTATCACATTTAGTTAGCTTTAAGCTTTCTCTATGAGTGGATTATAATGTTTCTTCCAATTAAGTATGTAACTTAGCTATTTGCTTTTTTCTCATTGCATTAGTGAATATTAGAGTAGGTTGAATCGCCCTACCCATGGCTAATGATAATAATAAAAACACAAATTGCATTACGGATCACTCTAGGTCAGATGACTAGGGGAGGCACTAAGGAGGATGGAGCATCGAATTATCTAAAAGTTAGAGGATCGTTTAGAGGCTTATTTTAGGTAGATCTTAGAGTGGTTTAGTTCCCTTAACCCTCTTAGTAATAGGGATAGAGACTATGATAGAGATAGTGTTAGGGTAGTATGAGTTTTAAAGCGCTTTATTCAAAGACCTGTTCTTGTTCAGGGTTGTAAGCAACCTTCCTACACAGTGAATTAGAGTTAGATAAAGAGTTCATATATGGTGAACCACATAATCAAAGAGGTCTTGACATCAATTTTAAGTTCCAAATAAATATTCATAACTTCAATGGAGATTTTAGTAATGAAGGAGTTTGTAATTAGATCACAGATATTGAGTGATTCTTTGATTGTCACAAAATCTCAAAAGTCAGGAAGGTAAATATAATGACTTATAGGTTAAAAGAAGTTGCCTCTATTTGGTGAGAGAAGATCAAAGAGAGGAGATGGTGTGATGGAAAGGATTTAGTTTGATTTTTTACATGGATTAGATGAATGATTTGGAGGAATTTTCTACCCCTATATTATGTATAGATTCTCCTTGAACAATACCAATGATTTAGACAAGGTTCTTAGTTTGTATAAGACTATACTAAAAAATCATAAGGTTATCGCAATGTAATAATTTGGAAGAGGTAAAGGGGAAGATGATTTCGAGATTCTTTGATGATTTAATTCTTGCCTTAAAGGACAAGATTGGGATATTCTCAATTTGAACTTTTGGAGGCTCAAAATTTGAAATTGAAGGTAAAATTTTTGACTTAGAAGAGAGGCAGACCTGAACCTTCCCAGAGAAGTTTTTGCATTACTACAAAAAGGATGAAGACCTTGCTAAAACCTCCTCCATATAAGAATTGTTTTCAAGAGGAGAATGTTGCAGATAAGCAAAGGGTAGGTGAAAATAAGGAGGCTCTTAAGGAGAATACTCCCTATATCAAGCTTTAACCTATAGCTTGATATTGGTGTGGAGAATTAGGACGTTTGTCAAACCTGTGTCCCCAGTAAAAGTTGAATATTGTAGAGATGAAAAAGTTACTAATTCCATAATTCGAGTACCTGATCGGGATGATGAAGAGTATGAGAGCCAAAAGGACGAAAATTAAGAGTGGGAGAATTATATAATTCAAAATTATTGCTAGCTCAAAAATAAAAAGATAAGATCCAATGACAAAAATTATTTTGAACACGTTGTACCATTGTAAATCAATTGTTAATGTAATTATTGATAGTAGGAGCTACCAAAACATCATTAACAAAGAAGTGATGAAATAGCTAGGATTACAAATTAAGAAACACCTAGACCCCTATAGAATCAAATGGATTAATTCGACAGACAATCTTTGGGTGACTAAACATTATAAGATACCTTTTTTCTATTGATCAATATCGAGATGATATTTATTTTGATGTTGTAAATATGGATACTTGTCACTTGCTGTTAGGAAGGCCTTAGTCATTTGATGTTATTGCCTAGTATGATGAATGGCAAAATGTGTACAGGTTGGAGAAAGGTGAATAAATTTTATGCTTCAAACAAAAGAGGGTACTTTCCTTACTACCATTGAGTCATAATGTGAAATGTTAATGGTGGGCTTTCATCTAATAAGCCATTGTCCCTTGATTTACCAGAACACTCAAGGTCCAATTTTTCTTAAGTAGAGGGGACCGACATAGATCATCTATTTCCATAAGTTTCCTATTTTTATAAGTTTCCTATTTACATACGTTTCCTATCTCCCCAAGTTTTCTATTTCCATAAAGTTTCCTATTTTATAAGTTTTCTACTTGTTTTTAGTTTCCTATTTACTTTAGGATTAGGAATACGTTTTTTAAGCCTATATATAGGCCTTCTAAACATTGCATTAGACATTTTATCAATAATACTCTCATATTTAATTAGCTTTAAGCTTTCTCTATAAGTGAATCCTCGTGTTTCTTCCAATTAAGTGTGTTGCTTAGTTGTTTGTCATTTTCAATTACATTAATTTTGGTAACTAGAACTGGGTTTTGTAACCTTTATTTGATCATACTAAAGTTTTGTTTTAGACTTTCAAATGTTGTAGTTTTTACTCTTTGATTTGAAGAAGTTTTTTAATGTAAAATATTGTATCGCTTGTATAGTTTACTTATGATTATTTTACATTGTTATTATTGGTATTGCCATAGGTAATTTATTTTGGATATATTTACTTCCTCACATATTTGGTCAAGTTACTCTATAATTGTGTTTGGGTGAGCTTCTACTTGTTCTCTCTCATCAAGTGTATCAGAGTTGATTTTGTTATTAGTGTGCTGGTTTTGTTTGAATGATAGATTTACATACTAGTAAAATGATTTGTTTGAATGCCATGAACTACCAAATATAGAAGGGTAAAATTACTGATGTACAAGTATATGAAGAAATTATGGAGGCCTATTTTTGCAATTGACAAACATAAGTCTAATTTTGATGAGAATTAGTTATATGAACATATGTAAGTATACAACTTCATATGATAGTAGGATAAAGATAGTGCCTTTAACCATATTGTCAATAAGACTTAAATCCATATAAAAAATCTTAAATATCTATATAATTTAAAGACCTACAATAATAAATTTTATTTGCTTAATAAATGGATGAATTTGAGATATAAGAATCGTTTTTTATCTCAGATTGCTTAAAAGATTTTCAAGACGTTTTGGATTAGTAGTTAGATATAGGTGTGAAGTTTAATGATAAAGTTCAAGGGTTATAACTGCTTAATGCTTTGCCAAATTTTTGGGAGGCATTTTGAGTTTCGCTTATTAATTTAGCCCCTAATGGTGTTATGAATATGGAACTTGTTAAGAGTGATGCCTTGAATAAGGAGATGAGGAAAAGAGCTTAAGGTTCTTCATCACATTATGATATTCCAGTTACAGAGACATAGGGTGAAATAAAAAGAAGAATCAAAAGGGTGGAGATAGAAGTCACAACAAGTCCAAGTCCATGTCCAAATATAAGAACATTGATATTACTATTATAGTAAAACAAGCCTCGTCAAGAAGAATTATTTTTATGGAAAGGAGGTAGCAAGGAGAATAAAGGAAAAGAGGAGTTAGAAGGTGGCAATGCAAACATAATTAATGTGACTTATGAAGATCTCTTTTTTCTCCTAAAATATGATGTTGTCAATCTTACCCATGATAAGACTAGTTGGGTTGTTGATAGTGGTGCTTCTATGTAAGGTACATACAGGAGAAATATATTTCTTCTTACACTCCTAGTAATTTTGGATATGTGAAAACGTAGAACACATAGTGATTGAATATGCTAGTATTGGAGAGGTCTACCTTGATACCTTAAATAGGTCGAAATTAGTACTAAAAAATGTAAAGTACATTTCAAATGTAAGATTGAATTTAATTTTAGTAGGTAAACTCTATGATGACAAATATGACATTTTTTCAGGTGATAATTGAAAACTCTTTAAGGGTGTCATAGTTGTTGCTAGAGGCAAGAAGCGTTCATCTCTATACCAAACTTAAGTGAAGATCATTAAAGAAGTTGTAAGTATAGCAAACTCTATCATAGAATTATGGTATAGGAGGCTTAGTCAAACAAATAAATAAAGGACTACAAAAAAGATATGCTTTCTAAAGTAAAGTATGCAAAATTAAAGAAGTTTGGTTATTGCTCGGTAAGGAAATAGAAAAGGGTTCCTTTCTTAAGTCATTTTGATATAAAATTATATTTTTGCAATTGGTCCATGATGACGTTATGGTCCTTTAAAGGTGTGGTCACTTATTAGTGCACTTCATTTTGTGACTTTCATCGATGATCACTCTAGAAAACTTTGGGTTTACACCTTGAATACAAACGACAAAGTGCTTGATGTTTTTAAGAAATTTCTCCCTTTTGTAGAGAGGTAAATAGGAAAGAAGATAAAATACATTCTTACTAAATAATAATAGTGCATATACTAGGCCTTTTAATCAGTGTTGCGAATAGCAAGGTATTATACATCAAAGAACACCTCTTAAGACACCTTAGATGAATGTTATGGCTAATTAGATGAAAAAGACATTGATTGAGAGAGTCAAATGTTTTCTTATAAAGGCAAAATTATCAAAATTATTTTAGGGTGAGGCAATGAACACAACAACTCATGTTATTAATTTTTCACCTACTTATTCTTTGAATAGTAATGTCCTAAATAGAGTTTGGCTTACAAGGATGTATCTTGTGATCATTTAAGTGTATTTGGCTATAAAGCTTTTTATCTATGTTCAAATAGATGAGAGGTCTAAACTAAAAGTAAAGACACAATAACAAATTTTTATTGGTTATGATCAGGATGAGTTTGGTACATGTTTCATGATCTAATAAAGTTGAAACTTGTTAGAACCTATGATACAGTATTCATAGAGGACTAAACCGGATCATATTATAGGAAAAAAGAAATAGAAGACATCTAGAATTTGTTTAATTGTGATCCAGTTTCTTTATTAAATGCACTCTACCTAGATGAGGATAATTGTTAGGATGACTAAGTTCATGAGGATCATGATGATCAATAAGATATTGATAACATTAATATACATCTTATTTAGTTTCCTATAGACGATTCTATTGATGATCAATAGGATATGCCTATAACTATACCAAAAGTTCCATTAAAGATATCTACTAGAAATCGTTAGCCCTATACTAGATACTCTTCAAATAAGTTTGTATTTTTGACAGGCAAGAGAGAGCCTAAGTGTTATAAAGAGACTATAAAAAGTGATTAGAAATAGTAATGGATCCATGTTATGAAGGATTAGGTTAAATCTTTTTAAAACAACTGTATATTTGAGTTGTTGTAATTGCCCAAAAGCAAAAGAGCTTTAAAATATTGGTGAGTTTATAAGGTGAAGCATGAAGAAAAATCTTCATATCCATGTTTCAAATCTGGATTAGTTATCAATGGTTACATTTAAATGAAAGGAGTTGATTTTGATAAATCTTCTCTTTAGTTGTGAAAATGTCTTCAATGCAAGTTATATTAGGTTTGACTGCTAATCTTCACTTAGTGAATGAGTAGATGGATGTAAAGATTTCTTTCCTTTATGGTGACTCGAATGAGGAAATTTACATGGACCAACTAGAGGGTTTTAAAATGAAAAGAAAAGAGGATTATGTCTGCAAACTAAAGAAAAGCTTATATAGTTTAAAATGATGGAGTAAATTTATAAGAAGAGTAATTTTGACTATTATGCATTTATGAAAAAATTCTTTAAAGATAATTAAATCACTTTATTGCTCTATGTTGATGATATGCTTATTGTTCATTAAAATGCTTCCAAGATTGACAAGTTGAAGTAACAATTGAGTAAGTCTTTACTATGAAAGACTTGGGACCAATAAAATAAATTCTTGGTATAAAATCATCTATAACCTAGAAGTCAAGAACAAGAGAAGTATATTAAGAAAGTACTTCAATGATTCAAGATGGGTAAGGTTAAAGTGGTGAACACTCCTCTTGTTACACACTTTAGATTAAATAATAAATATAGTCCCTCAAATAAGAATGAGAAGGAAGATATGCAGATAATTTCTTATCCATTAGCAATTAGTAGTTTAAAGTGTACAATGGTATACATTAGGCTAGATATTGCTCATGATATTGGTGTAGTTAGTTGGTATCTTTCAAATCCAAAAAAAGAGCATTAGAATGCAGTAAAGTAGATTGTGAGGTATCTTCAGGGTATATCTAATTTGAAGCTTTAATTTGGAAGTGAGGATCCAATCTTTATAGGTTATTCAAATTCATATATGGTTGGAGATATTGATTTAAGAAAGCATAATTCAGGTTACTTGATTAACTTTATGGAAGGAGCAATAGTTTGGCAATCTAGGTTGTAAAAGTATATTTCATTATCAACTACGAAGGCATAATTCATTGCTATTACAATAAGGAGTTAAGTTGAATGAAAAAGTTTCTATAAGAATTTGGCTTTATGTAGAGGAGATATGTGTTATTATGGAATAGTCATAGTGCTATTCATCTTGGCAAGAATCCAACTTTTTATTTTAGGTCCAAGCATATTGATGTGAGGTATCACTAGATACCTAATGCTTTAGATGAGAAGTTACTAGAACTTCAAAAGGCTTATACTGATAATGATGGTGTAGATATGTTCACAAAATCTTTATTAAGGGAGAAGTTTAAAACTTATCATTTAATCATCGTTCTGATGACTCTTTCCACATAGTTAGGAAGAGGAGATTTATTGGGTTTTAAACTCCCTTCTTAATTAGAAAAGGGCCCAAACTACTAATAGATGTTCATAATAATTTTGGCCATATTAGGTTCTCAGCTTCTCAAGATGAAGTAGAAAAATATGAAGAAGAGAGAAAAAATAACTGCACAAGTATGCATTACCGATTGAGTTCCAAATATCATTTGAGGGGCCCTTTGTAATCAATTTTTGCTTAAATTTGGACAGTGGGTGGAGCATATCTTATTCTCTCTCTTTTCTTGGTTAGTTTTTGAGTTAGTGTAGTCTAAATCAAGTTCTTATTATCTAAAGTTCATCCTCTATTCAATGTATTGTTTGCATTTCTCTTTTTTATTATCAAGTGCTATTACTTGGTGATGTTATTGGGGTTGTGTACCCATTTTGGTGACTAGAACTAGGTTTTATTTGATTATAGTGAAATTTTGATATGGACTTTCTAATTCCATGATTTTTACTCTTCAATTTAAAGAAGCTTTTCAAAAAATATTGTCTCTTATGTGGTTTGCTTGTAGTTATGTTATTTTGCATATATTTACTTCCCTACAAATTTAATAACAGAAGGTTACCTATATTTATGTTTTGTTAAACTTTTTCTTATTCTCTCACATCAAATTACACTAAGCCCTTTTCAAGAATTAGTTTGGCATAGAAATTTGTAACTTTTTGCTCCTCCTTCGCTTTGTCACCTTCCAATGCATTCTCCCCATAGTATCAATCATCATATTCAAGAGTATATAAAACTGACACACACTTATAGTTGGAATCTTAGTAACTCGTTTGTAATTCATGCGATAATAATTTGACATTAATATTTTCCTACAACATTTATTCATTCTTCAAAACAATATTTCACTTTTCAAATTAAATTTCTCAATAGATAAACTCATATATTATCTTTGACAACTAGACTCAAACCGTTCAAACATCTGACTACTCGCTAGGTTTGAATGCCCCTTAAGTAGGGATGTCAACGGGCCGGGCTGGGCCTGGGTCGGCAATGGCCCGGCCTGGCCCGTCAAAAAATAATTTCGGGCGGGCCACAAAAGGCTGGCCCGTGGCCCGGCCCATGCGGGCCGAAATGGTTCTTGGGCTGTAGGCGGCCCGGCAATGGGTGGCCTGTGGAGAGGCCCATGGCCCTGTAGCCCGCCTGGGCCACGGGCCTCCCGCCGGGCCGTTGTTGGCCCAGACTTTTAATATATTTTTAAAATTTTTTAAAAATAATTTTAAAAAATTGTTGTTGTATTTTTTAAAATTAATAAATTATAAACTTTTTTATTTTATTTTTCATATTT
>JAOQMS010000004.1:19908813-19940163 GCA_027563885.1 Erythroxylum longipes | reverse complement strand
ACCATTTGTAAGCAATCCAGATCCATAATAAACATCATCTTTATAAAAAGAACAACTGTTATCCTTAATTATAAAGATAAATCCATTCAAATCCAAATAAGAAATAGAAATGATGTTTCTTGTAATAACAAAAACATAATAACAATTATCAAGTTCTAAAACAAGGCCAGAAAGCAAAGTTAAACTACAAGTTCCTACAGCTAATGCAATAACTCTTCCTCTATTGCCAACTCGTAGGCCCACTTTGCCTTTTCTCAATGATCTACTCCTTGTTAACATCTGCATGTTATTACATATATGAGAACCACAACCAGTATCTAATACCTAAGAATGTGGAACAGAAGTAGAAAGATTGATCTCAATCATAAACATACCTGAAGAGACAGCTTTGTTAAGCTTTTTATCTTTCATGCTAGCAAAATCAGATGGGCAGTTCCTCTTCCAATGTCCGTTGACTCCGCAATGAAAACATGTTCCCTTGCCATTGCTCTTCTTCTTGATACCTCATTTGGCTTTTAATATATTAGTAGAAGCCTTTTGTTTATTGTTATTATTCTTCTTAAAGCCCTTTTTCTAGCTTTTAGACGAACTGACAACAAGTATAGAACTAGGTTCCTTCTTAAGGCACCCTTTTGCAGTCTTGAGCATATTCAACAGTTCAGGCAATGTCATGTCCTTCTGGTTCATGTTGAAGTTTATGACGAACTGTGAAAAGCTCGAACTCAGAGACTACAACACCAAATTAACGCTTAACTTGTGGTCCATGACAAAACCTAATTGGGCTAATTTTTCAATATACCCAATCATCTTCAGCACATGAACGTTGACTGAAGATCCTTCTGTCATCTTGCATTGAAACAACGACTTGGAGATTTGATATCTCTCCACCCTACTCTGTGCACCAAATAACTCCTTAAGATGCAATATTATAGTAGGTGCATCCATATCCTCATGCTGCCTCTGAAGTTCAGGAGACATACAAGATAACATCACACATGTAACTTATTCAACGTCATCAATATAATGCTGATATTCTCCCAATCTTCATCAGTCACATCTAACCAAGGTTCTGATAGAGCAGGAGTATCAAGAACATAAAACTTCTTCTCTTGCCTAAGAACTATTCTTAAGTTTCGTAGTCAATCTGAAAAGTTGGGTCCAGTCAACTTGTTGGTATCCATGATGCCTCTCAATGTTAGGTTGGTAGTCATCTTCAAATTCAATAATCGAAAAATATAAAAGGAACATATATTAGTTTATATCCAAAAGTCAAATAAAATAAGGACTTTAAAATTATTTGGTTACTCCCACTATTTTATTCAAAATAATAGCCCTCACTATTATATAAAAAAATTATCAAATAATTTCTTAGTGGGCTAGGATCCTATTTAAAATTAATTAATCTTCAGTTTGCTCAACAAACCAATTAAAAATAAATTAGGTAGAAAACAACTTTTCAATCACATCTCATGTGACTCCTAGAATCGTTAGGTGACAACTTTTGTCAAAATATATCACATATATTATTCCTAACCCTACCTCTAAATCTATATGATCATGAGTTTACTCATCCAAATTATACAATTTTAGTTAAGTAGGACCCATTAATTTAGTATAAAACATATCTAGGTTATAGTAACCTTGAGTTTACTCAATAAGCCGATCTATAAACAGAATTTTGGTTTTATTCTTAAATAATAGAAGGCAACTATCACGTTCCTAACGTGTACTTAATATTTTATTGAGGGATTTAAAATTTCAAAAATTTATGGTCTCATCAAAATGATATAATCTCATTATATTTATAATTTCAAACATAATCTAATTATGAAAGAAATTATTTAAAAACTTTTGCTTGATTCCAATTATTGATTAGATAACCAATTTAATTTAATAATTCAACTCTTGAAAAATTAAATTAAATTCCAAAACCTTTCCTTATAAAATTTCTTTTGAAAACATATTTCAAAAATAGTAAAACATTTTTCAATTTTATTAGGAGTAAAAATTAATTTAATCTCTATTAAATTAATAAAATTGAAAAATGTTTTTATAAAACAGTTAAAAAATATTTTAAAAGGCTTACTGGCGCGTACAGTCTTGAGGCTCAACCATGCGAGCGCATGCAGTGCATGCGCCCATAGTCAACATACGTTGACAAGGTCAGCAGATGATGGGCGAGTGATTCACACGCGCCCATCATCTTCTCCATAAAACCCTCCCCATTTTTGCTTGCCTCCAACGATTCAGCACCGACCTACAATCTAATCTTGTTTCCATGGTTATTCAAAACAAAATCCAACCAATACCCATGTTTTTTGCAACCGATGTCCAACGATTCTCAACCGTCGGGTAGTGTTCCACGATTGTCCACACCGGTGAATCGTCGGTGCCTTGTGTTCACTGTCATCACTTGTGCTGTCTACTCCTCCTCCACCCGCCGACCACCAGTTTGGCGTTGCTTAGGCTTGGGAACGCCGGCGTCGTCTAACGCCATCAAGTGGAGTCGGGTGATGGTGTCGCAGGTGACCCATACAAATGCTACAGATGGGCTATAATCGCCCATCTGGATTGTGTATATGCAAGGCAGTAGAACCCAATCTCCAGATTCACAACCCAAAACAATAGATTCATAATCCAAAATTGTAATAAACACAGTCAACAATCGAAAATAATATGAATAGCAGATACCCAAATAGACAGTGCGAAATCCAGAAAACCCAAAGCAGTGAAAAAATGCAAACATATGAAAACAAAATTTTCAGATCTTTAACAAGCAATACATAGAGAGAAGAGCTGGGTAGTAAATCGCATAATCTTATTTGATTTTTAGGGTTCCAAAACAAAAGGGCATAATAAACCCAGAATTGCAATAAACTACTTCAGATTTTAGGTTTGTCAGAACTTTAAACACCAGAGTGGAAACAATTTCCAGCATCGTATTCAACCACTAACAATAGATTCGAGCACATATGCATTGACAACAGGTTTTAGGTTTTTGTAAGGAAACAATTTCCAGAAATCAAAAACAAAATCAGTCGAAGAATGGTTTCGAATAAAACAAAATCAGAATAATAAAACCCTAATTTTTATCAAAATCAACAACAATCAAGCAACAAATCCAAGTAAAACAATTAAAGGAGGCTTTGATACCACTGTTGGAATCCAACCGTGATCGAATCACGGGCGCAGCGAAAAACAAAAAATTTTACGGATTCTGAGCGAATCTCGATAATTATATAAACTTGAATAAAATATAAACGATATAGAAATCGTACCTTGCTTGCTATCCTGTTGAAAAAACTTCAAAACTTTTTTCGATTGATCAATCACCAACTGTTCAAGTGTCTAGCCTCTGATGATATCCATAGAGCAATTCTCAAACTGCTTTGAGAGGAAAAAGACAAAAGTGCTAGCTTCTAAAAGTTTTTCCCCTTTTTATAGAAAAATCATAAGAGTCTTTTATTAAAATTAAATCTCTTTATTATAATTAAAATCAAATTCTAATTCTAATTAATTTAATTTTAAAATCAAATATCTCATATTTGATCTCTAAAGTTTTTCAAACTTTATAATTAAGTCCAACTTAATTAAATTGATTTTTCTTTCACAAATTACTCTTTGATGTGTGACCCATTAGGTTCCTAATAAATTGGCAATGATTATAAATTATAATTCTAATTCACAATTAGAATTAGATAAATTAAAAATTCTTTTAATTTATCTTTAATTCTCCAATTAAACAATTCATAATCATAAATCATAATTGACGTCTAGCAACATGTCATGATTACCCAAATATCAGGAATGTCATAGTGATTGACTTAACCTGTCAATGCATGACTATAATGTATAATTTAATCCTTTCGTCATTCAATATTCTAATTAGACAAAGTATGGATACAGTGTCTACTCTTATCATCTAATTATGCTCGTTTTTGCTAATTAGTAATTGATTTATAATTAAAATTTGAAAACAACTTTTTCAAATTTCAATTCACTTTGGCCAAAGAATTCCATAAATTATTACTAATCAAGAACAATAGAATATTCTCTCTGATTACTTTAAAGTGATGAATCCTATATTGACTTTCTCAACTATCTACATATGGTTCATACTATATCTAATTACTGTCGACTAAATTATTCTAGGATGATTCATAAGTAGCATCAAAACACAGTAATTCTCACACTAGATACCTTGGTAATATCAAGTCTGAGGATCAATTGTACAACTATCATTATGAGATAATCCACAAACACACAAGTAATGTTCCATTTGGGATTCTCATAATCGGGTCAGTTCAGTGAACTTATTCTCTAATAATCACCCACGTGTTTGTTTAAGTGTCTCCACACTTTAATTTATGAGAGCAATTATTTTTTTCATAAGAAAGAAACAAACATGTGCTAGTCTAACCATTTTATCAATACCCCGTCTTGATGAAACTACGACTAGGAATATTTTAGGAATAATATATAAAAATGCAATTTGAATCTCATAATTATAATTGCACTATAATTTTTAATTGCATAATAATTATTCCATGTATTTTATCTTTATAATTAATAATTAAATAATAAACAAATAAACAAAGATAAAGAATGCCCTTTATTAAATAATAATAATGTCATACAAATAAATTTATAAACAAAAAAAATTGGCTGCAAGAGCATAAACTAACAGTTAGCCATCCTGATAGGACAATTGTTTTAAGGTTGTATTGGTGTTCGGTAACCTAAGATGGTTCATACTATCTCTACGCACGTAGTAAGCTTATGAATATGATATCTGAGAAACTATTTCCTACTCACACTCCCGTTCTTAGCCATGCATTGGTCTTGTAGTTGTAAAAGAAAATTGAAGAAAAAGTGTTTTCTATAGTTGGTCGAACACAAATATGATTTTATTGCATAGGAGAAAAAGGAAGAGGAGTCCAATGTAGTTATATGATAATTAGTCCATTCGTTGGCTGCATTAAGAAAATAAGTGAAACTAAAGAAAGGTAGCTTACAAGAATATGGAAGGGTTAAACATTAAGTGGGTGACCTAATGCTGATATTCACTATAAAATACTTTCCGAGTCTTGCTCAACAAAATACTGGTTTAATAAGGATATAAAATAAAGTAAAAATTGTGTAGAATTCTGTAATTAAGAGGCACCACATGTTCATTCCTTGATTTATCAAAAGTCAAAACCCACCTGACTCTCAGTCTCCACTCTCTCCCTCTTTTTAACAACTTGGGACGCTAAAAAATGGAAGTGGAGTTTGATGGTTATAGTTCTATTTGCTGTAAACGTGAAAAGGGGCGGCACCTAGGATTAAGAGAAAAACACTGCAAAAGAATGTAACCAAAGGCAAAGGTTGCCACATGCAAAGCTTAGGCTGTGCCGGGTGCAATGATCCTAAGACGCGGCATCTGGCTGCTACATTATGAGAGAGATGATGTGGGCTGCTGGTACATTCAATCAAATGGTTTTACCGACCTCATCCACCGAACATAGGCCTTGGAAAGAGTTCATCTCTTTTAAGGCATGAAACCACAAGGGAATGAGGTCACCCACATTCTGGAGCTCAATGATTTATACTCCTCATTAATTGAATTCTATTATTGTTACACCCAATTTATGTTTTCAGAACTCATTGCATGTTCTATTCCATGTGATTAGCATAAAAACTCTGGTAGGATTCTTTAATTAGTGACGCCTATTTCCTGTTTTATCCACATCTATTCAGCTGCAGGGATCCATCATCATCTTCATCTTCTTCTTTTAATTTCTAGCTGTGGAAACAATGGAGTTGAATTTTTTTTTTAAACTGAAGGAATGGAGTTGTATATTTTTGGCAGTCAGCTTAATTGAAGTTTAAGCTTGATTAATAACATTGCAATTGGAGCTTAAATTATGTTTCTTCTTCATGAAAATCCAACTATGAATATCCTTTGTTTTTTTCTTTAATCATGTGATTTAAAGATAACGTATTATAATTTTCTAAAGATAGTGTCTATTCCACCATATACGACTAGGTGTATTATACAATTGATCCTCGTGATGTCACGAAATTAATGCTTTAGCTTGTCCAAAAATCATTTGAATTTTGAATTATTTCGATGTCTAAAGTTGTGACGATGCAACTTGGAGTTGGAAATGAAGAAACATAGTCAATCCGCGTCATGATATTTTAGAATGCAATTACTTAACGACGATAACCTTTATTCAGTCGAAGAATTTTGGTAAGTAATTGGAAACTTACGCTGTACTCACCAGTAAAGGACTTTTTATCAACATTTAGTCTTTGCCGGAGCCTTACTCAAGAATTATTGATAAGTATGTGATAAATGGTTAATTGACTATATCTTTTTCTCATATTTAATGTATTCTTGCTTGATATTTTATACTTTTGATATATATGTGGTACTGAATTCGTTTCAAGTGTATTTATAGAGTATCCTTATCTTCACGGACTTAAAAGAGAAAAATTCAGACAGAAACAAGGCGTAAAACAGAGAATCAACAATATAGAAGGAGTGCACGTTCACACAATTGTGCATTTTCGTGATACTCGATGAATTCTAATTATGCACGGTCCGATACAAGGTCGTGTAAGAGACCATGCATAATGCAAAAACCTAGATTTTCATACAAAATTGATGTTCCAGAGACGATTTTGGAGGTGATTTTGTGCTAGAGGAGCGGTAGACACGTACGAAGATTTTTATTGATGGATCCATCACAATACAAGATCAGACATCTACATTGTCAAAATACTTGATATAAAACAATCAGGGAGATTTAGAATTATGATTTCATTGTTTTTTATTCAAGTTTCTGTATATGTTTATCTGACTTTGTATTCGGCAATGTATAACTAATTGTTTCATTAGTATCTAGGTTAGATGAATCGTATTTGGATACTCTAACACGTGTTGATTATTTTGTTAATATAGTTGATTAATTGTTTGTTGCGATCCAATTATCTATTTTTATTTATGTTTTAGTAATCCAAAATATTAGACCATAATCTGATTTCAACATAGTGATTGAGAAATCCTATGTTTGAATAGGTCCATGATAATTAGAAAAAGTTGATTGCAACCTTAGAGATAGGACAATATAAATCTTTAGGATTAAGGTCAAACCTAATAGAGAGATTTATAAAACGGTAATGCAATCCTATAAAATTTAACATGAGTAATTTGGTTAAAAACCTTAGGATTGGATGTTAGTAGATTCAAGGTCAACTACTAACATACCTTAGGATCTCCACGATCCAGCTAATCAATAACACAATTGCATTACAAATGATCAATCAGTTAAAGGTTAGGGGGATTTAAAATATAGACTAACTACTTGATATCGATGATTTCCCGGTGCTTCCTGAATTCTCTGTTCTAGTTTGTTTCCTATTATATTTTACTTGTCTTAGTTTTAGTTTCTTTTTATTAAAAATCTAAAATCAATCTTTAAGCTAGGTAATAGGGGAAGGGTGAGTACTAGTATTCATAGTTTTCATAGGATCGACCAGCACTTGTCAGTACTAGCTACAGCTATGTCATGCACTTGCAATTGTTACAATATTGACTAACTCAAAATAGGTCAATTAGTATGTCACTGTCAAAATTTTCATAAACAGATGGCGTCTTTCAAAGAAAAAATGTTATACAATATGAATCCATACATATACATATATATCATGAGAAAGAAAAGAAAATCTTTTTGAAAAATTATTAACTGTTTAAAAAATTCCTCAAGTTTGATAAATTCATAATACATAAATTGGCAAATAAAGATGGCCAAATTTTCTTTCATTTTCTCTACAATAACCATCAAATTTGTATCTAAACTCGTAATGGTTAAGACAATTAAACCAACTTAAGTAAGTTTCTCTATGTTATTTTGCTAGGGTAATATCATTTTTAAGGATCTCCAATAAAAGATTTTAGGATCACATTCCTCTCTAACTTGCTTAATCAAAAAAAAAGGAAGAAAAATAAGAAAAGTAAGTATGTAATTAGTGAGATTTCTCTTATTTAGGAAAAAAGAGTAAAGAGAAAATGATGAACAAAATTCTAAATTTTGGTATTATATATAACTGAATATATAAAGGGAGTGTTTTCTTGATAAAGTAAATGAATTGTATTAGTAAATAATGTTCTCATGTATAAGTCATGTGATCAACAACAGGACACAAAACATTACAAGAAACGATTCAGCATAATTAACACACACATATATAAAGGATTAAGGTAAACGATGCATTTGAAAAAAGGGGTTAAAGAACCCACTATGTTATCAACCTTCTTTAAAACCACCCAAATTAGGGATTGGTTCTGTTAATGTTTCTAAAAGGGGGGATGCCAAAAGAAGGAGACGTCAGGTGAGGGAGTTATGTCGACGCTTCCAGAAAAGGGAGACATGTGGAAAAGGGGTTTGCAAATGAGATTTGTTGATCTCCTGTGTGAAATGTTTGTGCTCTTACTTAATACTAGAGAGTTCCAAGATAAATCTTCACATCATGCATGGAACATCACCCTATTTTGACAGGTGCTTTCTTGTAAAAAGTTGTTTATTGCTCTGTCTTGCAATGAGATTCTGTATCAATTGTATCCCCTGCATATGTTATGAGATTCTCTATAAAGATTTTAGGTTAGGGCAGCCTCTCTTGAACCTTAGGGTAGCTAGGAGTCTCTCTCTAATTCCATAGATTAAAGAGGAGAAAACCTTATTTTTGGAGCATGCAATTTTCTAAAAGCGCCTACTATTTCTCTCTTATGAGATCTCTTTGATTGAGGAGGGGAAAGATGTGATTTATATCTTCTTATTGTAGTTGGAAACACGGTTCAACTTTAGAAGCCAATTAAGAGCATCTATAAAGGGATTAACTACATTAGTAACAATACATATATCATAGATCTTTTCCCACATGTACTGGGAAAAACAAACGATTTTTGGAATCTTCCTACCTCTTACAAAGGACACAAGTAGAGTTGATAGGTATGTAGTGTAGTTTATCCAATATGCTCAATTTATTCAACATTGTAATCCACAAAAGAATAGAGCAGCTAGGCATGAGAAACTTCCAAATAATGGGAAACCATCTCATCCTTGGATTATCTTGATTCTGCCACTTTTTGAATTTTGCAATACTGAAAATGTATGGAGGTAGATTAATACATCAAAAGAAAATTTGGAAGTTCACACTTGAGGGGGAGATTGTTGGGATGTCAAGTGTGAGTAGGAATCCCATATTGGAAAGAGATGGAACTAGTAAAGGACATATAAGTGGAAAGGACCCGGTTGAAGTATGGTATCAACGACCATGGGTATGTTCTATCACTAGATTCACGATGAAGATCTCCCATAAAGTAGGCTCCCCAGATCCAATAATACAGTTATTATTCCCCTAATTCCTGAAAGTAGAAAGTCTAACTTATAGATTAATACCTACCAACTGGCTGTGGATCAATACAAGGCTGGTAGGTATATTATTGGTGATGATTGCTATAGATTTATAACTAAAAATGATCATTACTACATTAAATATGTATTCCTATCAAATCTTGCATTAGATACAAGTATAATTTTATCTATCTCTCTTTATCTCTTTGTACATATTCTCTTTTTAGTGTTGCATTTGGAGGCTTCTTTGTTAATTCTTGGAGGAGGGGCAATGATGATAATTCTCATTCCAATGCAAAAACTTTTAGTCAAAACCTTACAAACGCCAAACTAATAGCCCTAAATCTTTTCATGAAAAGGAGAGACTCTTGTGGAATTCAAAGTTTCATACACATGCTTCCCTCTCTTTTCACTTGGAATTTTTTACTTTAAGAGCTACTAGCAAGTGGGTAAATGGGGCACACTCTGATCGATTTTCCAACTCAAGAACTACTCTAATAGCCACAAAGGTTTGTATGTTGATAGAACAACAGTAGATGAAAATGTATAACCACAAACCCTAAACCTAGCTAGTTAGCTAGTTGTTAAGCCTACTCGATATAGTTAATTAATCACCATCACTAAAGTTCACTTTTCTCCTTAACTATTCTGAAATATTATTTAGAATTTAGATATTACTTATAATATCTAGATATTATTCACATTATATAATTTCGATAAAGACAAATCATTTATACTATAAAGTAAATAATAGAGCGTAATATAATTATAGCTAATTAAAATATTTAGTTATAATTAATTGATACACTTATATTTACCTATTAATCTTATTATCTCATATATCAAGAAACGTGTTCAAGTATTCAAGAGTATAGTTCGTGAAAATTTTAGTCTTATAGGTTCTAAATTACAAATTACAGTAGAACCTCTTTAAATTGATACTCGGTAAATTAATAAACTCTCTAAGATAATATTGTTCTCCAGTTCCGACTTGGGCCAATTGAAAATTTAACAAATTTCAATAAGGTAATAAGATAATATATTTTCAAAATACCCCTATGTACATATAGGGTCCTATTAATATCATAAATTAATAATTATATAAACTTACGCAAACATAACTAAGACAATTTAGTGAAATATGATTCTAGTGTTGTTTGTTTTTTCTTAAAATTTAAGTATAGTTGGATCTCATCTTTAACTTTTCTTATTGCATCCAAAATTTCTGGTGTTGTGTTCTCGAACTGCACCAAAAAATTGTGAAGAGTTCTAGAAGCGATAAGTGCTTCCTTACGTGTAACTAGTTCCAAAGGTACTGTATCGTCTTCAACTTCATCATCAACATTATTTTATAGGATAGTAGCCACAATTTCTTCTAAGCTCTGGACCTCTGAACATGTATCATTTTCACCCGAGTAATTCAAAAGGCTATTGAAATCCATTTTATTGCGATAGCTAAGATCATTAATCATTCAATTAATATGAAACATGAATTTTTCTAAGATACAATGCTTTTTTATGTAATCAAAATTTAACTTCAATCAATTACAAAAATCTCTTTAAATTAATAAATATTAATTTATCGGTTAATTAATATCTCTATAAAATAATAAAATATCATGATCCCAACAATATTAATTTATAGAGGTTTTACTATAATATTTGTAACTTGTAGTGAGAGAGTGTTTATAATACAATTCCTCTTTACACTTATAACAATATTGTGAATGTGTCCTATTTCTTACTAATTAAGTTGTGATCTTCCTCTATCTACCTAATCATTTCAACAAGTGGCATTAGAATCTAGTTAGAGTGTGTATATCTATTTATCAAATGCTCTGTGGTTGCCACTTCTAAATCAGACAATTAGTTAGCCATTATTTACTCTTTAAAGACACTAAATACTATTCATGTACATAATTATTATTTACTTAAAATAATAAGAGTTATTTTTATTCTCAGAATAGTTTGGATAGAAGTAATGAAAAGCCAAATTTAAGATTAAGAAACCCAAAGGGAATAATTTCTCATTGTGAAAGTTAAATATGAAAGGAACCTTACAAAAGATAATTGTCTTGTGACTATTAGAGAAAGATCAATAGACTTCTAAATGATGCCAAATAGAATGAAATGTGTTGAACCAAGGGAGATTCTAATTGATGTTTTAATGATAAAAATATGATTACTAATAATGTGTTTATTATTTTGATGAAAAGCAATATTAGAACAAAATAAAGCCATAAACTAAAGAAGATAGTGTATAATGTTGATAAAGAAAAGTTGAAGTTTTCAAATGATGAAATAAAGATCAAAATAAGAAAAAAAGACGAGCAAGGCTCATCAAAGTGATTTCACAATTTGTATTATTATTTGTATACTCACTTTGTTAATTTGATGATCCAAAAAGCTCATCATGTATATTCACTCATCTTATTTCATTGCGTTTACATTCATTAAGAGGCATTAAAGCTTTTGATTTTAATATAAAAGCCTTTTAATCTTTCAAATAATCTTTGGGGAATATTTTGGAAAGTGTTTTAATCATATTTGGATTAAACAAATTAGTCTTTAGTATTTTAAGTTTTTAAAACCATGTTTTGGAGTGATTAGTCAACTTGTATGGGTTAATGGTCAACCAATTATAAGTTTAAGTTGTTAAATTTGATTTATCATGATAGGAAGTGTTTTAATCATATTTGGATTAAACAAATTAGTCTTTAGCATTTTAAGTTTTTTAAACCATGTTTTTGGAGTGATTAGTCGACCTGTATTGGTTAATGGTTAACCAATATAAGTTTAAGTTGTTAAAATTAATTTATTGTGAGTTTGTAGCAATATTGGTTAATGTATTGGTTGACTAATATGTGTACTAGTCGACCAATATTCCAACAACTAGTGAATTTGGTGTTATAAAAGCATACTAGTCGAACAATACACTGTATATAGTCATTATAATGGCCAATTCTTAGCTCCAACCACTATTTTGGTTCCTAAAGCACTATAAATAGGTGTTTTCTCATTGGTTTCAGTATAATGAAGGTTTTGGGTATCATGCACATACATTTCAAAGAGTTTTAAAATCATTTTAGCATCATTGTCACATTTGTGTGATTGAGCCATTTTGGAGTTATCAAGTGAATGAGTGAGATATTTTTGAGTTGTAATACTTTGTTATAATGTTGAATATTATACTTGGGGGGTGATCTAAGTGGCATTGAGATTCCTCCTGACCTTAGAAGAAGATTGTAAGAAAGGTTCCTCTTTACCGTGAAAGACTGTATAAAGGTTAAAAATTATAATGAAATTCTAAGAAGAGTCTTAGGAGTGGACATAGGAAAGGGTTGTTTGTCAAACCACTATAAATATGTTAGTACTCTCTCTTCCCTATCATCTTTAATTTATTTCTCAATTGTTTGATTAATTCCTATTAAACAATTTTCTCATCCTCTTTTATATTGATTGTTATTAATTGAGGACACTGGTTCGAAAATTTGTTAAATTTTGTAAACACCCGATTCATCCCTCCCCCTCTTGGGTGTTATTAAGGAATAACAAGTGGCATTAGATAAGGTCTATTAGGCTAGTATTTTTAACGAAATTTGATAGTAAAGATCATAATAGCACATTTAGGAGCATCATCATCATTATTCAACTAAGAGGGACAAAACATTAGTAGACCAACTTTCTTTGATGGCAATGATTATCTTTATAAAAAAAACTAAGATAATATTCTTTCTAATGAACAAAAGTGTAGATTTATGGGAAATAGTTTCTAATGATCCCTTTACTCCTAAAAAAATTGTAGATAACATAAAGGTACCCAAATGAAAGGGACAATGGGAATTACAAGATATGAGATTAATATCCTTAAATAGTAATGTCATACACATCCTATTTTGTGCTTTAAGAAGAAATGAATTTAATAGAGTCTCTATGTGTGAAACGACTTATGGCATTTGGCATGCATTTAAAATTACTCACGAAGGCACAAATCAAGTTAACGAGATTAAAATAAGCATACGAACACATCAATAAGAATTAATTCAAATGAATCATGATGAAATCATATCTAGCATGTATACTAGATTCATTGATAATATTAATGCTCTCAATTTTTTTAGAAGACCTATAATAATGTTGAATTGCTTATGTCACTTCCAAACATGTGGGAAGCTAAAATGATGGCTCTATAAGAAGTCACACATCTAATAACACTACCAATGGATGAACCTATTAGATCTCTATTCACATACCAAATAACGATCCAATAGACACAAAAAAATAGATAATGCTTTTAAAGAAAAATATTTTAGCATTTAAAGCCTCAGAAGAAAATGCAAGCAATGAGGAAGAGATGCTAGCTAGTGAAAGTGAAGAAGAAGACATTGGCTTACTCATTAAAAAATTTAAGAAGTTCTTGAAGAAGAAATTTTGCAAAAGAAAGGACTTCAAAGAAGGTAAAAATGATTTAAAACATAAATCCTCTAATATTACCTACTTTAAATTTAAAAAACTTGGTCATTTAAAGTCACAATTTCTTTAACTCAAAGATAATAGGAAGTATGAAAGAAAATATAAAAAAACAAGAAAGCATTAAAAGCATTAACTTGGGATGACACAAGTGAATCCAAAAGAAAGCATTTAGAAGAAGAGATAGCTTATATTTGCTTTACCACTATGGAAAATGATGAGGTAACATCTAAACTAATTTTTGTAATGATAATGATGTTAATTTGACACATAATGAATTAATAGAAATTTTAGAAATCATGAGTAAGAGAAGAAAGAAATTGTCTTCCAAACTTGAAGAAGTTTAAAAGGACTTGGATGCAGCATAATTGAGACAATCACTAAAGCATTATATAGCATTAAAGCATCCAAAAATGTGATTATTAATGACAATCATGACTTATAAGCATTAAGGTGTGAGAATAAAATATTGGAAAAGGAAATTGATGCTTTTAAGGAGTCTTTATCGAAATTTGCAAAGGGAAGTGAGAAACCTAAAAACATGTTAAGCGCTCAAAAAAATTCTAATGATAGGCATGGAATTGGATATAAATGTGAAAGTGTTTCCATCAGTAGAACTAACCTTGTCAAAGGAAAACATTTACATAGTGAAGAACCATTTCTTATAATGACAAATGAGCATAAAACATCCACATCCAAACATACACATACATATGACATATTCACTAAGTCCTAACCTAAAAGCAAACATTATGCTTTCATATATGGCTCACAACCTAGGAATAGAGTTTAATGCTCTCAAAGGAAGAATAGGCATAATTTTTAAGATAATATGCAAACCCACTAACACTCTTATAGAAGTATTTATCACACCTTCATTCATTGTAGGCATCATACATATAATCATTATATGACTTTTCACCATCCTAAGAGACCAACCAATACATTTAATGTCCAAAAAAAACTTCCTCATTACTCATAAAACATGGCAAATCATTTTCGTGGTAAGTCTGGACGTATTGATAAATTTTGCTTTATCAAATAAATAATGATAAATAAGCCTTTGAAATTTGGGTTCAAAAGAAGAGGGAACAAAACAATCAAGAAACCAAGCTTATTTGGGTTCCTAAAACACATTGATTAAAGAAAGAGCAAATGGTATGTAATAGAGATGGTAGCTATTGAATTGAGCATTATTTTTATAACTGATATCTTTTATCTTGATAAATCTAACATTCTTGCCTCCAAGAAATTCTTATAGATATTGTTATAGGATGTAAAGAATTTAACTCCCAAAAACCATCAAGACTTTTTAAATTATTAAACCAAGTGAGAATGATGAGATGCCACTTATAAATTGAGAATTCAAAAAGAATTTTCATTCAAATGTCCCATACGTAATGTTCAACATGAGGTAATTATTAGTTCATTTAGGAATATGTGGTTTCTTATGTTTATGTGTCAATTTAAGTATAAATCCTTACTGATGATTATTTAGGCTAAAAAAATGAGTAAAGTGTGAACCTTAGTACCTAGAATTAGAGACTATATGCAAAACAAGGTCACTAAATTAGAATTTATATCAATTGGGTTATTATTTCTCTAAACTTTTGAATAAAAATAAATCTTGCTTAATTAGACAAAAATTAATTGTTGTTTAATATAAATTCTTTTTTATAAGACCCTTTCTATTATTAAATTATTTTTTATCGATATTTAGTTGGTTTATATATTTTTTAATACTATTTTGTTGAAGTATTGATGATTTAATTTGAGTTTCAAAGACGGTTCCTTAAGCTATTTAGTTAATTGTTTAATCAATGTCTTAGTGTGGATGACCAATATCTTTAAAATTCACTCCCTTTTATTTTTCAGTGAGATTTTTTGTTTTTTTGTTGTTGTTTATTTGGTCGTTTAAATGGTCTTATTGGTTGACTAATATGCTTTAGTTGTCGACTAACGTTCCAATATCTGACATTTTTTCCCAGTGAGTTTATTCTTTATTTGGTCAAAGATCTAATCATCGAATTACTCATAAAAGTCAACCAATATTGCTCTATGGTCGACCAATGTAGCGAGTTCAAAGAAAATTTTAGCCTCTTCTTAGTCTGTTCAAACCTGCTCCACATTTCCTATTTAACGCAGACTTTGGCGACCAATATAGCCTTATGCTCGACCAATCTTCATTATCTAAGGACTTTCTCCTTATCTTTTTTTTTTTTCTAATTTTCATCTTTTATCTTTATACCTTCTAAAACCCCATACAATTAACTCTTTTCCTTAAAAGACATCATCCCATATTTCATAAAATTCTTATTAAAATTAAATGAAATTAAAATTTTATTATTTTTTAATTTCAATTTTGGGGATTTTCAATCTTTTCTTAATTAAAAGCTATCCTTTTAAATTGATACCTTTATAATTAAATTGTCAAAGGAGTTAAGGTTGTTTTCCCTTCAATTATATTGATACATCTTTAATTTTTCTTAATTTTGTTATTCTGGGCATTTCTTCATGTTTTTATTTTTTAAATTTTGGGTCTTTCAAAATTACACATTCTTTTATGAAATTGATTGTTGGATACTGCAATTATACCTTTATTGTTACAATTCTAACCATTAATTTTCAACTTAAGCACCATATCAAAATTGAAAATTTTTCAAATTAGACATAATTAGGGATGTCTTTATGAAAATCGACATTTTGTTTTGACTCTTTAAATATTCGATGCACTCTCTAGCTAGAAAATTTTGACAAGCTTAATCAAATCAATTTCTTTAACCAAGTTAGTTTGATGCATAACACTTTACATTGTGCATTTTTAGATACTTTTTTATGATTCCAAAATGGGGGTTAGAGGGAGTTTGGTAATATTGGATTTAGGGGGAGTGATAACATTTGGAGGGAGTGATGAATTTAAGGGGAGTAATTGTTTTTTCATTTTTGTATTTCTTATATTTTATATGATATGTTTGAGTAAATTTACGTTATCTTCATGTATGGATACTTCTTTGATTTTAAATATTTCTTTTGTTCTTTGTATTGAATTACGCTTTTCATATTGAATAACATTTTATGCATGAATTAAGAAGGAGCTAATCACTATTTTGAAATATATTTTGTGTACTTAATTTTATTATTGTTCTCTAATATCACAAATGTTTCTTAATCATAAAAAGGGAGAGATTTTTGAACTAAGAGAGGTTTTAATTGATGATTTGCTGATAAAAAACATAATAAATACTAATGTGTTTATTATTTTGAAGAAAAGCAATATTAGAATGAAATAAAAAAGCAATATTAGAACAAAATAAAGTCATAAACTCAAAAAGATAGTGACTGAAGTTGATAAAGAAAAGTCAAAGTTTGCAACGAATGAAATAAAGAACAAAAAAAGATCAAGGTTCATCAAGATCATTTCACAAATTGTATTATTATTTGTGAGCTCACTTTATTAATTTGATGATCCAAAAGGCTCACTGTGCATAATCATTCATTTTACTTCATTGCATACGTTTTTACATTTATCAAGAGGTACAGAATATTTGATTTTAATATAAAAGTCTCTTAATCTTTCAAATAATCCTTGAGAAATATTTTGGAAAGTGTTTTAATCATATTTGGATTAAACAAATTGGTTTCAAGCATTTTAAGTTGTTAAAATCATGTTTTTTGGGTACTTGATTGACCTATATAGGTTAGTGGTTAATCAATATAGGTTAAAGTTATTAAAATTGATGTGCTGTGAGTTTGTAAAAGCATCGGTTGATGTATTGGTCAACAAATATGTCATTTTGGTCAACTAATATGAGTACTGGTTAACCAATATTCCAACCATTAGTGAATCTAGTATTGTAAATGCATATCGGTTGACCAATATGTTATACCAGTTAACAAATGCGTTGTATATACCATTGTAATGTCTAGTTCTTAGCTCTAAAGGTTGTTTTAGGTCTTAAAACACTATAAGTAGGTGTTTTCTCATTGGTTTTAGCATAATAAGATTTTGGGTGTTGTATATACACATATTAAAGAGTTCTTCAATCATTTGAGCATCCTTATGTCATATTTGTGTGAGTAAGCCATTTTAAAGTTATTAAGTGAACAAGTGAGATATTTTTAAGTTGTAATAATTTGTTAGGGTGTTGAATATTATACCTGGTAGGTGACATAAGTGATATTGAGGTTCCTCTTCTCCTTAGAAGAAGATTGTAAGAAAAGTTCCTCTTGAACATAGAAGATTGTACAAAGGTTGTTCTTCGCCTTGAAAGAAGAATTATAGTAGAATTCCAAGAAGAATCTTAGAAGTGGATGTTAATAAGGGTTGTTTGCCAAACCACTATAACTTAGTTTACACTCTCTCTTTTCTATCTTCTTTAATTTATTGCTCAATTGTTTGATTAATTTATTTAAGTAATTTTTGCATCATTATTTATATTGATTATGATTAATTGAGTATATTGGTTAGGAAAAATATTCAATTTACCCCTTCTTGGGTGCCATTAGGGACTAAAAAAATGGATGTGAATGTTCTTACAAATCTTCTTCTAATTTTAGTTGATGAAGTTTAGTCAAGTGTAGAGGAGAAGAAAATGATATAGGATCATCTCATAAAGTTGTACAAAGATAAGTCACTTCATAATAAAAATTTTTCTTAAGCTTTACTTTTCAAATGTCGAAATCTAATTTAGTAAATAAGAACATTAATAATTTGACGAATCTATTTTCTCAAACATTATTAATTTGACGAATGTATTTTCTCAACTCATGTCATTAAATTATGGAATATAGCCATATGAACATACTAAACTTTTACTTCAAATTCTACTTAATTCGTGTGATTAACTCACCATCAACTTAACTAATAATCTTCTTACTGATTAATTAGTCTTCAATGATGTTAGTTTCAATTTTAGAGGAAGAAAGTTGATTTTATAATAATAAAGACAAATAGTTTGATTCATAGTAAGTCAAATCTTTAGTAATGACAAAAGGGAGATTAATAGAACGTGACCCAAAGAGAGCCAAAATTATAGTAAATCAAAATCTATAAGTAAGAAGAATTTTAAATGCTACAACTGTGGCAACTGTGGTAAGAAAGGTCACTTAAAAAAGGAATGTTAGAATTTAAAGAAGAAAATTTTCAATCATCAAAGAGTTTACAAGTGCTTCAAATAATAAAATTATTCTCAAATAAGAATAATAGTCTATCTTGTGAAGCAATAAAAACAATTGAAATAATAAAGTCACTAGTTAATGCATGGGCATGACCTTTAAAATAAACTGGTTCCATTATTATAAACCTATCTTAGGAGAATTTATACATAAGTGTGATGATTATCTTTAAAGGTTATTGATATTGGAATTATCAAGTTAAAGACGTATGATGGTACAATTCATACTATTCAAGAGGTACAATTTGTGGAGGGTTTAAAGAAGCTTTTGTAATCTCTGGTATGATTAGATGATCTTAAATGGAATATAAAAATTATCAATAAAATTTGAAAGATAATTTAAAGCTACTTGTACTTATAAAGGGAGAAAATATAGGTGCAAACTTGTACAAATTAAAGAGAGAGATATTGCTAGAAGTAAAGTGTTGGTCACTTCAAGCAATCTAAGAAAAAAATATTTAATGTTATGACATCAAAAAATTGGATATATATCTAAACAAATACTGAAGATCTTTTTTGAGAAAATTATACTCTTTAAACATATAGAGGTGTTACTACCGTTTTATGAGCAATGTATAACAATCATGTGCAAAATTTAACATATCAAATTTATAAGGTAAGATTATTCGTGAATTTGTTTACTTTTATGTGTGGCAAGCACCAATTATGTCCCTAATAGGAGCAAAGTACTTTGACTCTTTCATTGATGATTACTATAAAAGGTGTGGTGTGTATCATGTTAAGAACAAAGTAGAAGTGTTCCAAATTTTCGAAGTTTTTAAAGTTTATGTTAAAATTAATTTTAGCAAAGGATAAAGAGCCATTAACTATCCATAAAGCGCTTAATAATCCAGATATCTCCTAATGGATGGTAGTAATGCAATAAGAAATTGAAACTCTTCATAAAAATAAAACTTGGGAACTTATACCATTTCCACAAGGAAGGAAGCCAATTAGTAATAAATGGGTTTTCAAGATCAAGTGAAATAATGACGATAAAGTGGATAGAAGTTGTGCAAGATTGGTGATTTACAGATAAGCTCAAAAGGAAAGAATTAATTTTAATAAAATATTTTTCATGTAGTTTGACTTACTATAGTTAGAGTAGTCTTGACAACGTGTACAGTTTTGACTTACATATAGAGCAACTAGATATGAAAATTACTTTTTTGCAGAGATCTTGAAGAAGAAATGTATATGTTCCAACTATAAAGTTTTGAAGAAAAAGGAAAAGAAAACTTGGTTTACATATTTAACAAATCTTTATATGGTCTTAAATAGTAGTCGAGGTATTGATATAAAAGATTTCATTTCTTTATATTTAGTTTTAGATTCAACATACTTAATAAAGACCTATGTGCATATTTTAAAAGGTTTAGTGATAGTGATTTCATTTATCTTGTTATTATATGTAGATGCAACATTTGTTGTAGACCCTAACAAATATTGTATTAAAGAATTAAAGGCACATTTGGTTAGGAAATTTGAAATGAAAGATTTAGGATCAACAAACAAGATTTTACGGATACAAATTTACTAAGGCAAAAATAATAGAAAGATTTAACTTTCTAAAAATAATACCTAGAGAAGATTTTATGGAACTTCAATATGTAAAATTGTAAGTCGATATTTATTCCTCTTCATATTAATTTCAAGTTATCCTCTAGTATAAGTCATAACAAAAGTAGATTAAAGGATAGAGATTTTCTGAGTATCATAGAGAGTTTAAGGTTCTCCATAATTTATACTAGACCGAATATTGCATATGTAGTGAGAGTAGCTAGACACTAGGTGACGAATCTTGGTAGAGAGAATTAGATTGTTGTAAAGAGCACATTGAGATATATAAAGAAGACTTATGATGTTGCATTACAATATAGAGGATTATAATTTATTGTTAAATAATATGTTGACTCTGATTTTGCATGTGATCTTGATAAAAACAATCTGCTACAAGTTTTGTGTTTATATTTGTTGGCAGATTTATTAGCTAGGTTTCAAAGGTATAATCAATTGTGGCTACATCAACAGTAGAAGTGAAATATATAAAAGCTACAAAAATGAGTAAAAAAATTGGTATGGTTAAAATTGGTTTTGGAAGAACTCAAGCATAAATAACAAAAGGTTTCATTATTTTTATGATAATCAAAGTGTCTTGCATCTAGTAAGATATCCATCATTTTGTTCAAAAACCAATCACATAAGAGTTCAATTTCTTTTTTTTCATAAGAAAGTGGAGGAAAGAACTTTGGATAAGAAGAAAAAAGAAATTCATGCCAAAGATAATATAGTAGATTTTATGAAAAAAGTAGTCAATAGTGATAAATTTGTTTGATTCCCCAAATATAGCCTGTTAGAAATATAAGCAATATGATAGCGACAAGGAGGTGTGAAGATTGATTGGTTTTTAACTAAATCTTTAAGTAAGAGATTGATAGATATTATTTAAGTGAAAGAATTTACATATTATTCACATTAGAAAATTTTAGATATTATTCACAAACTATCTAAATAAATATAAATAATTTGTGGTATAAAGCAAATATTAAAATGTATGGTAATTATAACCAATTAACATATGTGATTATAATTAATTTGATACATCGACAAATACTCATGTATTTTCATGTTTCATGTTTTAAGAAACAAGTTCAATTATCTAAAATAAAACTTGTGAGAATTCCAAACTTTTGGGTTCTAAATTACAAAGTAATGTTTATAACATATAATTAACGAGAATTTATACTATAACTCCTTTTTTTCACTAATACTAATTTTGTGTGAACGACTTATTTCTTTCAAATTAAGTTGTAGTCTTGTTATATTCCTTCATTCATTTTAACAACCATAAGAACACATGCCAAAAGAGGGACACTATTATAGTAATTGCCGAAGGAAGGTTGGTTATTAACCTTAATCCAGTAGTGGTAGAACGAACATAAACGTTTACTCCCAACTCATGTAAGTTAATTATGATGTATTTTCCTTAGAGACTATTCTAGTAGTGATTATATTGACTCAACTGTGGACAGAAATTTAAAGAAGGGATAAAAGTCCTCAATTGATTAACAAATAAAAAGAGAAAAGAGGAATAAAGCCCAAATTGATTTCTAAAATTGAAAATGAAAAAGAAACCTGCATATTTTCTTATCTGGTTGTAGGTGGTTATTGAGTGCGAAATTGAGATTAGGGTTTTTGATAAGAAGATAGTGACAGTGAGCACATGAAATCTTTTGCGTTGTTTATAGTGTTTGTTATTTAATTTTATTTACATATTTATGTAAGTCTTATATAAATACGTAGATAAGGTTTAATGTAACAAAGTAAAAATTGAGTTACAGAAATAAGGATTTGTTTCCAACAATGAGTAGTGCCTAATGTGCAAGAGATTAAGAGCAGTGTGTTGGCGTTACTGAGTGAGA
Source organism: Erythroxylum longipes (assembly GCA_027563885.1). NCBI lineage: Eukaryota > Viridiplantae > Streptophyta > Magnoliopsida > Malpighiales > Erythroxylaceae > Erythroxylum > Erythroxylum longipes. Next base: position 19,917,696 of record JAOQMS010000004.1, on the reverse strand, counting down.
AGCAAATATATGTTGGGAAATGTGGGGTAGACCCATGGCATCGGACATTGGTTAGCAGTAGGGGCTTTATAGCCGAATTAGTTGATGGTTGTGGACTCTCCCTTCAAGTTGGTTGATCCTCTCCATGTGATTATCCTAGTCAGCTTATCACTCTGCCACCTGTACATCTATTTTTTCCTATGATTTTCATATGAAATCCTTTGAGACCTTCTGAATCAAAGATGAAATCAAGACTAGAGATGTCATCTTCCCCTCAGTTCTTAGCCTTTTTCAGCTTACGAGGTTTGGTAAAAACTTTTTATTTTTAATTCCCAGGTAAATTAATTTGTATATGTGTGGGTGGGAGAGAGAAAGGGCATCGATTATGGTATTCAACATCAAATCTTCAACCGCATATTATTAGTTTTTCACTTTACAACATAAAATTTTCAATTTTTGTGCCTTAGCCAGTAATGCAGGAGTGTAACTGGCATTACTCAATGTCTAAATTTGAAAAAAAAATTATTAAATCACTCGAGCTTCATGGGCAATCGGGCAATCGACTAATCCCAAATTTGACTTAAATAGGACCCTTTCAGATAATAAAGCTCTCCCTCACGAGTTTTTAAAACAATTTCATTTTCAATATTTGAGCTCGAAACTTTGATTAAGAATAGAGAAGCCCGTGGTGCTATATCGTAGCCCTTATGGGTTCTAAATTTGAAATTTAAAGTAAAGGGAAATCAATAGCTCATTCACATATTTATTATCCTGAAAACTGAAAACTTTCCCAAGATAGAGAATAAAAAAGATGATAATACACATTATGCTAAGATGATAAGATAATAGAAGGCCTTATGATTTGAAATGACCTTTAAAAACCCAATAAACATTTAACTCTCCATTCCATCACATCACATACACCTTCTCTCCAATCTCACTTCCTTATTTAAACACCTCGATCCCTCCTCTTCTCCTTCATTGCAAACTTCAAAAAACAACATAACAACAATCTCTTCTTCCAATTCTTTTTGATCCTCAATATCCACTTCCTTCAAGACTCCGCTCAATTTCAGGCAAAAGCCTAAACCTTCACTATCATCTACTTAAACAGTTGAAGTTTCTGCTTCATTTTCTTATTTCTTGAGTTAGTACTCAGTCATGGAGGATTTGTTTCATCTCGTTGATCATGAAGAATTCTTCTCTCACCGGTGCATTTGGGTAATTGTCTGCTCATCGTTGGTGGCGGACCATCCGACCTAACCGTTGCTGCTTGTCTGAGAGAGCAAGGTTTGCCTTTTGTTGTGCTCGAAAGAGAAGAATGCATAGCATCATGGTGGCAAAAACACACCTATGACAGGCTTAAACTTCACCTATCTAAGCAATTCTGTCAGCTTCCAAAGCTCCCATTTCCTAAAGACTTTCTTTAGTACCCCACAAAGAGACATTTCATTGACTATCTTGAGTATTATGCCAAGTATTTCGAAATCAACCCACGATTTAATGAGTGCGTGCAATCAGCTAGGTATGATAAAAACAGTGGCCTCTGGAGGGTCAACACCGTGTCTACCAGTGGCTCCACTCTGTCATACAGTGAAAGTTTGCCCCACCAAAGAGGCTATGTTTATCAGTGGACCCTGCAGTCATCTAGAAGATTATCCACAACTCTAGAGAGGATGGAAGACTCTAGATAGCACAATTAGCTCCTTGATTGGTGGAGTGATTAGTGAGAAATTTGTATAGATGATTCTAGAGACTCTTTGTATGTCGTTAGATTGTATTAACCCTAACCATCCATTGAGGGATGGAGGATTATAAATAGGCTAAAGGTCTCAATTGTATAGCTACCTCATTCTTTGTAGAGTTCTTTGAGTAACAAGAACATTCTCCATATTCTCCAAGCTATCTTGTTTTCCTTCCATCTTTCATATTTCAAAGTCACTTCCACCAAGTCTTTGATCTAAGTATTTTTAGGAAGTACTTGTGAGAAGGCTGAATTAGCATTCTAGCGAAGGAAGGCGTTCCCAAGTCGAGGAGTTTGCCAGTGATGCATGGTTCGCAAGGTTGTAAAGCCCGAGCCCATGACAGTTGGTATTAGAGACAAGGTTCCAATCACATTGGTAACAAAGAGGAGGTTCCAACAAGGTTAGTGTTCAAGCGAAGTTCTAAGTAAGTGCTTTGCTTGTGTTTGATATTTTATTTGAAAGATGGCCGGTACAAGAAATAATGATGCTACCCAAGTTAAGGGAACATCTAAGTAATCCACTTAAGGGAGATCTAAATCAAGGGATGTCTTGGTCGACATGAATGATAGGCTAGCAAAAGTAGAGCTTGTTGTAGCCGAGGGACAGGAGAAGTTCAAGGAGTGTGAACATCGCATCGAGGAACTTGAGGGTGATCGTCAAGAGTTCTGTAGGGAGATGCAAGGTGCTTTGAATGAAGTCCTCTCAAGATTCCTAGGTCAAGTGGAGTCCTTGAAGGTTGCTTATCAATATGAGATTTCTGTGATGAGGGATGAGCTAGAAAAGGTTTCTAATGAGTTGAAAGAGACCAAGGATGAGTTGACCATCAGTAAGAAGGCAATTGCCCAAGGAGTAAGTATTGCGAACCCGACGGTAGTCACCAATCCTTCGATGGTGGATATTCCAAAGCCCAAGATGTTCAAGGGGTAAAGGAATGCGAAGGAGGTGGACAATTTCCTATGGAACTTAGAGCAATATTTCAAGGCGCTAGGTGTTGTGGATGACGGCAATAAGATATAGCGCCACTCTCTACCTTGAAGATATCGCAATGGTATGGTGGAGAAGGAGATATGGGGACATTCAAAAGGGGACATGCACCATAAGTATATGGGGCAAGTTCAAGAGAGAACTCAAGAGACAGTTCTCTCGGAAAATGCCGAAGAGGAGGCGAGGACAAAGGTAAGACGTCTCCATCAAGTGGGAACATTAGAGACTATGTGACTGAATTTTTTGAAGTGCTCATGGAAATCCCGGATTTGCCTGACAAGGAGGCACTCTTTGCATTCAAGGATGGTCTCCAAAACTGGGTCAAGATGGAAATCCAACGCCATGGAGCCCAAGATCTTGCAAGTGCTATAGCCATCGCCGAATCCCTAGTGGAGTTCAAGAAGTCCTATAAGCCCAAGTCCAACAAAGATAAAGGTGACAAGGAGAAGATTGAGGGAGAGCATGAAGGTAAGGTGGACTCACCCAAGCATGACAAACATGGCAAGCATAAGAAGGGCAAAAGAACCAATGATGGAGACCAAGGTGAGAAAAAGTTCACACTTAAATGTTGGTTTTGTGATGGACCACACAGGGCTAGGGATTGCCCGAAGAAAAGTAAGCTCTCAACCTTAATCAAGGAGAGGGAAGGAAGCGAACCTGAAAAAGTGACAATAGGCTGGCTTTAACTCCTCAACGCCATCAAGAAGATGGAGATGCCTAAATCTGATAAGAACGGTCGCTTGTTCGTTGAATCCAAGATTGGTAGCCAAGTGGTAAAACAATTGGTGGATACCAGCATTACCAATAACTTCATTTGAGTGGAAGAAGCCAAGCTGTTAGGCATCAAGTATACCGGGGATGAAGGGTGGATCAAGGCTGTAAACTCAAAGGCAACAACCATACATGGAAGTACGCGAGGAGTTGAGGTATGACTTGGTGATTGGTATGGAGAAATTAACCTTTAAGTTGTTTCTTTAGATGATTATCCTTTAGTGCTTGGGATGGAGTTCTTTGATGTCGTCAAGATGATGCCAATCCCGTTTGCCAAAACAATCTGCATCATGGAGGAAGGCAAGACGTGTATCGTGTAGCTCTCGAGGGAAACAAGACTTCCAGCCAAGTGCATTTCAGCTATCCAAGTCTTGGAAGAAGAGATACCACTCGAGTTGCTAAAATCCCAACCACCTAGGAAAGAGGTGGATTATATGAGCAAGAAGGTACAAGGCAAGGTACCTCCCAAGGTTGATAGAGCTAGGAGGCGACCGAAGGAGTTGATGGGTGAAGACTCCAAGTTCGTGAAAAAGGTGAACTTTATGGCATGGAGCCATTTCCTTAACTGTCCGAAGACCACATGGAAGCAAGCAAGTTGGCAAGCTTTTGTGGCAAGTTGTGACTTGGTGATGAAGTCAAAGTCGAGAGGAGCAACCTTGGAGGTGGATGCTCAAAGTACAAAAGCAAGTTTGGGAGCTATCGCAAGTCCAACAGTTCTTTTGGTAGATTGCTTCGAGGAGAAGAAGCAAAGCCCACAAGCCATAAGTTCGAGAGAATTGGCAAGTCGAGCGAGGACACATCGATTCGGGCATAAAGGTGAAACATCAAATATCAAAGGCAAGCAACCGTTCGGGCTAAGGAGGCAAAGGTTGAGGAAGGAGAATATGGAACAACATCAGAAGTATGTAGACCAAAGCAACGAGGATGTTGCCAAGTTGAGTGGGGGAGAATGTCATACAGTGAAAGTTCGCCACATCAAAGAGGCTATGTTTATTAGTAGATCCTGCAGTTATCTAGAAGATTCTCCACAAGTCTCGGGAGGATGGAAGACTCTAGATAGCACAATTAGCTCCTTGATTGGTGGAGTGATTAGTGAGATATTTGTATAGATAATTCTAGAGACTCTTTGTATGCCATTAGATTGTATCGATCCTAACCGTCCATTGAGAAATGGAGGGTTATAAATAGGCTAACTTGTATAGCCACCTCATTTTTTATAGAGTTCTTTAAGTAACAAGAACATTCTCCATATTCTCCAAGCTATCTTGTGTTCCTTCCATTTTTCATATTTCAAAGTCGCTTCCACCAAGTATTTGATCTAAGTACTCTTAAGAAGTACTTGTGAGAAGGTTGAACTAGCATTCTAGATAAGGAAGGCATTCCCAAGTCGAGGAGTTTGCTAGTGCTATACGGTTCACAAGGTTGTAAAGTCTGAGCCCATGTAACTCGGGTTGAGGCTAAGTACATTTTCCGCTGGCTCGTGGTTGCTACTGGCGAGAATGCAGAGTTTGTAATGCCTGACTTCTTAGGATTGAACGAGTTTGGTAGTGACGTTCATGCTTGTCATTACAAGTCTGGCGAGAAGTTCCGTGGACAGAAAGTACTAGTTGTGGGCTGTGGTAATTCTGGCATGGAAGTTTCTCTTAATCTTTTTAATCACAATGCCTATCCATCTATGGTGGTTCGCAGCTCGGTAAGTTACGGGTTTAATACTTTTTAAATTAAGTTATGTTCTTTGCAAATTTCCCTCACGGGAACCTTGGCTTGCCGGATTTTAAATAGTGTCTGTTAATGGTTTTACAGGTTCAAGTGCTGCCCAGAGAAATATTTGGAAAAATTAGCAGTTTTGTTGATGAGATGGTTCCCACTTTGGTTAGTTGACAAGCTTTTGTTAATACTCGCTTGGTTTATTCCGGGAAACATTGAGAAATTTGGGTTAAAGAGGCCATCAATGGGCCCTCTAGAGCTTAAGAACACAAAAGGGAAGACCCCTGTATTGGACATTGGTGCATTGGACAGAATCAGATCCTGAGACGTAAAAGTTGTTCCTAGAATCAAGAGGTTTACTAGAGTGCAAGTTGAGCTTGTTGAAGATCAAGTTTTGGACGGGGATTCAGTTGTCTTGGCTACTGGTTACCGCAGCAGCGTCCCTTCATGGCTGAAGGTGGGAATAGGTTCTAATTCCTCTGTTCTATTTTCTTTCTAAAAAAAAAAAAGAGAGAATTCAGACATTGCAGGAGTTTTTTCCTGTAGGAACAAGGAAAGAGAGGCTTTTAGAAGCTTCTTATGACGTTGTATTAAGTGGACAAAGAGCTAATCTTGATTTCGATATTAGTACGGAGGAAAATGAATTCTTCTCTAAAATTGGCTTCCCTAAAGCACCATTTCCAAATGGTTGGAAAGGAAATGGAGGACTCTATGCAGTTGGGTTCACAAGGAGAGGGCTTTCTGGTGCATCCTCAGATGCCATGAGGATTGCTCAGGACATTGGCAAGGTCTAGAAAGAGGAAACCAAGCAAACAAAGCGAACAACAGCTTGCTATAGACGTTGCATTTCACAGTTCTAAGATTAATACAGAAAAAGATTCTAACCAAACAACCAATTACTTGAGTTTTTAGTGAGGTTTATGAAGAAAAGGACAATAAGTAAGCAATACAGATACTTGTATGATACGCGAGAAAAAGCAAAAAGAATCAGATAGCACAAAGACAGCCATCCCCAGAAGCCCAAAATTTTATAATGCTCGGGCATTTTCCAACTGAGGATGACGAGGCTTTTTCCCTTTTTTCTTTTTATTTGTTGTTATCCTTTTGTACTATATGCTATTGTGATGAAGTTAACATTACAGTTCCTTTTTAATTCCTTTAAAATCATTTGCTTTCCTTCTGACTTCATTTCAAGAACATACAATTGTAAATATCGAATGAGGTTGCTTTTTCAGTTTTACAAATATCCCTGGAAAGTTTGGAGATATGCGAATATTCTCTTCGTTTCTGCAGTTCAGAAACAATCAAGCGAATCCATTGTATGAAGTAAATCCAAGAGAGAAGAAGAAATAGTAGCTTCATGCGTCGAATTCCAGTTATCCACAGAAACAGCTCCACTTCTTAATTTGGCAAGTTGACAACAGTTTAATTCTAACATAATATTACAGATCATATTAATTGAGTTCCATCTTGTTTTCTTTAACTGGTGGGAACTATCTTACCTATAGAAGCAATCAGAGTTCTTCAAGCAACTTGCCCTGATTCAGCAGTTCACATTAGCCACTCGCTCACAAAAAAAATTGTGGATCATTGTGCCCTTTTAATATTGCTATCTTTTGATTTGACCTACTTAATACATAGTATATGGCTTCAAGTTAATATTTCCTATAAAGTATAATAAAGGCACTTGTGTAAATTTAGACATCTTGACATGAGCTGCTTAATTAGGTAAATCGATAAATAACTAACCACCCTTGTGTAAGTCACTTCATTCTATTTTTCACTGGACTCATGGCAAAGGAATATCAGAAAGTTCTAAGCCAGTGATAAATGGGAGAGGAAGTAATACAGTTAGAAAAGTTTTAGAATTCACTTTATTTTTATTATGATTTTTTGTTTTGGTTTTAACATAATTTGAATTTATGACTTGGATCATTTAATTCATGTACTCATTCTCCTTACTTAGATCATTCAATTCATGTACCCATTCTCCTACTAAGGATTTTATTATTCAATCCTTTTACTTCAATTTAGACGTCGTACAAAATTAGACATCATGAAAATATTTATTAAATAGGTATACGTAGTTTTCATTAAAATTAAAGTTTTATTCCTCTTTTACATCATGAAAACCATTTTAATTATTTATTAAATAAATAAAATATATAATTAAAACATATTAATTTACATTTAACACTTGTTTTTGAATTTGTGATTGCATTCAAATTGGCTTTTTAATCTATATAGGGTTAACTACTAATAAAAGCTCAAAATTTTATCAATTTTTTAATTATAACTCGAACTTTAAAAAATAACAATAAAATATTCAAAATTTTAATGTTTAACTATAGCCCAACGTTAATCTCACCGTTATCTTTGCTAACATATCATTGTTACGTGGCAAGGGCCCTCATTAATAAAACATGTCAACATAATTAACCTAATTCAATCGGATTATTAAAACAACTTCATTTCAACAAATGAAGAACACACCCGTCGTTCTCAATCTTGAACCTAAATCCCTAAAACTGAAAATAGAATAGGAAAGAAGAAGAGCATTCTTTATTTTGAGGTTCATCAGTATGATTCCTTCATGTTGAACCCCGTTTTCGGAGCCCAACTATCCAGAATATCATAAAACGTGAGCTTGTTATCCTGTAGGGTTATTTCAAAGAACCCTTATTAGCTAACTATCCGGAGTCATATAACGTGGTATAATCCAATGAAAAACACCTTAACCATTTTTGTTTCATTTTCATGCTCTGATACCACAAGATGTCGGACCCCGTTTCCAGAGCCCGACGATCGCATTCGGATATCAGACATTTTACACAACCACTTGCATCCCAATCTAACCCTTTTTAGGCTCGTCTCCATTCGAGCCTAAATATATCAAGGAATAGCGTTGGTGAGTCCACAATTTACATATGTACACACTTCGGGACAATTTGCATATATTCTTAACTCCTTCTTCTATGATTGGCCTACCGTCTGTATTTGACCATTGTCTGTGTTTTTATCGTTTGGATTCTATCGTCTATAGTTGACTTTTATCTTCTGGGTTGACCACCCCTATCATCTGTCTTATGACATGTCATCACAGACGATTCCTTGCTTCTGTGTTCTGACGTATCGTCTGTGTTCTGAAGTGTCGTCTGTGTGTGACGTCATCACAGACGATACTTTTCCTCTATATTTCCCTCTGCGTCTGTGTATGACGTCATCACAGACGATACTCTTCCTCTATATTTTCCCTTGCATTCAAAACATAATCTCTCCAATTCTAACCTGCTATTTTAATACAACAACCTTGGCAATTTCAACAGAAAAGAACATGCACATGTACGTTTCATTATCCCAATCTTCAAATATAACAAATCAGACATGGAAAGGAATTCAATCACACTTTCCCCATTTTTAAACACAGTCAGAGTTTGTTACAAGTCAATATACACATTAAAACTTAAAACAAAATACAAAAGATGCTCAATGCTGATATGCTAAATAAGCTACTCAAAATCACTGACTTAGTACAAAAGACTCTAACTATTGTGGAGTTTCCGATGCCTTGCAAGGATCACTATCGTCTTGGTTTGCACCTGAGGAGGTAAGAAAAGGGACTGAGCTACACAGCTCAGTGGCTAATATATTTATAGCCATCAGTAATTAGCACAAATTCAAGCATATATATGTATAG
>JAOQMS010000004.1:19878505-19908713 GCA_027563885.1 Erythroxylum longipes | reverse complement strand
TATCCAAAAAGTTTCACCCTATATATAATCTCTTTAAAATTTTCAAAGCCATTTCGATTACAACAAGTTCTAAATCATGCATCAATAAATTAACTCATGAGACCTTAACCGTCTCGATGTATATCTTATCACTTTATTATCCAACATCAGAATACATCCTAATTCTTGATGTGAAACATCCCTATATATTATATAACCTTTAGTCCAAATGAAATAGCTAACACCAGTGTTATCATTAGTCGGTGTTTTACTTCCTCAAAATTCTTTTTACATTCATCAGTCCATCTGAATGACACATTTTTCCTTTGAAGTCTTGTCAAAGAGCTAAGACCAGTAGAAACCCTTTGTCAACCTTTAGTAGTATCCAGTATCCAGGTAATTCTAAAAACTCCGGATCTCACATATATTCCACTGAGTTTGTCACTTCATCATTACCTTTACTTTCCTTTTGAGTCTACCTATATGCCCTGTCCAGATACTATACAACTCAAAATATCATATATGATCATGGTCACTAATTGATTTAAGCAAGGTTGAACACTTTGTTTATTAATACCATGAATACTGCCGAGCATTGATCAACCCAAATAGGTATCGCCAAAAACTTAATATGCCCATAACTAGTTCTCTAAATTTTTAACTAATTCTACAATTAAGGTAATGTTATCTCATTTTTTCTCAATCTCTCGATTGATTTCTTTTCTCGAATGATTTCTCCATTCATTCGATTTCCTCTAATTTCTTATCAACTTATTCTTATATCTGTCCATTCATACTAGTTTCTCCACACGTTTTAATTTATTTGCAAGTCTCAATTTTTTTGAACATAACTGTCAAATCTAGCTTATATCTTCTGAATATACAAATATAGAGCACATTGTGGACCTAAGTTCCTTTAGCAATAGCAATAGCAAAAGAAATAACATTATCTCCAATTCATGAACCTAATAACGTAGTTAGGCTGCTTTACATCAAACAAAATACATGCACTCTCTGTAGCATATTCAACTTCCTATGCCTGATTCTCAGTTAGAGATGGGACTCCAATATTCACTTATAATTTGTTCAATAATCATTCATTCCTAGAAATGAAACATTTAACTTACATGATACAATTCGATGAAATTCTCTATCAAAAGAAGGTTTATGCCCTCAATCAGCTGTACTTTACCTACTCTTTATCAATCAACTATATGCATCATCGCTTTCTAGTCATTCTTAATACCTCAATAAGATCAATTTCAACTATTCATAACATCTCAATAAGATCAATTTCTATCATACTTTACATGATCAGAATACTCTTTATAATAAAGCTCAGTGCAGCAATAACCACATTAATTTACTCTTATACTTTGGTATTTACCATCAAGATCATTACATCTTTATCTAGAGATGTATTTCTGTCAAGTCACCAATTAATATCTTACGCTAAGGATACCTTAATCTCAATTAATTCTAGACAACATTTCTCTCTCTGTGTTTGCCACTATTGTGACAGAACTAAATAATCTCAACCACAATTAGGGGGAAACTATGCTACGATTGTGCCATACTTCTTTTTCCTACATAGTAACATCATTTACACTTTCGGTCTATCCTCAATTGAACATTATAACTATTTTCATGGCTACTCTGAGTCATCTCAGAATTTTAACTATGGGAACTGTGACTAAAGAAAATTCAATGTCATAGATCACTTCCTATATCATCTCCAAACATATAATACATAAGTGTTTAATAACATCACTGGTCATGTCAATCACGTTATCGGATATGTACTCATAATAACAAATCAACTTAACCTTGAGAACTTCTACATATATCGCTATCATCTCATCTTCTAATTATCAATTATTCATCATACATACATACATTCTTAATCAATTCAAAATTTTAGAAGCATAATTATCATGAAGTTCTGATCTCAATTCCATTGATATAATCTTATACTAAATCTTAAATCTTATCACATTTATCAAACAACCATTTCAATTCCAAGTTCATCTTCTGAAGGTCATAATAATTTTTTTTGTTTTCTTTCAACTTGGTTTGTACACTTTAAAATCTTATCATTTCTACTTGTATCTCCGTTTTCCTCAATCAATCCACAACAAGGTATTCACATCTATATCACAATCAAGGATGTACCACCATAATACAATATTGAGGTCATGTTCAATAATACATCCACCAATACAAATGCATTGAATCTTTATCTGTCATATCGAACCATATACTATTTCTTATTTCTAGATATCCACAAACTTTCATTTTCTCACATTCTAATAGATCATCATTCTTCTCACTATTTCTATCAGTTTAAACTCTTAACAAATGCTCATGCCTGTGACTCATGTAAATGCGACTTAGACTGGGGATCAGTTGCCACTGCATGCTATGACATGTTCAAAATGCATGTACCTTGACACACATATTTTCAAAAATGCCCATGTAAGATTGTAAATCTAGGCTTTGCTACCAACTCGGTAGCACCACACTCTCATAGGGCATATTCCTAAACATACAATCGATATTCGAGAACATATTCTATGAGGGTGGCATGCTAGAACAGTCAATCAATCATACTCATTACAAATTTTTCACGCATCACACGCTTTTCAGAAAAACCAATAATCATTTATGGCCCATTTTATTTATAAACATTCTCAGTCGCAAGTATTACAAACAATAAACATATCATTAGAATTCCAATAATCACTTGGGCATATTAAAATTACAAAACACTTCCAGTCATAAAGTTATTCCACTTTACAATTCACATAAACATTGTACAATATTTGTGGAATACAATTCGAATATATATAAAAATCACTGAAGACTTGTGCACATGCAACTGATCTCGACCTTTTTCTCTTATTCGCTTGCAGGGGCTATATTCTAGTTTGTCTAACTGAGTATCTCCTCTGAGCTTGAAAGACAACGTTGCAATTTTGGTGAGTTTTGCAAACTCAATGAGTGGACCATTCTTGATGGCTCACTCATGTCACATAGCACAAACAGCTCACAGTTCACATTCAGTTTGCAAATAAGGATTTACACATATGGCACATCACTTCATTAATTCATCATATAAACATCAAATAACAATTTATTCATTTATTTTACATTTCACATTCAAAACAGTCAAACATTTCATTTCGATCATTTAAAATATACATATCAATTATGTATGTAATGCTCATAAGACTCACTTTCAATTATTATGTTGCTGTGACCGAGTGCTTGTAACTGTCTCATATTTATTTTGGATACTGGGCTTGTTAATAACTATCCCGTATCCATTGGAGATACCAGGCTCAATATACATAGTGAGCCTTTGGCTCTTAACCACATTATGAGCTTTAAACTCCTTTTCAATGGCTACTCTAGTCACAACAACCTTTATCTGTTCATGCATTTTTATAATGAAATGCATTATGTATTCAATCAATCACTTGTGCTCATTTTCACATTCACATTCATATTTTTCATCGGACCTTGGTCCGGCATTCAATAATTAAGTTAAGTATACCTTTTTTCTATCAAATTCACATACAATGAGCACTTCCAATATGTTCACATTTATCAAACTCCTCAGACTATTAATGTCTGAAATTATCATAATCAAATTCACATCAGTAATAAATCAATACAGAAGTTTAAATAGAGCAATCAATTAAAATGAGATTATCTAGGTCGACTCACAGTATGCTTCAGATTAGCATTTGCTTTTATGATCCAGAAATTTCCGGATGTTGATGTGCAATCCTGTGTATCAACTTTATGCAATACACATTATACAAACATTACTAATTTGCACAATCACATAAACATTCAATTACACACATATGTATATGTGTAATATATAATGCATGCCCAATTTGACTATTTCGAGTATGTTTATTTAATCTCATCTCTTGATCATTCATTCTTTAAAACTCATATATGTCTAATTTGAACTTAGTTTTATATTTTTGAGAACTTGGTCTTTCTAATATCATCAATCATATATTTATCATATATATGCTCTCCAATCCTTTTTCTAGCATTATAAGATCTCAAAATTTCCAGTTTCTCATCAATTTTACTTAATACACATTTCTCATCTTCTTTGAATCATATTATCATTCATATGAACACCTTCATTCCTATTATACTCATAATTTTCCAGATTTTGGTACTTTAATATCAATAATTCATTCACTATGCTATAACCTTATTTATCACTCTTAACATATCACATATTTAATCACTTATTCAAGTATCAAACTAGGTTAATTTCAAGTCTCACTCAAGCCTAGATGCACCATAGGAAAGTACCTAACCATTTGTTGTTTCAAATATCACATAAAAGATAACATCTCACATTTTGGCCATTCCCACGATCGTGGAGGCCATCCCACGATCGTGGGATTTGTTAACAGAAACTTTCCAAGCCTTTCTTACAATCCCATGATTATGGATGCACTCTCACGATCGTGGGTTATGGAAATCCGTGAATCCCATCAATTATCTTCCAATTTTTTCCAACTTTTTAACTCTTATATATTACAACCAAACCATCTTATACTCAACTAATCATTTCTACTTCATTTTCCCTTCGTTCTCATCTCATTTCTATCTCACTATCAATCATAAACAAATCATAATCTATGTTTGATCATAAACACAAAAAATAACATCCATATAAATATATACACATTCATCAATTTTCTGCACACACTTAACTTCATTTTCAACTTTACTTTGTCTCTAAATTATCATCTTACTTCTTCTCATTTCAAGAAAATAAACCAGCCTTTTCTTTAGCTTTAAACCCATTCTAGTTCATCTTCATAATAACTTATAACTTATGGTCTTTATACTCTCAAAAATAGAACAGAAAATATATGTATTCATCCATCAATTTACTACTCATCCCATACACAAATTAGGTCATATACACATCTTTTCTTTTGTCAACTTTTAACCCTCATTCTAATACCATTTTTAACTATCAATCCATAAAACAATACATGATCTATGATTTGTCATTATATGAAAATAGAATAGGAAATCATCCATTTACTCATCAAAGTGTCTCTACTCTTTCTACATCATTTCAGGGATCATTCTATTTCAAAAACATCTGTACAATAACTCATTAATCATTAATCATCATATACACAAAACAATGCATTTATATGCTCATTTCTTCACTCACGATTCAATGTATATATTTCACCATTTTATGGTCTATCAAATTCTAACTATCAACAAAATAGTTCTCTTTAACACAACTCATAATCCATTGTTGAGCATAACCATAAAATAGAACTTCAACATGTCATACATTCATCAACGTTCTGGCATTTATTCAACTTTGTTATCATAATTATTTACCACTAAACTATCATCATATATGCTTCATTTAACAAAGCATGAAGATTAATAATATTATGCTTACTTGTTTAACTCAACTCTTCTCAAATCATCACATAGCCCTAGCTTCCAAGCCTTATATGATCATCATCATTTCAGAAGAAAATGTTAGGTTTTCTTTGTAACAAATGATGAAGACAACAAGGGTCTTGGAGAAACAAGTGAAAGATGATGGCAAAGTTCACAATGGTGAGAGTTGAAGGTATCGTAGAAATGAAGAAGAAGAAATGGAGAAGATGAAGAGAGAAAATGAAGAGAGAAGAAGAAAGCATCAAATGAAAATGAAAGACAAAAGATAGTCTTTCAAATGAAAAAAATATCTTGGATGGTGTGTGGCTAGGAAAGTGACACTTGTCACCACCTTGTGGTTTCCAATGGGTCCTCTTTAATAACCAGTCCATTTTTCTCTAATTTCTAATCCAATTGTCTCCCAATTTTCTATGATACTTGACATTAAATCTTAATGTCACTTATCAAAAATTTCTATTGCCATTTGATATTTGTTTCTACTACCATTTATCAATTGTTCTATCACTTGGCATTTTTCCTAGTCCAAAATTACTCATAATTATAAAAAATTTCCCCAAATTTTGCCAAAAATTCTAAATCAATAATTTCAAGGCATTTCATTCTCTATTCACATTATAATCACTTTAATAACAATCATTTATACCTAGAAAATGTCAAACGAGTGCATGTACAGTCATTGAAATGTGTACAAAACAATAAATTTCACGTATGTATGTATGCTAATATTATGCATGAACTTGAAATGCATTTTCTAACTTCTCCTTGCTATCCCTCATTTACAAAAATATAGGATTCCAACCCTTAATATGGAAATGGGATGTTACATGATGTGTCTGATTAATGAGGGGCCCTTGACACATGGCAATTCCACATCAACAAAGATAACGGTGAAACTAACGTCGGGCTATAATTGAAAAAAAAATTGAAAGTTTGAAAATTTTATTGCTACTTTTTAAAGTTCAGGCCATAATTAAAAAATTGAAGAAAGGTTTATCTTTTTTTGTAATTAACCCATCTATATAAAATCATAAAAATTCTTTATTTAAACTTTAGAAGAACTAAGGAGTAATTAAGCTATCATACTTATAATGGATAGATAATTATTAAATAAAAGATAAGTATCATAAAGATTTAAGTTTCTCATCCTTATAGAAATGAGTGGTTGTTTATTTGAGGGTTAATTAAGATTTTTTATGGTGTACAATATTTGTTAAAAATTATAAATTAAGGTTAAACTCATATTTTATTAAAAATTTTAAATATCAAAATTTATTTTATATCTTATTAAATAATAATTAGAATATTTTTAACTAAGCATATATGAAGAGAATACCCAAATATATCTCTTACACTTGACTAACATTTGAGGAAGACAATTTTTATGTAGAATAATATTATTTATTTCTAAAGCCTCTAAATATAGATGTTGTTGTAGAATGATTATAAGAACGTTGAAAATTTCATATGTGGTCAATAACATTCCTTTTCAATAAGACCTATTAGGTTAATACTTCAATTTATTACCTATAATTTTATTTTTATATGAACATAGATCATGAATAATTAAAATATACTTAAATTTGTAGCATATTGTTTTAGCGTAAAAGAAAGGGTAAAGTACATTTTAAATATAAACTTTACCTAACTTTACAGTATTACTTATAACTACTGATAAGTGTAAATTGCATTATATTTAGGGCTTAGTTTGATAGGTGTTTAGATATTAATTCAATCATTTAGTATGTGTTTAGTTTAAAATTGTGTTAGTTGTTAATTATTTGTGTTTTAAGTGTTTTATGGATTGTACAAGTCTTTGAGCTTAAATATTATATTTTTGAGATACCTTAATATGTTTGCCAGTGTTTCAAGGTCAATGTTAAAAAAGAGAAAACGCAGCTACATTTCTTAGACCACCTACGTCAAAGGAGTTTTGGAAGACATTCGGGTCGAAACAACGGCCCACGATTGTGATAGAAGGCTTAGAAGTAGGCCACGATCGTGGCGTGGCCTGCGTCAAACAGATGCGCAGATGCTTACAAAGTTCACTTTTTGAGGGATATTTTGGACCTTTTGGACCCCAAAAAAGCCCTAGGATTATCCAAAGCATAAAAGAATATTTAAAGAACAACAAAGGGAAGAAGAGAGAGCTTTTGACATGAATCAACTAGAAGAAACCCTAGAGAGAATTCATCGAGAGATAGAGAAAGAGAAGAAGGAAGAGAGAAGAGGAGAAGAAGTTGACTCGATGTACTTTCCCGATAAGGAGTTTCCTGATGTCGCTACCTCCCATCATCCGTTTAGATCATATTTCTTGTTTATTTTCAATTTTATTATTGTATAAAATTGGAATAACAGTTTGATGATAGGATTTTTTTAATATTGAGGATGTACTAAACTCATCTTTAAAGTTTTATATTTGAATTAATGAAATTTGATTGTTTATATGTTATTGGATTTGTTGTGGTTTAATTCTGGAAGTGCATAATTCGATAATAAACTAAGAGGGTTAATCGAACGAAAAATGATTAAATTGGGCTAACGAGAGTTAGGTGATTTAATGGAATAAGAACTAAACCAAATAGGTAAATTGTGCGAAGAGACATCTTGCATAGGTTTTCGATAGTTTATTGGAGAACTTTAGAACTAATTAAGGTTTTGGATATATTGTTAATTGAGAGATTGCAACTTTCATAATCTGATTAGGGTTTATAATTTAGGGTTAATGTTTATAACTCGAGAGAGAGTAATCAACCCTAGGATCGTCTAAAACTAACAATCTGGTAATTCATAATCAATTAGGTTAGCGTTAAGAATAGGTAAAATTCCATTTCTCTCAATTGGTAATTCCTTTAGGTTGATTCTTAAGTGTGTGTGTTGCAACTGCTAAATCATTAGTATTTTTGTGATTGATTCTTAATTTTATTTGATTGATTGAATTGAATTCTTATTTGGTTTCATTATATTTTGAATTTTTGTGATTTGTTTTGGGTTTAAATTTTAGGATTACATTATCTCTCCTCGTGGGATCGACACTTTAGGTACTACGCTAACAAACCGTGCGCTTGTGGATTATCGAGGGTATTGTTAAAACTTACACACATCAACAACTATAAAAAATATCAATCAAATGCTCAAAATGTTAAATTGTTACAAAATGGCTAACTACTAACTCTATCATTAATGATGCTGACATAGATCGTCTCCCTTTATAGGTTAACAAAAATGCATAATGTAAATATAAAAATAAAAATAATTAAGGAAGAAAGAAAAGAGTTAACCTAAATTGCCAAAAACTCCAATTCTTCAAAACCATAAGCTCAAACTAGATGTTGCTAATGCCATATAATTTAAGCAGAAATTTGGCATCCACAAAATAGATGATTGATTTTAAGTATGAAAAAGAGCTTGGCGATGGATAAAGGAGATCCGTTAATGTTTGAAGCATTGAAGCAAAGCAAAGCGAACAAGCTCACTAAAATTTCTACATCTTGTGGCTATTTTGTTAAGCCAATGTTAAGAGCTCAGGGATTGAACCATACTCTATTGAAGACTATGACTTTTGAGTTTGTAATAGTTACAGTAGTTGTCAGCATCACATTGTTTTTATTGCTGACATTGATATAAGTTACTTTTTTTGTCTTTCACCAACCATAATTTCTTTAAAGATTGTAACTATTCATTTTAACCAAAATGGCAACAATTTATAAAAAGCCTCTTTGTTGCACATCAAAAGAAGAAATCAAATGGAAGATTATTGTTAGTAGTAGACTTAGTCCTCTATTCAATTGAAATAACATCAACATGCATATAGAACTTTTGAATGAAATAACTAAATTAGAAATTGTGATCATTAATAAAGTTAATACCTAAGCAATCAAGATAAAACATTGAGATTTTTAAGTATGATTTGATCTTTTAGAATAAGATTTTTCAATATTCTTTACATGTCTATACTTTTTATGCAAAATCATAAAAACTATTATCAATTTTAAGGTTTATATATGATAGGATTGAAATATCTTATATTTTCTTATGTACTTCCATGTGATTTCAATCCTATTTTCAAGATAAAATGCTTAATTTGTGTTCAATTTGTGATGACTTCTAGGTTGGATATCTTGATATATATTTGAGGCAAAAAAGATAAGACTCTAAAGCAAATTGGAGCACAAATATTTAACAAGTTAATGAAGATGGACAGCTAGAAAAAGAGAAGCAAAATGACAGTATAAGAAGAAGAAAACACAATGTAGGAGGTTAGAGTAAAATAGTATGCGTTTTACGCAGACGACATCGGCGTTTCATGCAGATAGCGTTTGCATTTACAAGAGCTGCATTTCGCGCAAGGAAAAGGGGCGTTTTGTTCAAAACGCAGATGTGTGCAGCGTAGGTATTTAAGTGAATGGGAACTCAATTCGTCCCATCAATACACAGTGATGATATAGTAAAAGAGTGGAAGTTGCGTGAAGAGAGGCGCAGCTGCAACTTAGTGGCTGGCATGGAGAGAGGTGGCAGAGAAGAGAAGAACATGGGACTTTATTCATCCCATCAAGCTACAGTGAGGGGCATGGAGAGAGGGGTGGCTGCAGAGAAAATAGAAGGGAGTGTCGACAATGAGAAAACAAGAGAGCAGAGGTGAGTAGTGTGAATAGATGGCCAAAGCTTAATGTTTATTTGTCACTTCGATGAACAGTGGATAGGAATAAGAAGCTTAGGTAGTGAAGGAGTATTATAGGGTTTTCGGTAGGGTTATAAGTACGGGGATAAAACATTTTTTGAGAGAGAATTATGGAGGGCTAAACATCCGGACATCAGTTTGGAGATAATATTGACACCGACGACCCAGGTTAAGTATTTATTATTATTTTTGTTGTTTCTTTCTATCATTAGAAATTGATTGTGTTATCCTATGTTAATTGATTTGAGTTTTGTGTATGGATAATCAAATTTTCATTATTATTCGGTTATTTGTGTATAAACCCATTAGGATTGTGAAAGGATGATTTTAATGTGTTTATTGAATCATTTGATTGCATACTCATCGCTAGAATTTCGATATAATCCATAATTGTTACGTTAAAATTCATGTGTAGCGACTAATGATTCGTAATAATTAGGGATGACATGACCTATATTCAATGACGCATCGTATGTGGTTGTTTCCTTGATTAATCAGTTTTCCTAATTCTTAATGCTACTGCCTAATTAAATCTAGAGATCGTATCCTAGATTATTTGGTTGTTAGGTTTAATCAACGATTATATTTTGATTAAACAAAACCTAAGGGAAAACTTGGGTTAATTATTAACCCACGATTAATAGTTTGTAGGAGAGGTCTGAGAACAACAAATCAAGAAAATATGCTTAATTAGGGTGTAGGTAGAGATTAAACCGAAGAACTGGGCCCCTACCGAATTCCCCAAATTTATCATTTTTCGTATATTTTCTTTAAGTTGTTTCTATTAGTTAGTTTCATTTTATTTTCTTATTTTAAAAATCCAACCCCCCCTTTTGTCTAAACACCGATTAATTTCATTTCATAAGCTAACTGAACACTTCCTGTGGGATCGACCTAGACTCATCACTGCTACAGTATTAATCTAGTTATTTTATTTTGACTAGCGTTACGACATGCTGGTCAATTTTGGCGCAGTTGCCAGGGAATACGGTGTTTTAGTTTTTGTTTGTGATTTAATTGGTGTTTTATTTATATTTGTTCGTAATTGATTTCTTTTCAGCAATTTTATGATATTTTCTTTATTCTGTTTTGTGTTTGTGATTTATAAAAAAAATCGATATGGATGGAAGTAATTTCTTTTATAATTCATATTCTCAATCTTATAACAATGTTTGGACTGATCAACCTAACTTTTGTTATGGATTGTCTAATCATCATAATTACTTCCGTGATAGTTTGCAGGACGCACAACAATTCTTATACCGACTAGAAGCTTCCTATCACAACCTTGATCCATCTCTGAAAAAGTTGATTGATATAATGAATGCTAATACTTTGCAATTGTGGCATAATACTCTACAATTCCAACATGATGGAGGGCAATTTCTAAAAACTACATGGTCTAACGACCAAGATTCGAAGAGCCAACATGAATCAGGTACATCTCTAGAAGAAATACTTAATATTATAGCTGCTAACAATCTTCAAATTTAACAGGATATGAAATAGAATATGAAACAACTGTTTCAGCAAAATGTATAGCAAATCCGAGAGGATGCTTTGCTATTCCAACAAGATGCATTGCCTCGATAGGGAGATATCAATCATCTGGAGCCACAAAGCAAAGAGGAGCAGTCGTATCAACCTGAGGTGTACCTAATGGACATTTATGTGGAAACTTTATAAAGTGATAAGGATCTAGAGAATTCTGAGGTCAACCCTCAAAGAATTGCTTATGTTAAAAAACCAGAGGACAAGCTCGAAGCAGAAAAATCTATATCATTTAGCTCAGAGGTAAGTACTAAATTCATAATTATATTCGAGACTAACCCTTCACCTTTACCTAGCAGGTTGGAAGAATTAAACGAAAAAGAAAAAGGCCAAGAGTCATTCAAATTATTTCAAAAGAGCAAGGACTCATTAGAGATCAAGAATCTAAAGAAAGACGAAGAGCCGTAAGAAATGCAGTTTTTAGGAGAGCTATGGGCGAGCGAGCTGAAGACCGAAGGTGGCAAGTAGGATGTCGAGTCTCCACACCCATTGGTCATACTTTTATGAAGACCATCCTGGTGTGAGAAGGGCAATGCCTGAAAAGATGAGTGGACATTAGAGTATGATGGCGAAACAATGAAGTTCCACTCCTTAAAAGCCTCGAGGCATCATGCTGATAAGAATCTTACTTCGATGGAAGGTGCTCTAGGATCCTCACAGAGTTTGAGCGTGCTTCCTATTGGGCTCAAGCATCCATTCGACAATGGATGAAGTGCATATGTTGAGGGTTAATCTTATGAACTAAAATAAGCGCTTGATAGGAGACACCCCGTATCCTTTTGTTTCTGTTTTTGTTTTTCTCTTTTGTACATATTTGTTGGTTGGTTTGTTTTGAGTGTTTATTTACTTTTTGTATGTTTTGGTTTTAGGTGGAAGATGGGCTGCTATTCTTTAAGAGGGAAGCTGTTATTTCTTTGCTTTCAGGATTCACATGGCCTCTCAAGGGAGTATTTTTGTTTTCATTCCCTTTATGTTTTTATTGATTTTAAGACATTGGAGACAATGTCCCATTTAAGTGTGGGGGTGGGGCCAGTTTTAAAATTTTTGCACTTGACTTATGATGAATGATGAATGATGAATGATGAATGTTGAATCATGAAATTCTGTCATAGTAGTTAGACTAAGAATTGAGTTGTATGCGTGAATTTGGATTAGGCAACTTGAGAGGAAGGTGAATCATTGGGATTGATTGAAGTAGTTGGTTGTATAAACTCAGTAAATAATTTGATACTTGAGTGATTAGGTAATGTATGAAATTTTGATGGATTTTTATATAAGCATTTGGAGGTTTTAAGACTATATGACTGCATTTCACAGTCATTCTGTTTCTTTGTTGTGTGTGATGCTCCCCAAAGAAGATTACCTTCATAACTTGCATTGAACCAGTTTGAAACTACCAGTTGAATGGTTTATGGAAATAATTAAGGCCGTCTTTGTTTTGAAGCCATAGCTTAAATAACCCACTAAGTCATTTTTCCCTTGCGAACCCCTTTGAGCCTTTAACCTTGTTTGTTTTTGTATTAATCACCTTATATTGAAACCCAAAAATCCACTAGCCTTATCCTATCACAAGTTTAATGAAGTACTAAGTAAGCATTTAATGTCTATAATTTAGGGACTTTTGTTTTGTATTGTATGCTGAGATATTTTTAATGATACTTCTACTCATATTTTCTTGATATACACTACTATTGTTTCCTATTATTTTTAGTTTTATTCAAAAAAAGAAAACAAAAGAAAAAAGATAACAAAAAAGAAAAGAAAAGAAAAGAAAAGGAATAAAACATAATAGCATTAGTTAGTGATGAGCAGTTGTAGTCCAATGTATTTATATGTTTATCTCAGAATTTGTAGTTGATTGTCCCTTTTACTTAGTTTTTTGTGAATGCTTATAAGTAACCCCTTGACCTTTTTACCTTACCTTAACCCAAATCCCATTGCAACCCAAGTAAAAGCCATTTTGATCTATGATAGCATGTATTCTATGTAAAGGAAAATGAGTGTATTTACAAGCCTATGGTAGTGTAGTCTCTTAGAGAGAATTTTGAGTGAAACACCAACCCATCACATACTTGAGTGATATGAGTGAAGACCGTGAGAAAAGTTCATCTTAATTTTATGCTTACCTTTGATCAATGGTGTCTTCATTTGACTTTGTTTATGTGCATTGATGAAAAAAATTATGATATATATATTAGCTTGATACTTGAGTTGCCGATGTCTAAATGATTACATATACTTGATTTTCTTTGAAAATGAATTGATAAAATATTTTGGTTATGTTTAAATTGCTTGAGAATAAGCAATAATTCAAGTATGGATGTATTTGATAGGATTAAATTATCTTATATTTTCTTATGTACTTTCACGTGATTTCAATCCTATTTTCAAAATAAAATGCTTAATTTGTATTCAATTTGTGTTGACTTCTAAATTGGATATCTTGATATATATATTTGAGACAAAAAAGACAAGATTTTAAAGCAAATTGGAGCACAAATGTTTAACAAGTTAATGAAGATGGACAACTGGAAAAAGGGAAGCAAAACGATAGTATAAGAAGAGAAAATGCAATGCAGGAGTTTAAAGTAAAACAGTACGTGTTTTACACAGACGACATCTGCATTTCATGCAGATAGCGTCTGCATTTACAAGAGATGCGTTTTGAACAAGCAAAGCAAAAGGGCTTTTTGTTCAAAACGCAGATGTGTGCAGCGTAGGTCTTTAAATGAATGGGAACTTAATTCGTTCCATCGATACACAGTGACACTACAGTAAAAAGAGTGGGGGTTGCGTGAAGAGAGGCGCAGCTGCGACTTGGTGCCTGGCGTGGAGAGAGGCGGTAGAGAAGAGAAGAACATGGGACTTTATTCATCCCATCAAGCTACAGTGAGGGGTATGGAGAGAGGAGTGGCTGCAGAGAAAATAGAAGGGAGTGGCAGTAGGGAGAAAACAAGAGAGCAGAGGTGAGTAGCGTGAATAGACGGCCAAAAATTAATGTTTATTTATCACTTCGGTGAACAATAGATAGGAATAAGAAGCTTAGGCAGTGAAGGAGTGAAGGAGTATTATAGGGTTTTCTGTAGGGTTATAAGTATGGGAGCTTAAGCATTTTTTTAGGAGAGATTCATGGAGGGTTAAATGTCCCAACACCAGTTTAGAGGTAATATTGACACTAACGACCCGAGTTAAGTATTTTTTAATTATTTTTGTTGTTTCTTTCTCTAATTAAAAATCGATAGTGTTATTCTATGTTAATTGATTTGTGTTTTGTGTATGGATAATCGGATTTTCGTTATTGTTCGGTTATTTGTGTATGAATCCAATGGGATTGTGAAAGGATGATTTCAATTCGTTCATTGAATCATCTGATTACAGACCCATTGCTAGAATTTCGATATAATTCATAATTGTTATGATGAAATTCATGTATAGCGACTAATGATTCGTAATCATTAGGCATGACATGACTCAGGTTAAATGACGCATCGTATGTGGTTGTTGCCTTGATTAATCGATTTTCCTAATTCTTAATTCTACTGCCTAATTAAATCTAGAGATCGTATCTTAGGTGATTTGGTAGTTAGGTTTAATCAACGATTGTATCTTGATTAAACAAAACTTAAGGGAAAACTCAGGTTAATTATTAACCTACGATTAATAGTTTCTAGAGAGGTTTGAGAACAACAAATTAAAAAAATATACTTAATTAGGGTGTAAGCCGAGATTGAACCAAAGAACTGGATCCCTACCGAATTCCCCAATTTTACCAATTTTTATATATTTTCTTTAAGTTGTTTTTATTAGTTAGTTTCATTTTATTTTCTTATTCCATAAATCCAAACCCCCCATTTTTCCTAAACACCGATTAATTTCATTTCATAAGCTAACCAAACACTCCCTATAGGATTGACCTAGACTCACCACTGCTATAGTAGTAGTCTAGTTATTTTATTTTGACTAGCTTTACGACATGCCAATCAATATGTCACTCATTTATATGAATATGGTATTGGTAATTTTATTTGAAAATAGTCTCTCTATTAATTATAGATAAGGTTACGTACTATTGAACCTTTCTAGACCTTACATGTCAACAAGATTATTACTGAGAGTTGTTATTGCTTGGTAGTAGTAAATTAATCTCTTATTCATCAATTATTAATTTTTTTGTTTACTTTTAAATATTTCACTTTCTTTTTTATTCCCTAGAAATGTTTTTTGTTTTTAAATATTTAATTATAAATTACTTAAATGTTATATGTGTATTGATGTGTAAAGTGACCAACAGATCCAGTTTATGACTATTAATAATTGAAAACTAATTTCACAAAATTTAAAATTTAAAATATTTAATTAATATTTTTATTAAAGTTTATTAATATTATAAATTAAAATAAAATTGATTCTAAATATAATTTAGCCTTAAAAAAAAGTTAGTGAAGCAACGGCGACGATTTATACTTTGTGGCTACCTAAATAGTACATTAAAGAAAACAAACAAATAAAAGCCAAAGCTCCAACATATATAAATAGTACATTAAAGAAAAGAGTTGGAATCAAGCATGATCCAGGAAAACTCTTTGAAGATGCAGAACAAAAGGACTACCTGGATATTACAAGGGGACAAGAACACTAAGTTTTTCCGCTCTTTGCATAAAAGCCCCAAAATGAAACACAAGACAAAGTCTATACAACTTGGTAATGGTCACTGGTCCTTCGACACATTTCTTATAAGTCAAGAAATAACTAAATACTTCATGGATTTATACACAGCCGAGGACAGCCAGTTAAGCAGTTCTAACTACATTTCTTATCCTTTCAAAAACTGCTTTCCTAAATTCACAGTAAATACCATCAAAAGCCTAGAGCAGCCAATTTCCGATATGGAAGTCAAACAAGCTTTATTTGATATGGATCCCTACAAAGCCCCAGGGCTAGACGGGATTTCAGCTAGGTTCTATCAATTTAACTGGAACACTGTGGGTTATTCACTGTGTCAAATGGTTAAACATTCATTCTTGACCGGAAATGTGCAGGAAGAATTGAATAAATCCACCATAATATTACTGCCAAAAATTAAAAATCCAGAAAGGTTTAACCATTTCAGGCCAATAAGTCTTATTAACATTAGTGTGAAGATCATTACTAAAGTTATTGCAAATAGGCTAAAGAATATCATGTCAGTCCTAATTCATCCGACTCAATCAAGCTTTGTCAAAGGCAGACATATATAACTGAAAACATTATTATAGCCCAAGAAGCTGTACATAGAATGAAGCAAGCTAAAGGCAAAGCAACATGGATGGCTATTAAGATTGACTTAACAAAGGCTTTTGATAAAATGGATTGGAATTTCATCCAAGATACACTCACAGAAGCACACATTCCCCCACTACTCCACAAGGTCATTATCAGTTCACTAACGACAGGGAGCACACAAGTTATGTGGGAGGGTGTTACTGGCCAAGAATTTACACCAACTAGAGGTGTACGTCAAGGAGATCCTATTTCGCCTTATTTATTTGTTCTTTGTATGGATAGGTTAACTCATGCAATCAATAAATTCAAGGAGGACGGTAACTGGCTTCCCCTAACTTTTGGCAAAAGTAAATTCCCTCTAAAATATCTACTCTTTGCTGATGACTTGATTTTATTTGATAAAGCCACAGTTGCACAAGCTAACTTATTGCAGTGTATCCTCGGGACTTTTTCTCATTTCTTAGGTCAATCCATAAATAAGGAAAAGTCAATCCTGTTTGTGTCGCCTAATCTACCTACAAATGAGGCCAATACTATTAGTGCAATGCTAGGTATTGATCTAGTACTTGACTTAGGTAGATACTTAGGTGCGCCTATAGTTCATGGTAGAGTGCTAAAATCTTCCTATAAGGAAACCATTATGAAAGTTCAAAAGAGAACATCGTTTTGGAATGCCAAAAGGGTGTCTATGGCAAGTAGACTAACCCTTTGTAATTCAGTCCTTGGAGCTTTGCCAATCTATGTGATGCAGTCATCAATTCTACCCAAAGGAACAAGCAGGGACATTGACAAAATCAGAAGATCATTCCTATGGGGGGCCAATAATGCGGAAAAGAAACCATTCTTGCTAAACTGGAACCAGGTCTATCAGCCCAAATGGCGAGGAGGCCTTGGAATCAGGAAAACCAGCGACACAAATTCAGCTTTGATCTTAAAGCTAACCTGGGATCTAGTATCAGACAATACAAAACTTTGGAAATCTCTGGTTTTGGCCAAGTATAATCTAACCCCTGACCAAATCCTAAGAACCAAACCCAACACAAGAGGATCTCACTTATGGAAGAACTTAACTAGAGTTTGGGACGTGGCAGTGGAGGGTAGATCATGGTCTCTAGCTAAGGGAGATAGAATACTCTTTTGGTTAGACTCATAGACACACTCTAGAACACCACTCATACAGGCAGCCATTAAACCAATTCCACAATCAGACATTATCAAAACAGCCAACAACTTTACAGTATCCTCCGGAGATTGGAATTGGAGCTATTTAAGTGAATACCTGCCTGCTGAAAAATTGGACGAGATCTGTGCTATCCCTCCTCCAGATGGAAATGCTGGGAGTGACAAGATTTTCTGGAAATGGTTTCCCAAGGTCCATTTCTCTCCTGCATCAGGATATGAGCAAATTTGTAAACATGGTTAGAATGATTATGATAGCAAATGGACTCTAATATGGGGTCTTCATGTGCAGGAAAGAATCAAGATTTTACTGTGGAAAATTATGCGCAGGGTCTTATGGACAAATGATGCAAGATTCAGGCGCACCATCTCACAAGATGCAAGCTGCCACCTGTGTTCTTTACTCGAGGATGCAGGGCATGTCTTTAGAGACTGCTATAGAAGCATAACTCTATGGACTAGATTGAATCCCAACATTCCAGCCTATTTTTGGGAGGAAAATGATGTTTCAAAATCGTTAATTGCTAACTTATCATATTCTTTCATACAGGTACATGCTCCCTGGAATATAATCTTCGCAATCACATGTGATACATTATGGAGTACCAGAAATGACGAAATTTTCAAAGACATTCCAACAAATGATGTAACCCTCCTGATCAAAACAACAATGTCAATCCAAGAAGTAATTCGCAGCAACGAATCTCTCAATGGTTCGCATGCTTCACACAACAATCGGGAGAAACGCACAGCACAAGCTAGACTCTTTTGGCAACTGCCCCATAGAAATTATATCAAGCTCAACGTGGATGGGGCGGTATGCCGACACACTTCTCTTGTAGGGATAGATGGCCTAATCACGAATGACAAAAGGATCCTACCAAATTGGTTTTACTAAAAGGATAGGACGGTGCAATCACCTTCATTGCAAGCTTTGGGCAATCCTACAAGGGTTGTATATAGCAGCCGACTATAGGTTCATGAACTTTGAAGTCGAATTGGACTCCCAAACTAGAATTGAAATGATTACAAGTGAACAACAACAAATAATCACAGAATCTTCGTCCGTTACTTGCAAAATCAAGCAAGCTGCAATGACATTTCGGCTGATCCAGTTCAACTATACTGCTAGACCTACGAATCAACCGACAGATGAAATGGCCAAGCTTGCTCTGAGTCTACCGGATTTCGATACTTGCATTCATCACACACCACTGCCTTCCGTGGTGAGCATGCTTCGCCACCAAAATGAATCCGTCAACCGGTCCAACCCAGCTGCATCTCAACGCCCACTCTCTATTGGCGGCTTATCCAATGACTCCCTACCTCCATTTCCCACTTCTTCACTAATACACTTTTGCCCTAATAACGACGATCGAACTGTTATTAAGAAAAGATGTAGGACTGAAATTTTTTTTAACATCCAGCTAATGCTGATGAACGGCCAGCACTTCCCAAATTAGGGGCACTTTGTACTTTTGCTTATGGCCATTCACCCTCTGATGTAAATATTTTTTTTTTAAAGCAAACAAATAAAAGCCAAAGCTCCAACAAATCTGTAAAACAAAATCATCAACTATGGCCTTCACATCTCAACACCTTAGCTTCTCTACGCTCCCTCTCAAATCGTCGTCTTTTTCTTCCACTTTATCCCCTCTTGATAACCTATCTGTCAGCTGTGTACTGCCATTTAATAACAACAAGAAGTGTATTGCGAACAAGACATATAACGTCCTTGGTATCAATGGGTCAGCAGCTGGATGCAGTCCGATCTCGCTTCGAGCTATGTCTTCTTCTTCTTCTTCGTTTGGGTCTAGGCTAGAAGAGTCTATTAAGAAGACCGTCTCTGAGAACCCTGTTGTTGTTTACTCCAAGACTTGGTGCTCGTGAGTTCTTGATAATTGATTCTAACTAACCATATGTTAATACCTTTCCTGTTTTACAATGCTCTTGATGTGAATTATTTTCAATTGAAGTGAAATTATGATGAGGAATTTGTCTTGAAGGTATTCCTCCGAGGTGAAATCGCTGTTTAAGAGGCTGGGCGTGCAGCCATTTGTCATCGAATTGGACGAACTGGGTATTTCAGCTTCATTTTACTTCCTTTTTTATTCTGAATTTATAATTTGTTTGTAGTCGTAAGTATCAATGATTTTATTTTATTTTTGTTTGTATTTTTAGACGTTTCAATTGGTAACAACAGAGTGTAATCGTTTTCCCATTTAGCACATGGAATGTTGCGTCATTATACCATTTTCCGCACTTTGTGAATATGAACTCACTTCTTAAATCAGCAAGCTTGGCGTGTTTGAACGGTTGCTTATATTTATTTATTTATTGGAAACCTCTTCAGGTCCACAAGGACCTCAGCTGCAGAAGGTACTGGAAAGGCTTACAGGACAACATACTGTTCCAAATGTATTCATTGGTAGGTTCCCTTTGCATTTTAATTGGTGTTTTTGGTTGGATATGCTTTTCCAATCATGTACAAGTATAACTGTGATCTAGTATTCAAATTACAAGTAATTGTTGAATAAGCTATTATTCACTACTTTTGTTTCTATGCTAAGAATCACAGTTTTGAAAGAATAATAGATTACTTGGAGTTGGATGAGAACCTTAAATTACAATTCCATTTGATAGGCCAATAGCATATTTTGATTTGACTATGTCAATTCTGATTATGTGCATCCCGAACAGAACATGAATGTGATTGTTTGAGATAATTGAACACAAAGTAAATGCTGTTATTTTTGTTGTTAAATTTCAGCAAAGTAATGGCGCAATTTTTGTTGTGAACAGTATGCAAACCAACTTTAAACTTCAGTGCATATTGATGAATAACATATTCCATAGGTGGAGCATTTCATTCACAGTATGTGTGAATGAGATTAAGATGTTACGCAGAGGAAGTCTCAAGGATCCCATTATTATTTGGACCCAAAGTTTTCCAATATTTCATTTCCTTTAGGGTTCCTGCGTTGTTGCATGAATCCAATATTACAGACACCGATTCAAATCAGTTAGGGTAATTATGTCTTGCTGTTCTGTGAATTTTGTCAGATGTAGATGCTGGAAATCGACACAAGGGTTCTGGAGAACATGTTATAGCTATCGAGCTTTTATTTCTTAGCAACACTTCTGTTTAAGTTAATATGTTAATCAGATGGATAGTATAGTATCTCTAGTTTGAACAAGAGTAGAAAAATTGAAAATTCAAGCAGGGAGTGAACCCGTGTTATTTGATTTTATTGAATCACCAAACGTGTTATTTGTTTCACTTCAGAAGTAGTAAAGATGTCACTGGCCTTGCATAGAAAGAGAAAATTCAGATGGTTTATGATTGTTTGAATTGAAAGAGCTTTTACTTACAGTCCCAAGTTCCGATATTAGACGGTTTATGATTGTTTCAACTGGCACTTTCACTCGCATGCTTTGTTTTAACATACGTCATTGGGTCTTCATATTTCTGTAACTGCCAGTTTCTTGAAAAACTGGTTAGATATGTGTGTGTGAGAGAGAGAGAGAGAGGAAAAGGTGATTTGATGGATTCTGGTGTAAATGGAGAGAGAGGCCTAGATGAGTTGATGGATTCTGGGACTTCTATGCTCTTGTAAATAATACTGGAGACTTAAATTCACTTGTGGAACTTCTATCTGTTTTGATTATTTTCAGTTCTTCTTCAATAAATATTTTCCCCTTTTGCTGTCTTATATTAGTTGGAAGTTCTTTGATTTGAAAGGTCTAACTATTTTCCATCAAATTCTCAGGTGGCAAGCATATTGGTGGTTGCACGGGTATAATTATAAACTAGTTACTTCAGATTCATCTTCCAACTGCATCTTATAATATCCCAAGTCTTTAGCACTTTCACTGAATTTCAGTTCATCTTATACACTCGTTGATTGAACTTTCTTTTGCTAATCATTGCACTATCGTTGCTTCCCAAATTCGTAAGTAGTTAGCAATTTCCTGACTTCTGAACACTCTAGGCATTGAAGATTTTCTTTATAGCTGACTCAGCCCCAAAGGCCAGGGGGTCAAGAGATTGGAAACGTTTCTGTGCCTAACAATGTTTCACGTTTTTACGCAGATACTGTGAAGCTCTACAGGAAAGGGGAACTTGAACCTTTATTATTGAAAGCTAACTCGAAAAGTACTCAGGGTTAATCTTGTTTGTTATTTAGTGGGAACAATATGATTCTCCAATGAAATTCTTGATATAATTTGGGCTTGTAAGAGAAGTACCATTTAGATTGTCCGGCGGGGGTTAGATTTTGAAGTCATCCATGTGGTATATCGTCTTTGGAGATGTATAGTCAACTCCTGAAACTTACCAGTTACAAATTTGGCGGTATGAACAAAAATTTTTCTATTTCCTTTTTGGAGCCCCCTCGTGAAGTCAGACAACTTTGTGGCTCCAAAAGCTATATATATATATATAGAATCAAGCTTAAATTAGGTAGGAAATTGGTGAAGGGAAATCGTGTAATAGAATTTGGTTAAACAAAAGAATCGATTTTCTGGAAGTTAATTTTAAATGTCTAAATTTTCTATTTCAATTTTGTGTCATAAGTATCTCTCTGGACTTAGTTATGTTGGTGTTGGTGTTTTTTACTTTTAAGTTAATTTTTAACTTCTAATTTTATTTAATATTTTGAGTGGCTTAGTTTTAGTTTTTCGTTTCATTTTCAGCTCGTTCGATTAAAACAAATTAAGCTGAATTATTTTACATATTTATTGTCCTGGTATATGGATACCATATTTTTTTGTTTACATATTTTGTAAAATAAGATACCTAAAAGAATTAAGTGAGCATACTTAATCTTTGTCTTATTTTATTTTATTAATTTGTAATTTTTGACAAAATTAAAGAAAACTAAACAAAGAAGAAAAAGTCATTAATGAAAAGCATTTTAATTGTTGGTTTCATATTTTTGATATTTTTATTAACTAGATTTAAAATTATTTTTTATTTTTAAAACTTTTGTTCAATGTTTCAATAAATTTGTATTTTAATTAGTCCTTAAGCTTTCTTTGTGTAAATTTTAGGTTAAAAATAATAAAAAATTGCAATTAAAAATTAAATGAACTATTTTCAAAAACTTTTAAGATGTTATAAATAACTGCAATTATAAAAGTTTTTCATGTCTTTTTTTTCGAAGATATTCTTCTCATCTCTCTCTAATTTTTTTTACTTTTCTGTTGATTCTTAATCTTCCCATCCTCTTTTTGTCCTTTACTCTTTATTCTCTTTTTTTTTTCTCATTTACACTTGTAACCCTGGTTGTCGGATTTTTCCCTTTTTTAATCTAGTGTCCTTTAACCTCCATCTTGGCTCTTTATTAGGGGTGGCAATTTCGGCTCGACTTGGCCCATTTTTGGCCTGAGTTTGGCACACCATGGGTGGGCCACAGGTCAGGCCCAGTTATTTTGGACAAAACGGCGCTGTTTTATATTTTTTAATTAAAAAAAGTGTTGACGAGTTGGGATTGGCCCGGCTTGCCCGTGGCTCATCGGACCACAGGCCAACCACGGGTCGGACGGCCTGTTGGTGGGCTGGGCCGAGGTCCAGACATCCTTACTCTTTACTTCTCCTCCTTAGCTTTTTCTTAGTTTGCTTTCTTCTATGTTACTCCTTTCCTTTTCATTCATTTACCTCACATTCCTTCTTTCTCTCCTTGTCTCTTGATTTTTTCGCTCTTTTTTTTATACCATTTTCAGTAATGGTATTTTAATTTTTCCTCTCTATGATTACTTTATTTTTTATCTTTAACCTTATGTCTAACCCTTTGTTCTCTTCTAACAAAATGGTCGAGTTAGACCTCTTTAGTTGTCCTCCTCTGGTTCCTTACCCTCTCCACCTTATGTACCTGTTGCCTTCCCTATTGCTCTCAACTCCTTCAGGTTGTCTCCAGCTCTGTTCCTGGTCCTCAAGTTGTTCCTGTTCCATGAACTCCTTCTTCCTTTCTCCCTCGTAATAACCTTCTAATTATGTCCCTTCCTTCTCCATAAGATCTTGGAGGCAAGTGTTGAGTGATTGCTCATCCATTTCCTCTCTTCAGTAATGTCCTCCTTCTCTAAAAGTTGGTTACAGTATAATGTCTCCCTTTATGGAACTTCTTTATGAAGTTATCTCCAAATGGAATTCAACCTTAACTAGTTTTTTAGACAAAAGGCTTACCTTCCTCCATTAAACACATGGGCTTATAAACTCTGGAAGAACTCTAAATTAAAGGAAGTCTTGGTTAATGAAGATATCCTCTTCATGTTCAAGTTTGAATTGAAAAAAAAATGCTCAAAAGGCCCTAGATAATGGCCTTTGACATTTCAACAATAGTCCTATATTTCTTTAGAAGGGGAAACCAGGAATTCATATGTTACTTAAGTAAAAGCAGGTTCTCCTTTAGATCAGTATCCATAACGTGCCTCTATAACACTATATTACTTTAGGTTTCAGCCATTTTGCAAGATTTATTGGAAAACAATAGGAATGGATGAAACCATAACAAATATGAAGAGAATAAATACGCTAGATTTGTGTGACTATTGATATTAATTAAGGGCTTCTATAAGTCATCCCTTTAATGAAGCTCAATGAAGTTGTCTAGCTTTATAAAGATTTTTTTTCAGTTTCTTATCAATGGAGGCCGTAAGTTTATCACTAAGGTAATATGTAGAAGCCTACATAGTAAAAGAGTTCAAAACGGGGATTGTTATGATTTTATAGGAATTAATATTTAATATGGTAAAGATATTCTATAAGAAAAAATAGATGACAAAGCTGGTAATCCTTATATTGGTTTGGTTCTTTCAGACTATAAATATTAATTCCCCTCACAAACATGAATTAATAATCATTATTAGCAGTGAAACTGCTTCATATAAGGTTGATGGTACACCATTGAAGTCAAGTTTAAGGGAATCGTAGATTGCAATTAGCACTAATCTAGAACAAGCTTTCATTTTGGCTAAAATGTTAACGTTGATCCTTCTATCTGTGAACATTGCAAACTAACCATCTCTAGTTCCTCCAATCCCTAAAGTATTACTATCTCAAAAGTCAAAACATAAAAGTTGTAGAACTTTTTCTTGTATTTCCAACGCATCTTGAATCACTTCAATTAGAGCTCAGATGAGAGGGCTATGACCAAACTGTAGAGACATGTTGAAGTTGTCTAGTTCAATGAAATTAGCTTTATTTTGCTCCTTTAGTCTCCATATGCCACCTAAGATGAAATATAAAAATATAAGTACATTTAAGCTCAAAATATGTACAAAATGCTAAGTATTTAAGGAGAAAAAATATAAGAAAAATGCACTAATTATAACATTTCATTTTCTTTCATGCTTTAGGTTTTGAATATTAGTTTCATACATTCCAATGTCAAAATTTATATGTTAGGCTTTATAATGTTGGTAATTATCTAACTCAGGGTTTGAGTTTTTTGTTTTTATATGGCTTTGTTTTTGAAATTTCTATTGTATTTGATTCATTTTGTTTGGAATATGTTTTCTTAATGTCCTTAGGAATTATGATTATTAGAATGCAAGCTAAAAGGTGAATAAAGGTCTATAGATATGAGTTTGATTATTCTTTCATCAAGATTTATTATTCATATTTTTTTGGAAATTTGTTTATGTCTCTAAAATTTAATTCTATTTGATCTATTTAAGTTGCATATATTTTGTTTTGTTTTGTTTTTGGTTGTTTAATCCATTTGCATTATGAAAAGTAAGTATATAAGTATTTATAGACTAAGCTTAAGTTATTTTTATTTGTTTATGAGCTTGGGCCTTTTTAGTATTAAATGTAGACCCAAATCAATTAGGCCTAATTCATTGTTTAGACTCAATTCGATTTGTTACTAATGTTTTTGAATTTTTTTAAGAGGGTAGGCTGACTTTGATTCAATCTTCCTTCATGTTCTAATTTTCAATTCTAGTATAGATCTCTAATTAAAGAGTTTAGCAAAAAAAAATTCCTTAAGGTTAGGCCTAAAATTCCTTGTTTGATATTTTATTTATTTATTTGATTTAAAAATAAAATGAAAGCTTATTTAGCTCCAAGTTTTTTTAAGCAAATTAGGAAAAACAAGTACTCGAGCCTCAACTTAAAAGGCCTACATATTAGGTGATTATTTTCAAAATTAAGTTGGATTATGGGCTTGGCTTAAAACAACCACACTTAAAGTCCAAGAAAAAATTCATTAAAAAAAAATATGATGTTTTATTCTTATGTATTGTGAATGTTTGATCTTAAAAAGAGTAAAAAGAGTGGAAGGCCTAATTTTCAATAAGAGAAGTGACAACTTGGTGGTAAATAAGAATAAGATTAAATAGTCCCATTTTCTAAAAACTCAAACCAATAAAATTTTCTTTTCATTTAAAAAAATAGATTGATCAGTTAATTTGATTTTTTTGGGTTTATATTATAAGTTTGTACCTATAGGCTTAACATCCTTTTCGATTTGTTTTCTTCTTTTTCCCTTTATCTTTAGACTGTTCAATATCAGCATTTAGATCCCTTTCATCTAATAAATAATCAAACTTAAATTTTTTCTTAAATTGGAAGATCTCTTTCGTTAAATTTCCATGCCCAATTCAAAAACATTCAATTACCTATCTTTTTGTAGGTTAAATCCATCCCATTTCTTTCACTTATTACACATGGAAATCTTTTCAACATTTAAAAATAAGAGATAAAAATTAACAAAATTTTTTCAAGTTTTATGAAACATTCTAGGCATTTTTAGGTGTTTTTTAAATCTTAGGTAAAACTAAAAACTTCTAGCGTTTAACCACATATATTATTGTAAT
The DNA here is from genome assembly GCA_027563885.1 of Erythroxylum longipes. Taxonomy (NCBI): domain Eukaryota; kingdom Viridiplantae; phylum Streptophyta; class Magnoliopsida; order Malpighiales; family Erythroxylaceae; genus Erythroxylum; species Erythroxylum longipes. The sequence continues at coordinate 19,881,769 of JAOQMS010000004.1, read as the reverse complement.
TACTCTGTCTACTTTTAAATTCACACCAAAGTTTATTTCTTCTTAAAATACTTTAAATTTTCAAAATCCTTTTTAGACCTAGGTTGTTATTTAGGTGGATAGAATAAAGAGTCTAACACTTTTCATATTTTACAATTTAATCATAGAACTCTTTGTTTGGTTAGGACTCTTAGTTAGTTTCTTTAGGTTTTTCTCTATCTTTTATTAGTAAGGTACAATAGCTGCTTCATCAAATAAAAATTTAATTTTTAGTCCCATTTTTGTTAAGCACAACTAGAAAATATCAACAAAAATTGTCCTACATAAGCTTTGGTAGGGCTAAGTCTTAAGTCCTAATATGGTCGAGGATATGCTTTATGGACTCTAATAATTTATAATGTAGGACTTCTTTTCTCCACTTTTAATCTTTCTTCATCTTCATCTGATGTCTTTCGTTATCTTTTTTAAGAAAATAAAGAATTATATTATAGCTCAAAGAGCTTCATTTTGAAGAACATACAACTTGAAGTCTCAAAAGCAAATCAAAAGGTTAACTATCACCTTAGAGTCGGGATCCTCTGTCCAATTTTATGGTGTCTTATTCTATCCCTTGAATCTCAGTCATTCATTTATATGAGTCTCGCGTGGGTTCCGCATAAATAAATACGAGACCCGCGTAAATGAATAGCTGAGATTCATGAGACAGAATAAGACACCATAAAAATTGGACAGAGGATCTTGTCCCATCACCTTAACACCTATAAAGTTGCTTAAGATCGAAACTAGAAATTCCTAAATTTCCAAGAGAGTCTTCATTTCACAAGATCTATTCCTTAAAGTTCCTTCTATCAAATAAACTGAGCTTTCATCAAGATTGTGATGGAACCTCATATAGTTAGCTCTTTGTATTCCTCTAGTACAACGAACTCTTACCGTTAAATCCTCTTAAGATCTGAAGTACCAATAAGTTGTTTGAAGTACACTTGTGCCAACTTTACTCTCTTCCTTTTTTAGTATAAAGGTAATATCCAATTGTTAATAATACGAGAACTCATCTAAGGTGTATATGATGAATAATCAAGTGCAATCTTATCTTACCAATCACATCTTTAAGTAAGGTCCCCATCTGACATTTTGGTTAGGGAACAGCATTTGATTACACTCTTGCCATACGTTGTATACTACATAACTTAAAGAGATTTTGAAAATCATTCCATCTCATAAGCTTGTAATCTTATAATGACAACACCACTTTATTACGTTTTGTTAATTGCCTTAAGGAGTATAAAGATTATAAACATGAAGAATGTTTTCCCAAAGTATTTAAGTAATAATAGCTAAAGAATAAATGGTCCAAGCTTTCATTATGTTATTTACACAATGTACAAATACATGAAAAGTTTAGATATGTAGTTAAACTATTAAAGGTGCTTGGCATTTCCTTAATAGCAAGCTACAAAATGAATAAGGCTCGAGGATGAGCTTTAATGAACCATAATAGTTTTTTCCAAATCATTTTTTAAAGTATGTGACCTTAAAAGAGATTTGTAAGATAAGTTAGTGTACATGATTGTGATAGTTTTGTTCTAATGCGTAGAGTCCTCCTTATTAAAAATAATATCCATTCTTAAAATTTGATTAATCACCAGGGTTTTAGATAAAAGTTCTAGGTGAATTTGTTTATTGCCTAACTCATCTTTAAGAGTCGTATTGCATAAGATAATATTTCTCAAAGTACGCATCTCTACAAACCTAACGAATGGATCATTTTGAGTCCAATTACTATGCCATAAAGAAGTGTTAGCCCCATTTCCATCCTTGTACTTGATTTCATTATTATCTTTTCTCTTAGCTTAAGAATATTGACCATGGTCTAGGAAGAACTTGCTTTAGGTTGAATGTTTCATAAGTTATCATTCCTTATGTAATAAGCATGTGTGCATTGGGCCCATAGAGCTTGTTTATCATTAAATATTCTTCAAATTATCTTAATTATTAGAACATTATTGGTGATATTTAATGGAATTATCCTAAACCTCTTTCATTTCTTGGCAAACATATATCAGTCCATTCACCTGAGCTATAGCTTTCCTTATTTGAGTCTTCTAACTATAGAAAGTTCCTAAGCATTTGATAAGTTGCTTAGAAACATTTGATGTGATGACTAATAAATTTGGATGTTGTTTAGGATTGATATGATGAGTTGAGCTCTTGTTGCCAAAAATAAACTCTTGTTGGACTGAATAGAAAATTTCCCCTAGATTTTTCAATCATTAATTTGTATTCTCTATATATTTGTCTTTTAGAAGAGAATGGAATATCTAAATAAGTTAGTGGAGGTTCCTAAGACTCAATTCTATGAGAGAGAAAAAGCAAGCTACATACTGCTATGCATTAGAGGAAAGATGTTTATAGCTTTTATCGTTGTTAATAGAAAGGCTTAAGAGCAATTTAAAGGTGTTTAAAGCTAATATAAATAAATAATAAAATTAAAAATTTGTAAACCTAACGTAATAATTTTTAATTTAATATATATGGAATGAAACATAAATGGTTTCTTTTTGGAAACAACCAAATTAATAAGCCTAGTAAGCATCACCATACTAAAAGTGAAAAGATAAGGTGAAATAGGGCCTTTACCTTAGTCCCCTTGCTTACTTAAAAGGTTTGGTTTGTTCTCCATTGACAATAACACTATAGGAGATTAAGGGAAAAACTAATGCTTTAAGCGTGTTCAAGATGAAATCCCAATTTATAGAATCAAATGCTTTTTAGAAGTCAATCTTAAGATCACAGTTTTTGTTTGCATGCATCCTACTATAGTTCTTAAACAATTCCTAAGCTAACATGATATTATCTCCAATATGTTTTCCACTAATAAAAGCATCCTAAGGTCCATCATATAAGCTGGCAAAAATGTCTTTCAATCTATTTGCATGAGCTTAGGAATTACCTTATAGATGGTTTTGTAACAAGTAATTAGTTTGAACTCCTTTAAGGAATTTGGAGCTTAAACCTTAGAGATAAGTGATCAGGGTGTTTTAAGTTATGAAAAAGTTTTAATATTTATAACCTCGATATTTTCACAAGCGCACGGGTCATTCGCGTAATACCTAAGGTATTGTACCTATGAGGAGGGTTAATTTAGTCCTAAAATCTAAGGTCAGAGACTATTAAATAAATATTAACAGACAATGAATTTTAATATGAGGACTAACTAAATCAAATAACCAAATCAACTAACAAAACAATAATTGACAATTAACACTTAAATAGAAACAATCA
>JAOQMS010000004.1:19854997-19878405 GCA_027563885.1 Erythroxylum longipes | reverse complement strand
CTACTACTACTACTACTACTACTACTACTACTACTACTACTACTAATAATAATAATAATAATAATAATAATAATAATCGTCATCATCATCATTATCATCGTCGTCGTCGTCGTCGTCGTCGTCGTCGTCGTCGTCGTCGTCGTCGTCGTCGTCGTCGTCTTCGTCATAACACTAATAATAATAATAATAATAATATAATAATAATAATAAATAGTTAATGGGGACTATAATGTAGTTTGTGGGAATTATAATAGATATTTTGGTCTTTTTGTTACTTATTCCTTTATCATTTCAAATTTACATTTTCAAACCGAACATTGACATTACATCATCATAAGAAATTCTTAGGAATAAACCAAACTAAATAATACCAATTCCATTCCATTCCTCATTTATTGTATTCCTAAAGAATTACCATTTCATTCCTTATCTATTCTAGCAGGTGAACCAAACACCTTGTAAGTGTTCATTGAAACAAACAATTTGTTCAATAGGTCTGTAAGATTATATCCAACCTTTTGTATATCTTATAACCTATTATTATCTAATTTAGTTATAAAATTAGTAGATAATATACACTTCAATTAAGTATCGCATACCTATATCATTAACTTTGACTCTTTCAAAGTCTTAATGTGTCATATCTAATGCGAACTCTTACTAATTGATTTAATCAGAACTACCGAAGATAAAATATAGTGTTAGGCATAGTTATACAAAAATATTACATAATATAATATCTTATATTGTATATTCCTCCATATATAAAAAATCACTCTTATGAATTTTAGTTGTAGAGGTATTCACTAGAGATTCTCATTTCTTATAGATAACTGAAAATTTTATATCTCACCTCATCGATCTTGTCAAAGTGCATCATCATTATTAATGTTTAGTTTCTACTTATATTTAAATACTTTGAACTTTTCAAAATTGCAAATCATTATTTTATTTAATACATATGAATATATCACATAAAATCATTAATAATCTAACAAAAAGTAATATTCTTTTATGAAATTTTATTACATCTAACAAATTACATGTATAAGATTTAATAATTCAATACCATCATAGTCCTTTGGTTGATTCAAATTTTCTTCAATTTTATATGTTTCACAAGTTTCGTATAATTCATAATTAAAAAAATACATATATCCTTGTATGTGACTTTATGATTCTCATTATGATGAATTAACTAATATGGAATAAAATGACAACCTCAGTTATTCAACTTTGTATTTTTGCTGCTTATGTTAAGCATAAGTCTACCTTGTCCTATACATACAAACTATTTGTATAAATTTGGATCAACCATTTTTGCTCAGCAATGTATTTCTTATCATGCCTTGAGCATTATATTAATGATGAATCTAATTAATCCAGTATCAAATACTCATAAGTATGAATTATAAATATATATGATCTTTATCATATCAAATATAAGCAAGAAAATTCATGCAATTATTTTTCTTCTAACGAAAACTATTATCATACTATAGCAAAGACATTGATTGTATTCCATATTTATGCTTTCAATAGGCTAGATTGAGCGAAACAATTTCATCAAGGTACTATACATTTCATTTCTACTTTATGCAATCTTTTGCACCTTGTTATCATATTATTGACATACATCATACATATTGCATCAAAGTTTATCAAAAATTAGTTAGGCCAAAATATCAAAACAATTTTTTGTTCATATATATGGTGACATGTTTATAAAAATTTATCACTAAATCCTTAAGCAGGATTAATAGCAAAATTCATAATGGATATACAACTTTTCTATCTAACTTTAAGAACTCTTCTCAAACGTAGCCTATGACCAAGTATTTTGGTTCACTAATTGAGTATCAACTATACTAAATAAGGTAAATTTGACTCAAAGTAAAATATAATTCTAAGAAAGTAAGTATTGATTATAAGTCATGACTACCAAATAAGATCAGGACTTTAATCATGTATTTGATTACTCATACTATTTTATTCAAAATAATAACCCTTACTAATATTTGAAAATATTACTTTAATCTCTCTAGTAGGCTAGGATCCCGCTCAAATTTAGTGATCTTGAGTTTGCTCAATAAACTAACTAAACTTAACTTAGGTAGATAACAACTTTGTTAATCACATCTTATATGATTATTAGATTTGTTAGGTGACAACTCTTGCCGAAACATATCTTATCTGTTATTCCTAACCTTGCTTCTAAATTTATATAATCATGAGTTTACTCATCCAAATCACATAAATGTAATTAAATATGACATATTGTTATAAAACTAACATATTCAGGTTAAAGTTGTCCTGAGTTTGTTTAGCAAGCTTAACAATAAACAGAACTATAGTTTATTCTTATAAAAATAAAAGGCAACAATTATGTTCTCAACATGCGCTTAATAATTTAATGAGAGATTTAATTTTATTTGTTTCATCAAACATAAAATTGCATGTAAAATGTTATACATACAAATCACACACACACACACACACACACATACACACACACACACATATATCAAGGTTTGTTTAATTCTAGTTATTGAGATTCATAATATAAAATAATATTTCCAACTCTTTAGATCATTTAAAACTATTGATTCCTAAATAAATTAAATTCTTATTTAAAATAGAAATTTAATTTCATTTGAAAACAATTTTCAAATTCAATTGGAAACTATTTTCAATTATCTACAACTTTAAAAAATTTAATTAAAAACATAACTCAATAATTATGCTTTAATTAGAAATTATTTTTCTTAATGAGAAAAATATTTTCTAATATTAAAAGAAATTAATTTCAAAATTAAATAAAACATTTTAAAATTTAATTAGGAAAGTCCTTTATATTATTTATTTAGATATTGATTTCTTAGTTAATAAAAAATCTTTCTTTAATAAATAAGAAAATTAATTTTCAAAATTACTAAAGAATGCTAATTTTCTCAATTAATACATGAAAATAATTTTTAAATTTAATCAAGAAATTTTTTTTCCAATAAATGAAAAAACTTATTATTCATAAATAAAGAACATATTCTTGAATAAATATAATAATAGTTCTCTAAATAAATAAAAAATATATTTAATTTATCTCAATCAAATTGAAATAAATAAATTTAATTAAGAAACTCCTTTCTTAATTACTTAAGAAGACACTTTTTAATTTTAAAAATCTAATTAATTAATTTCAATATAATTAAAAATAATTAATTATAATTTTAGAAACTACCTTTCTAAAATTTAATTTGGAATGAACATAATTATTAATCTTAATCAAATTAAGGAAAATAACTACGTACTTTAACTTTTGAATTGATTGTGAATTTAAAATACTTTTAAATTCTTATTGGAATAAAAGTGTTTTTAATAAGGGTTAGTTTGTTTTAATTATGATTTTATTTAGAATTAGATTATACTAATCTTTGTCACCAAGCAAACTCAAACTAGCTTTGGAATACCTATTCCAGTAGTAAATATCCTTACTGTAACCGTAAGACACCTTATGCTGATGGCTAAACAACTTCCATAAGAAACCTTAGATAACCAAACCCTAGCCACGTCATGTCTACCGCCTTTGCCTTACTTCTCTAGCGACGTCGTCGACAGGTGTTCAGCAGCTGTTGTCGTCAGTTGCTTTTCACCTTGGTTTGCCACTGCTAGTGTCTTACAATCAACTATCACTATTGTCTTGCAGCTACCGTGTCTCCTTTCCTTCTTCCGTCCTCGTGCCACCTGCAACTTCTATTGCACCTCCTTTATGGCGCCAGTGTAGCTTCCGTCTTCAGAACCTCCAGTAACCGCCGCTGTCATCCGCAACACACCACAGCTCGAAGCTGCTTGCGCTATAGTATGGAGTCACTACCATCGTGCAACTCTTTCAGTGGCACCTGTAGAGCAAGTTTTGTAGACAACAAAACTCTCAATACCCGTAAGCACACGGATCGAATCTTGTAGTTTAAGAGCTTATTGGTCCCACGAAGATTATGTAATAGCTATCAATTTGAACCTAACTTTGTCTAATGTATCATTACAAGAAAAATGGAGTTTAGCGATAGAAATTACCGACGGAATGTGAAGGTTTTCCATCGGTAAGCTAAGTTAGTGATCGAATTTATTGACAGAATGAGTCATCGGAGAAACAGTTGTAGGTAATAATTGGCGATGAAGTAAAAATTTTCCGTTGCTAATTTACCGACGAACATTTTCTATTCCATCGTTATATTTAACGACGGTAATTTTTGTGATATCGGTAAATTTAGCGACGAAAGATTCGTTTCGGTCGGTGATATTAGTGACAGAATCCGTTGGTAAATTCATGACTAACTTTACCAATGGATCTTAGTGCTCTGTTGGTAAATTTACTGCATTTTACCGACAGATTTTGGTAGTCTGTTGATAAATTCACTACATTTTACCAACATATTTTGTTTTTCTGTCGGTAAATTTATTGATATTGTTTTTTTTAAATTTCCCTGCATTTAATTTTGTTTGATAATCTTATGGTTGATGTATAATTTATACAGTTATTAGTTATCTGTTGATAATATTTTGATTTGTTTCTACATTAAATTTGTTAAAACAGAAAGTTAATTGATGATATAAAGTAAAAATTATCTTAATTGATAATAAAAATTATTATCTACAATAATAAGTATTTAATTCATACAAAATGACTATAACTACACTATTCATTTAGTGAATACAGATGCTTTGAATGTTGCGATGAGATACTGCCCTTCTCCTTCAACTCATCCATCTCATTACAGAGTTGGGCTATGTATTCTATCGACTGTTGCAATTGAGTTGCTAGTGCCTATACTGTACTCTGAAGCTTATAGACTCATTAGATGCAGATCGCCTACTAGATGCTGTTGTACTGGAAGTGGAGGATTGCGAAGAACATGTGTTCGCAAATGAACCTAAGCCGAAGATCCTTCCATGACAGTCCCTAACACCCACTGCATGAAGATATGTTTGACTCTCATTAACATCTTCAGACTAATGAGACTGTTGTTGAATGCTTTCTTGTATTTGGTCCTATCAGAAGACAATGTTTATGTTAATAAGTGATAATTATTAAACAATAATATTAAAGCATAAATTTCACATACATTTAGTTCTCTATATCTGGTATTAACGAAAATCACACCATCATGCTTCTTAATGTGAGTGTACAAAAAGAGTTGACGTGGTGTAGGCTTCCTGCCAATAGACTTTTCTTGCATTAGAATAAAATGTTATAAGTGAACCACAATTTACAAAAATTTCGGCAGAATTTTCTTTATTTTTATGATATTTACCCCTTATTGAACAAAGAAAGTAACTCACTAACACAACCATATATGGCACCAAACATTTATAACATTATCATTATCCATAATACACATATTTTCATTTCAAAATTCATACATCAAATAAAATTGAAATACATCAAAGTAAAATAAATTAGAATATAAGTGTAAAGTATAGATGTTTACAAGTCTCTCTGCATGCTCATGGGGAGTAACAGATCTTCTAGTGTGTACGGGAAGACTCTCTCTTCTGGTCCTCCACTTCTGTTGGCAGAATTATGCTCTGAAATGAACATTGTCTCAGGTGATGTCTAATATTGCTGCCAATGATTTCATATTTCTTCAGAAATATAAATGTATTGCACCAACAAAGTCTCCATAATATGTATGAGATTGTCTCTCCCATAATTTATAAATAACCGCATCAAATTTAGAATCCTAAAAAAATTTATGAAAAAAGAAAAAAACATATGATAAGTACTTATAACTTACAATATTTATCTAATTAATGTATAAAAATTAATTACAAAAAATATATTTTTTATATCTCAAACTCCTGATAATAAAAATTCTTTGTTGCCTGAGAGATATTCTTCCATATATAACACTCAAGATCAAACTTCTTCTTGAATTTGAATGTCATGTTTCTTGAGTATGGTTTAGACGGAATCAACCTAATATAAAAACAAATTTATATCATTTTTAAATTTAAACCTACAACTTAATTATAAACATATGGTGTTTTATGTATTTTCCAATGTTTTAAAAACTGAACCGGACATCGAACCGGTTAAAGGAAAGGTTTAAGGTTTAGAGGTTCAACCGGTAGTGAACTGTTATAAAACCGGTATATAATAAATAAGAAGTAAAACTTATAAAAATAAGTAAATACGTTGTCATCTCTATTATAAAGAACTGTGAATACTTGAGTTTGGACATGATTGAAATGTTTGAAATCCTGGTAAAGGGCTTCATATAATGGATTCGTCAATACAATCACAGGCAAATGTTGCAAATCCAATAACTTTATTGGAGGAGGATATTTTTTTGGCAAGATAAGGTGCCTGAAAGAGACAGGCAAAACAGTTTTTGATATACAGAACCTCGCTTGAGCTCAATGTTAGTTTCCAGGCCAACAGGTCTAGATTAAACATTCTTGCAAGATGAACTACAATAACGACGAAAGCTATTCTCTGTGAAGCCCTCCTTTACCCGCAATACATCATCTTTATGCATGAGTTTGCCATTTGCATTTCTCTTGTCAATGTTAGAACAAGGTAACTGTGGAAGAATAGTGTTGGGACTTAAGACTCGAAGTGCATTTCATCTCAAAGTCCGAATCCATGTCTACTATAACCCTAGTGAAATAGAAATAAGAGTACAACTGTACGAATAAGAAAAATATCATGCTCATAAAGAAGAAACATAACTGTCCATTATCTACAATATACGATCCAATAAATAAAATCTGTCATAAGATTCAACAAAATTAATGCAAAATTTATTTATCTTATTCTATTGATTCAACCACGACCCTGAAAGATTATAAGATAGTTATATGCAACTAATCAAAACAAGCATTCAAGAGCACAGATGCAGCTGGCGGACAAATCACAAATCAACAACCCATCAAGAGTATGACAAGCATAACAAGCCAAGACAATTTCGTTCCCAAATATCATAATATGAATCAAAGATATTCCTCTGTATAAAAGGGATACCTATAAAATTCTAATCTTTCAAGCACGAGCACAGTGACCTTAACTGTACAAACTTCAAGCTTCAGCTGTGAAATATATACCTGTAGCAAAACATTTATCTTTGCACTAGGCTCTTCCAAGCTTTCCTTGATGGGAATTGGCACCCGCTCCAAAAGCTTTGCCAGTTCCATGTTTTCATCTTGTCTCACAATCATATACTTGAACTCTTCACTAAGAGAGAACAGACGGTAAAGCTCAATATCACCCATTTTTGGCTTTAGATGGTCATTATAAGTAGAAATTGTTCCATGAGTGATATAATAGTAGCTAGCAATCAACCCAGATTAGTGACCTGAAAATATCCACTTTTCCTGTCGTACTTAACAAGATTGTTCTTGTCCAAGATAGTTGCAGCAGAATGAATCTGTAAAAAGACCATTAGAACAAGGTTAAATAATTACAAACAAAAAACGAAAGCAAGTAGCTTAGACTGAATACCTAAAAAGTTCAGTTAAATCATAACAAGAGGAACATGACTACTTGCACAACAACAATAATAGGTTGTAAAAAGAAGTTGTCATGATTGAAGGGTAGAAGACAAGACAAATTGTAGAGAACTACGGAAGCAATTATCCAATCTTTGTATGAATGTATGAACAGAAATAAGTGGCCATTGCTATGTTATGTAAAAGCTAAAGCCCCCCTCAGAGTCAAATGTTAAATAACTCTTCTGTTTATCCTTCTTATGGAGTTCCTAAACTACATAGTTTATTTGCAATTTTTATCACTTCATTAGCCTTTTTACTTTTATGACTAATAAATATTTTCTTAGTTGAAGGATCAGATGATATGCATAGTATCAAAACTGAATCAGAAACTAAAATAGTCGTCTCGAGTGAGCTAGGATGCCACTGAAAATACAAAGGGGAAAAGAAATTCAGACTGCTATCCTCAATCTAAACATAAAACCACATGAAAGAATGGAAAGAAAAAGTTATATGACAAAATTAACAGGAATTAGAATGGCTTAGATATGAGGAGAAACACTCTTGAACCATATCGAAGAGTTCAGTGCTTACCAAGTCAGCCCTCCCCTCCTCTAACTTAATATCTCACCATCAGTTTATAAAAGAAGCTTCAATGGCGACAGCTGCTGTACTTAAACGTCACATTTTTAACTTTCTCTCTTAGTTTGTTTAACTTAAAATCGAAACCCAGATTTCACCCTATTTTTCCCCGACGAAAACGAAAGATCTGGAGTTTTCAAGGACGAAGGTGGAAATTGAGCAACCCAGATCTATGGTTTTGTATAGTAACATACTGGTTAGATTGGTTCGACAAACAACTGACTGGTTCGATAATAAATCGACTTGTTTTTATATATAGAGGTTATTAGGTAAAACTGAACTAGATCATTGTTCGATTCAAACTTTTTCTGATTGAACCGTCCAGTTCGGTTTGGTTTTCAAAACCTTGGTATTTCACTTGCATATTGTTTGTTAGGTTTCGATCATGCATCACATATATATATATCAAATATATGCAGCGGAAATAAAATGAAACCTCAAAAACTAGATCTGCTCATGCATATAGATATAGAAAAACAAAAACATGAAATGTAAGATATTTACATACCTTTCTGATGGTCTCCTTTGTTTAATCTTCTCCATGTTGGGTTATCATAAACCAAAACAATCAACGCAGACCGTCTCTAATAAAAGTCCATATGAAGATAGAAGGATGAACCTCACCAGGAGATGGCCAGAATTCTTTCTTTGTGCTAGCAAAGACAAGAACTCTTGAGATAGTTAGAGAGAAAAAGTGTGTGTGTGTAAGAAAAAGAACCTATCTTTTTCATTTTTGTGTCTTACATAAGATGCATGAAAATCATCTCAATTTTCTGCACCATTTGGCCTTCCATAATCACTAATGGAAAGTTATGGAAAGTTAATGGTCATGAATAACATGCATTAATGGAAGTTATGGGAACTTAATGACTATGAATAGTATGCATTAATAGAAGCCATCAACACTTGTTTCTAATCCATTCCATGCAACGTTTTCTACCATGATCACATCGCGATACAATCCTGAAACACTCTCTCATATCTTGAATCACCATTCGAGACCATTTTACTCATCCTTCAGATCTCCTATGTGTGTGACCCATTAGGTTCCGGTTATGTTGGCCACTTAAATTAACACTTAATTCAAATAAATCAAGAGCGGTATCTAGCAACACGTCATGAATCCTAATTAACCGAAAAGTTAGTGATGTGACTACGAACTGTTCCATACACAATGTTGCCATGCGAATTTTCCTTTCACCATCCATACCCCCTTTGGTTCAGAGTATGGTCAAAGTGTCAACTCCCACTAGACTGACTATGTCACATCTAGTCCAAGTGATATTAGATCTTGTCCTGAGGATCTCATTTGCTCTATGTATCCTTAAAGACTCTCTTCATGAAACATATCTGCTATGGCCAGAGACTCCTGAGTAATGACCTAGACAAGAGGCCGTGGGTATCATCTCTTTCTATTAGGAGTGGTAAATTCTTTATTTTCTACTAAATTACCTCTGAATACTTCAAGTTGTACCCAATCACCACCCTATGAGTAACCCATGAAAGGCACCGATGAATGGAGTCAAAACACAGGATCAGTATCCGAGATATCTTAGAGCACTTCAAGTCAAAGGATACTTGCACCATTACTATGATGAGACTATCATTGACACTAGAATAGAATATCCATATGATTGTATCATAATAGGTCAATCTAATGTACTTACAACCCTTAGTAAGCATCCACATGTTAACTATAAACAACTCATGTCTACAGCTTATGAAGCTTATGAGATCTACTACTTGATCTAATCAAGGAGTATAACATGCGCTAATCTATCCAGATTAATAAAATCCCATCTCATTAATCCTACGACTAGGGAAAGTTTAGATACTAACATAATTACATATGATAGGAATCTCATTATCATAATCTCATCATGACTTCCTCCATGTTATGTTTGGTATCAAGGACTTCATTAAATCAACTTAAGATCAACATCAAATCCATAAACGTATGAACATCGAAATAATTAAAAAAGCCTTTATTATTCATAAAATGATTTGTACAATAAGTGCTAAATGTGATTGCCTTTAGAGCGCTTATTTAACATTATTGACAATTGTGATGTAAGTTCTTCCATCAACTCCCTGTTTACAGTTTTTCGATAAGCATAAGTTTTAATAACTAACCTAGATATTCTGCAAAACTATGGGTCATTCGCGTAATGCCTAAGGTGTCGATCCCACGAGGAGGGTTAATCTAATCCTAAAATCTAAGGCCAAAAATAATTTTCAATAATTTAAAATGAAGAAAACTAAGGCAATAATTTATTTCAATCATGCACTCAATTTCAAGACTTAATTATGAAAATATTAATAACACAGCAGATGCAACACCCAATTAAGAATCAACCTAAAGAACTCAATTGAGAGAAAGGGGAATTTTATCTATCTTTAATAATAATGTAACTGATTATGAACTACTGGATTACTGATTCTAGACGGTCCTAAGGTTGATCACTCCTTTTCGAGTTATAAACATTCCTAATTTATAAACCCTAATCAAATTATGAAATTTGCAGTCTTTCGATTAACAATCTATTGAAAACCTAATTAGATCTAAAGTTGCCCTAAAAACTATCAGAACTTATGCAGGATCTCTCTTCACACAATTTACCGATTTGATTTAATTCTTGTTCTATTAAATTAGCTAACTCTTTTTAGCCCAATTTAATGATTTTTCACTCGGGTTATCCTTTCAGTTTATCACTGAATTATGCAAGTACAAAAATTAAATCACAAATAATCCAGTAAACTACAAACAATCAAATTTCATTAAATATAAAATAAAACAACTCGAAGGTGAGTTTAGAAATCCTCAACATTCATAGAATCTTATCATCAACAGCTATCCCAATTTTGTACAATAATAAAATTGAAACTAAACTAGAAATAAGATCGGAATGGATGACGGAGGCAACAATAGCGGGAAATCTCCTATTTCGAGAAGTACTTCACGTAGGCTTCTTCTCTACGTCTCTCTTCCTTCTTCTCTTTCTCAATCTCTTGGTGAACTCTCTCTATGGTTTCGAAATTATGGCTGATGCAAAAGCTCCCTCATCCTCTTTGTATTGTTATTTTTATACCTTTTATGTTTTGGGCAGCCCTAGGGTTTTTTTGGGTCGAAAAGGTTCGAAAAATCTCTTGAAACTTGACATTTTTAGTTGTTTGCACACCTGCTCGATGCAAGGCACGATCATGGCATCATAGCCCTGCATGCCATGATCGTGGGCTACATCCAACCCTTCTTTCACAATCGTGGCAATCAAACCATGATTGTGGGTTGTGTCATAGGCTTATGTCATGATCGTGGCCCATATGCCACGATCGTGGGCTGGCTCCCATGCTTCTGTCACGATCGTCTCCTATTGTGCCACGATCATGGGTTGTTGTTTTGCCCCTGGTGTCTCCGAAACTTCTCCACTTTCGATTTTGACCCTGAAACATTAACAAACATATCAAGGTACTTCAAAAACATAATATTTAAGCTCAAATACTTATACTAACCCCTAAAAACACTTAAACACAGTTAATTAACAAACTAACACAATTTTAACTTAAGCATATAATAAAAAAATTAAATTAACACTTAAATACATAACAAACTAAGCCCTTAAACATTATGCAATTCACACTTATCAACATCCCCACACTTAAACATTTTCTTTTCCTCAAGCAAACAAAACAACAAACACACAACACACAATGCAGTAATGAGACAATGATTTCAACTTCATGAAATAAATTGAACTTTAAACACAATCATTCAAGTTTTATCAAATCATTAACATGCAAAATTTTCATCTAGGAGCTCTGAGCTAAATATACAAATTAATCCAAATCTAAGTGTTAATTTATTTACCCTTTTCAATTGCACACACACATTAATAATTCTTTGGTAATTCAGACTCTGTAACTATTCCTAAGTATGTTTTCATGATAAGTCAAGCTATTACATGTTCGATAGGTTTTTATTAGAAAACACACATTTATTATTATTATTATTTATTTAAACAAGGACTTATTCTTTTACTCGAAGGTAAACATTGGTGATGAATGTCAATCAAGTACTTACTCGATTAACTCATTTTTATTTAGCTGCTTGGTTTAAACGTTATTGTAGCTTTTTGACGCGGAGGCACACATTTGTGATGCATGTTGTTCTGTTTACTTAGCTATATCATCTTCTTAAATGGCTACTCACTCTATTCATAACCCGAAGGTCAACAGAATAGTTATTTATTTAGCAACATTTTTTATTTTATTGCTACCTTGTTGTTTTAGCTACTCGTGTCCATGAACAATACTAGCAAAGCTACTTAAGTTGAAAGGCCTCAAATTATAAACGAATATGATAATTTAAAGGGTGAAAAACTCATACTAAATCCTAATTAAGCTGCATATTTAGCCAAAGATCCTAATTTACTAATTTTGCGAGCTAATGATTCTTCACAACCTAATAAACTATGTTAAAAAATTAAATCAATTACAATTCATCTACGCTATTGACGCATTCATACAATTCACAAAGTGCAACCTAACAACTATCGTACAATATGCCAAATCACTTTCAAAACAAAACACATAACCTCCCCACACTTAAACAACAAATTGTCCTCAACGTGAGAAGAGGGAAAACAAACACATAAGAGAAGAAGAAACATAAATTAAAGTAAAAATAAAAACAAAAATGAAGATTAAATTGAAAAAGAAAATGGGTTAGAATAGAGCCTCATGGAGATGGAGGTGGTGATTGTGTTGGAGGTGGCAATTGAATGCCCTAAGCCTCGAAATAACGATGGATACGACATATATCCTGGCTCTGATGTCGTTGAGTTCGAGCCATCTCCTTCATCATTCTGGGGTTCTCTGTAAGTGTATCTGTGATTACTTTGTTATTCGCGAAGATTGTATCCAGGACTTTTGTCCAGCTCAGTTCTTCTATTTCTTCTTCCTCCTCGGACTCTTCACTAGTTAAGTCCTTTTCTACCTGTTGAAGTGGCGTTGTACTCGAACTCGCCTTACTAGCCCTAATCTTAACATGTGTCTTTTGATTGATATCCCAAAGTTCCATGTTATGGGACTTAAGGATTTCAGCACGCCATAGATGATGATGATTTAGGAAGTCTAGGAAATGGAAAGTTAAACCACTATAGTCCATGCCATAATACTTAGCAATGGCAGACACGAAGTACCCCATACCTAAATTGTTGTTCCTCTTATGCAGAGTTGCAACAATAGCGTTCAACACATGTGTGGAGGAGCACACTGAAATGTTGTGATCCATGCACCACAACATAAAGAGTTCCCTTATTGAACACTTGTTGTTTCTAATTTATCAAAAACTGGTTGACACACGAATTTGTGCAATAACAAGTGCTCATGGGTCCTTATGATATTGTTGTGGTTATTTTTAGCATCGAATTGCTCTAACCCAGTGAGCTCATTTCAATAGCGAGAAGCACGAAAATCATCATGCTGATCGATAATGGAAGATTCGGGGAACCAACACATATCGCACATAATTTTGATATTTAATTCATAGGCTCGTCTATGCAACCTAAACCACATTTCTTGAAGGTATCTAGGTTTACAGGAAAGGGAAGTAAAGAATTCTAAAGTAAGTTCCTGGTAAATAGGAAATTGGAAGCGTATGAATTTTGCCCAATAAATTCTTTATGCTAAGTTCTCTACCTTATCATGCAGTTCTAGCCTATTGAGTGTATCAAAATAAAAATATTTAGGGATTACATTTTGTTTAGCATTGAAGGATTGAAAATGAATACCTTCCTCCTTTGTATAGTTCAGGAAGGGTGATCCGAAGTCCACTACTCTGTTCTTTCTCCCTTGTCTCGAGACTTGGTTTCATCCCGATGATTGATCACGACTCGCTAATTGCTTAATGCGCAGCATACTAGCTTGTGAGTAAGTAGAAGTTGGAAGAATTTTGGAAGTTTAAAATTTGGTAGAGAGAAGTGAGTGTTTGGAGGTTTAAATCTTAGAGAGATAAAGTAAAAATGAAGGTGAGTGAAAAAAGTGAAGTTAGAAATGAATAAACTGCTCACCAACTAATAAAGAGTGGCGCGTCATCTTTCAAGGGATAACAACTGCCATTTTTGTGGCCAAGTAGAGTCAATTTTGCATGTTTTAAGGGATTGCCAGTGCGTGAAGTCCTTCTGGCGTCAATTCCCCGCTGCATTGGTGGATACGGGTTTTTTTCATCTCGATGAGGGGAGGTGGTTACTGGCTAACCTCACGAAGTAGGAAAATGTTAAACAGATCAAATGGAATATTATTTATGGGGTCGCCTACTGGTTTTTATGGCAATGGCGGAATAAAAGTCTTTTTGAGGATGACTTTGCCTGGATGGAGGTCGGATCGCAGTTAGTGTGGGACTATGTCAATTGGATAGAAAGAGCACAGATTATAGAACACCGAGTGTTTTTGACGCAGGGCTTGGCCCAGGGTCGTTTAGTTGGTTGGATCAAACTGAAGGAGGGGTGGATCAAATTAAACACCGATGGTGCGGTAAAGCAGGGTTCACACATTACCACTACTGGGGGATTACTTAGGGATAGTCGCGGTCAGTGGTGCGGTGGGTTCCTCCAGAATATCGGTGGGGGTTCGCCGTTGATTGCTGAGCTCTGGGGCGTTCACTCGGGCCTTACATTAGCATGGGAGCGGGGCTATCGACGCATCAAAGTCGAAGTGGATTCTCTAGAGGTCATTAACATTTTATCTTCTTCAAATTTAGTCATGTCTGAGACTAATCTTTTGGTTGTAGGTACCCGGGTGTTGATATACTGTGACTGGGAGGTGACATTCCAGCATATCTATCGTGAAGGGAACTAATATGTAGATCGATTGGCCACGATAGCAATATTTGCAAGCCCAGGCCTGCTTATCCTCCAGGAGCCTCTGAGCGCTGTTTTAGATCTTATCCATCGAGATTTTCAAGGAGCTTTCTATCGCCGAACATTGAGATAGTGCCTGTTTTTACTTCCTTTGTAAGCAAAAACAAAAAAAGAAATGAATATAAAGGTGATTGGAGGTAAAATGGTAAAATTTTACTTTAAAAATCACATGTCCCCGTTTTTCCCTACCATAGGCCACAATCATGGCCTACAATTTTCCACCAATATTTAAATCTTTCTTATTCTTTTGTTCTTATCCACTTCCCCGAAATCACCTCTTAACTATAGATGGCGCTTTCACCTCTCCTTGCTGACTTCCTTGATCATCCAATTAATGGTGAAGTCTTATGCCCTCCCAATTTTATTTGAAAATAAAAATAATCCTAACTATGAAATTCAAAATTTTGTGAAAACAATTAAAGGAAATAAAATTCCATTGGTTGCCTCCCATGCAACGCTTCTTTTAATGTTGGTAGCTCGACGCTCTATCCTTGAAAACTCAGCCAGGATCAATTATAAGCGGCTGGCTTCCACCTTTTTTGTTCAACATTGGTTTTATAGCCTGTAAGTAAACTACAACTTGCAAAATAATCAAAAGGATAGTATTGATAACATTATGCAAACCAATTAATCTCAATAATGTCTTTTTTTTTAGTGAACTGTCAATATAGCAAGGAATAACAAAATTGCCTGAATCTTCTATTGAATCTAACAGTTTGCCCTGTACAAAGGTGAGTTGCTATATTTCTTCCTTAATCACCTTCGTCTCCTCTACTTCTTCCACTTCACGAATAGAGACTTTCATAGCTTTTTCAAACTTGATGTCTGTTGTCATCTATTTTTCACCCTCTTGTTCTTCATAAGATTCGAACATATCAATTATCCTGAATGAGCTACTCTCCTTCATATTCTTTAATACATCATTCATGTTGAATGTCACTTGGTCATCATTAATCCAAAGGATAGGGTTCTTTTCATGGACATCTAACAAAGAATTTTCGATATTCACACATGGGTATATCAAGAACTAGTGAAGAATAGGGAGGGTTAACATTCTTTTCGTCATTTGCTTTCGTTGTCTCTTGGTCTTCAATAAGTTGGGGTTTGGCATGGTTTTCCCCTGGTTTTTCTTATTCTTCCCTATTTCTAAGTATGATAGCCTCATATTGCTCTCGTTGATATAATTCCGTATTGCTCAGGGAGTCCTCCACACTTCTCTTACAACATTCACAAGAAAGTTGTCTTACTTGAATCTCCAGGCTGTGAATAAAAGCAGTATGCTTTTCTATTACTTGATCAAATTGCTTTTCCAGTCTCTTCTGACTTTCCTCCTGGCTAGAAAACATCCTCTTTTGGTTCTCTTCCATATTTGTTAGCTTATCCAAGATTTTATTCAATTTGGAATCCTATGAACTGGACTCATCCTGCTGAAATTCAAATAAGTCTTGATGTCCCATGTGAGTACTTGCATTATTGGACCAATAGAAATCTGGGTGGTTCTGCCACCCCGGAGTGCACATGTTCTAATAAGGATTGTTACTTCCTTAACCATACTGTGCCTCATTGTAACTTGCAAAAGTTCCTTGCTCCCTATGATATCTATCTTCCTTCATTGTTCTTTCCATTTCTTCTTGGCATCTAGCTCTTCAAATGTCTCGTTTCTCATTCTAAGATGTCTTACTATGTCTCTATTTTATGCCTCAAACTTCTTTCTCTATTTTTTATTTTAAAAACAAAAGATAGTGAAAAAGCCTTAGACTAAAGAACAAAACTAATCGCCCCTTGGTAATGACGCCAAAAACTCGTTCGTGGTTTTCTGATAGCATAAGTTTTAATAATTAACCTCGATATTCTGCAAGCACACGAGTCATTCGCATAGTACCTAAGGTGTCAATCCCACGAGGAGGGTTAATCTAATCCTATTTCAGGAAGTACTTCACGTAGTCTTCTTCTCCATGTCTCTCTTCCTTCTTCTCTTTCTCGATCTCTCGATGAACTCTCTCTAGGGTTTCGAAATTATGGATGATGCAAAAGCTCCCTCATCCTCTTTGTATTGCTTTTTTTTATACCTTTAGTGTTCTGGGCCATGAACATAGGCTACATCCAACCCTTCTTTCACGATCGTGGCAATCAGGCCACGATTGTGAGTTGGCTCCCATGTTTTTGTCATGATCATGGCCTATTGTGCCACGATCGTAGGCCATTGTTTTGGCCCTAAGGTCTCCAAAACTTCTCCGTTCTTCAATGTTGACCCTGAAACACTAACAAACACATGAAGGTATCTCAAAAACATAATATTTAAGCTTAAATACTTATACTAACCTATAAAAACACTTAAACATAATTAATTAACAAACTAACGCAATTCTAACCTAAGCACATACTAAACAATTAAATTGACACTTAAATACATAACAATCTAAGCCCTAAAATATGGTGTAATTTATACTTATCACTCCCTTAGCTCTAGGTTAGAGGCCGCCTCCTTCATCTGCAATGTTTACCCCTGATATCTCTGTCAGTATAAGGATGGTGGATGGTGTAAAGTTGTTGGATGGTGTAGCAGTAGGTACGAAAGGTGATGCCTCATCTGCATATGTAATTGCTAGACGTACAACATCTGATTTTGTTGCAACTACAGAATGTGATTTTTCACCTAGAAAGTAACTAGCTCCAAATCGTGATCTGAACCTTGGTCGGACCATATCTTGTTTTCTCTTTAGTGGCATATTTTAACCTGAAATTCATATTTTATTGAATATTCCAAAAATATAAAATTTCAATTCAATAGATAACAATATATTGTTGATTCAATAATTGATTTATTGAATATAATATTCTATTATGAACACAAATTAATCGCTATCAGCACTTAATTGTAAATCAAAATCATCATTATCTTCTTTTTTTAAAGAATTATAATCAAACTCAGGCTCCTCTTTAGGTCTCTTGCCCTCCTCATCCTTTCCAGATGAAATTTCAACATATTCATTACTTGGATCGTTAAAAGGTTCATTCTCGTCATATATACTATATGCATTTAGTTCATAAACATCTTCTTGAAATGTTTCACTTTCAATTCTCTGTTTTCCTTTTCCATGTGATTCAAAAAAACCTATAGTTTGAGCAAGACTAAGAACTTTTAGGCATAGTTACTATGTATTGTATTAAGATACTTATTGCCATCGACCTATACGAGCGGTTTGTAGTCTATTATTTATATAAAATTGCTTAATTATTAAATGAAGGCAATTTGTAACGTTAGGTAATCTTAGGGAAAAGAAGACCCACATAAATAATTATTGATAATTATAGTAATCAGTATTATAGTACTGTTATATTTTTCTTTTATGACGAGTACTGAATCATTTTTTGTTAATAAGAAAACATCCGTGTTATTTTCATACCACTTATCCTCATACATTCCAACAAATATAGGAAAGTCATAGTGATATAGGCTAAAATGATAAAATGTTAGGGACTATCATAACTATAATAATAAAGAGATAATTAAGGTTGGAGGAGCAAGAAAAGAAATGGAAAGAGAACATTGAATTAAAAGTGAAGAAGAAGATGAAAAAGAATAACCTAAGTACAATGAATAAAACATGCAGTTGTAGGGTATGAGTACTCTTTGTTTACCCATGAACCTATACTATTAATGCCATTTTCCATACCAAGTAACAATCAAAGTCATATATGAAACATTGTTACAAGATAGATAGGTTTATAGAGGTATATCAAAACTTATAATAGCTAATTAAGGGTCCAACGTTCTAGATACAATATAATCAACGCCAAAGAAATGGAATTTTTTACAATATAAATCTAAAATAATTAAAGGTCCATATTTTGCATTTTTTAGAAGCTAAGTTAGTTGTAATTTAGTATTTTATGGTATATTTTATATATAATTATATGATATTTTCTTATATTTGGTCATTATCTTGTAGTGATGATTTTAAGAAAGAAATATGAATTTGAGCATAATTTTCTCTATAGTTTTCCGATTGAGGTGATTCTTGAGTCATTTGAAAGTTAACACAAAGTGCTACAATTTTGTAGAAGATCTAGAATGAAGTAAAATCAACATTGGAATCATCATAATACACTTAAAAAGTTTTAGGACAATCATAACTAATTTAGAAGTGTAATATTCACTGATTCTAATAACAAGTATCCCATATTAAACTCCTCTCTTTCAAGTGCCATACCCTTTTTACAAATAAAGATGAAAGCTTTATAAAAAGAAAATAATTGCCTTTTTAAGATTGAATTGAATTTATTAGGTAGAAAGTTGTTACTATTATTTTTTATGTATAACGGGAAAACCAGTGCTTTAACGAGTGATTATATATGTTTGTTGAATAATTGTGATATATTCATGGTCTTCTTATTTTGTTTGCAAGGCGATTAAATTTAATAGGATAAATTTAAGTTAAATTGCACTAAGACTCTTGTCATATGCTCTTTTATAAAAAAAATTAATATATAGGGTGAATTTAAATTCAGAAGCCATAATTTTTTTTATGTATTTAATAAAAATAAAACTTAACATCCTTTTTGACAATATTTACATTCTAATGAATTGAAAGGAAAAGGCATGTGCATATTATGCCCACCAACACCATAGATTAACCACAAGGAATTGACATCTAGTTGGAGACCATAATTATGCTCTTCATAAACTTGAACATATAATGGTTTGACATCAGCCACTATAAAAGCAAGAGGAAGGTATTAATTATATTTTAATTCCAATCTGATAACTAAACAATGGAACGAGTTGC
This sequence comes from Erythroxylum longipes, assembly GCA_027563885.1. NCBI lineage: Eukaryota > Viridiplantae > Streptophyta > Magnoliopsida > Malpighiales > Erythroxylaceae > Erythroxylum > Erythroxylum longipes. The sequence continues at coordinate 19,858,571 of JAOQMS010000004.1, read as the reverse complement.
AACATTCTTATATGCCTTTCTATACCCTACAAAAAGGTTAAGATTAACAAGGTTGAGGAAGGACTAAAAAATTAAGCTTGTGGAAAATGAAAGTAAAGGAATGATCTGTGTTGAGCCTTCAAAACCAACGCAATCCAAGCAGCTAGAAAACCTAACGCGCACTGAAAGAAGCAAGACCAAAATGCCATCAACCAAAGAGATAATACGCATAGCAGAGGAGAGCAAACCAAGCAAAAACAACATAGCAATGTATAGAAATCAGTAGCTAAAAATAAGTCCAAAACATAGTATCCAAAACATAGCAGCAAAAGGAAGCAATACGCAGTAGCTAGATAAAATTCAGTAGCATTACTTGAAGCAAATGCAACGAGGACGACGATGACATGCGGTGCAAGAGAGATGGAGGAGGGGGGCTTCGGTAGTGACAGAGATGAGGACGCTGGGAAGTCGAGGAGGACAAGGACATGCGGTGGGACAACGAGAATGGTGGGACAATGAGGACACACGGTGGGATGGAGACGAAGATAGAAGAGAGAAAAAAAAGATAGGCAAATGCGAAGGAGGTGGGGGGAGGGGGGTTGTCGTTTTTGTTTTATTAAAATGTTGAAGCCGAAGCAAATGATGACGTTTACCTCTAAAATTTACCGACTTAATTTATCGATAGAAATGTATTCCAATGGTAAACCTAAAACTTATTTATTCCACTAAGCATTCCCGCCTTCTTTACCGATGAGAATTTTCTACCGTCGTTATAAGCTGTCAGAAAATTTGTCAAGATAATTTCCCTCCATATTTACCAACGGATATTTTTCAGTCTCAAAATAAAAATTTTCCTGACAATTTTACTAATAAAACATGATTTTTTGTAGGTAATTTTCCGTCTCTAATTACTAATTTTCTTGTAGTGTATTAAGAAATTGATTTGAATAAAAATAAACCACAAAAATTAAAACAATTAATAAATAAAAAATTAATCCAATAATAAGTGAGCTGCCAATAAAATTTAGGGTTTTGATCAAGATTGAATGTTTAGGAAATAATCTTTCCTTATTTAGTTTTCTTAATCTTGTCAATTCAACTTATGTGTTTGATCCTAGATTTCCTAATGTATTGATTACTCTCTCTTAAGATCCAATCAATTAACACTAATTGAATTCGAATTTTATGATTTGCAATGTCTCAATTCATAAAACTATTCCTAACGTTTGCAATTAGATCTAAAGCTATCTAATAGATAATTAATTTCATAACCAAGGACTTCTCTTTAATTGATCGTCAATTTGATAATTATGGGTCTACTAATTGCCAACTCTCGTTGTATAACCTAACACTGATTATTTTGACTCACTCTCCCGATTTGTTGTCAAGTTTATGCATGAAAATTATCATAAATATCTAAATATGTATTTAAACCAACAATGAATAAAATCACAAAATAAATCTAGAATAATTCCTAATATGAGTTTAGAAATCCATAGACATGATAATATAAAAGAAATTAGATTACACATTAAGGATAACTAAAGGAAAAGATAAAAACTGTTTGACGCCTTGATATAAAATGTTGGAATTCCTAGTGCTCTTCATGATCTCTCCATTTGATTCAATTTGATGAATGCATGTTGCCTTTTTTTATGTTTTTCATGTTCTTAAATTGTGCATCAAGGTTCTAGGGTTATGTCTAGGGATTCCCCACTACATTTGATTTCAAAAATAGCCGTGAACCTTCAAAACACAAAAAGAACTTGTGAGTGGAAAAGCCTCTGTTGCGTTGTTTAGCCTTTTTCATGATCGTGCTCAATTTTGTATGATCGTGACACCTTCAAGTTTCCTCCATCTTCCTCATTGTTCAATTTCTTGATTTTCAATACTCACAAACACATCAAACACCTCTTGAAACATAAAATTAAGATCCAATTCTTGCTCTAAACCAAACAAATACTTAGGATACATACAAACATTAACAATAACATAATTCTAAGCCTATACACATGATAATCATCTAACAAATACTTAAAATCACACTTAAAAGTCTAGCAAAACATTGTATTATTTACACCTATCAGCACCTTCCATCCCCATCTAGAACTTCAACAAAAACCTAAATTATATAGGAGGGATGCATATTGCTTGAACTAAAATAGAGACTAAAAATTGTCTTTAGTGTGCTGGAACCTTTATTTCCATATTTTAGGTCTTAATTGAATATTTAGAAATCATTGATGTATATTCTGTTTCATATTACACAGTATGAATTATTCAAATTCAACATTGTGGCTTCAATTTTATTGAATACCAAAATTCCTAATTTTGGCATATGAAAACTTCAAATATAATCAAAGTTTTTGTAATTAAGATTTAAGGATTTGCGGCTTTTGCAATTTCAATTCCATAATTCAAGATCAATAATAATCAAATAATTTTAATCAAGTTAAAGAATTAAAGTTGGCTTTGATGCCATTGTTAGGACATTGAGGTAGGATACGATTTTGCATACAGTGGAATAATTATGAAAAATTTTCATATTATTATTTTCTATTAAATATTTTTATGAAGTTGACATATGCAAAGAAACTGGATTGGATTATGTCACTTTGTTATATTTTCATGTTATTGCATATCAAATTCTTATTAATTTGACTTTTTTATATTAAACACTACTCTATGATTTGAACATTTTAATGTTTGACTTAATGTTAAGTCAATATTTTGTATGAATATTTTAATTCTATATTTTGTATGAATGTCTTGTCAATATCTGATTAAACCTTTGACTGAATGTTTTATTAATTATTTAATGTTGACATTGTAGATACATGGATTCCTTATCAGGTTTTGAATCAAATTCTGATGATGAACTAAAGAAGGTAATCATTATTTCTCTAGCTGGGGGAGAGAACAAACATTTTCATTTACAAAAGCAACCATGTAAAACTTTTGCTCTATTGGGTCATGATTGGATATTAGAACTTTTGAATATGAATCCTAAAAGGATTTATGAAAACTTAAGAATGAGAAAGATAATCTTCTTGAGCTTATGTTATAAGCTGAAGAGTTTAGGAGGCTTAAAGGCAACAAGCCATTTAAGTGTGGAGGAATAAGTATCAATTTTCTTGATGACTATAGGGCATAGTAAGACAACTAGAGTCAATGCAGAACACTTTAAATTTTGACCTGGACAATTTCAAAGTACTTTCGTAAGTCTTATATGCAGTTAATTGTGTTGCAAAAATAGTCTTTGCTCAACTATCCTTTATTAATACACTTGTTAAGATTCAGCATAATTCAAAATTCTTTCCATCTTTTGAAGTACATTCATATATTTAATCATTATTTTAATTGTGTCCTTATGATTAATAATTATTTTAATAGTATATTTTAATTTTTAGGATTGTATAGGAGCAATAGATGGTACACATATTACTGCACACATTTCATCGATGAACAAATACTATGTAGGGGTAAAAGAATTAATCCAACCCAAAATATTATATGTCGTTGCTCATTTGACATGCATTTTACATATGTAATGGATGGATTAGAAGGTACTACAAATGACTCTCGAGTTCTTTTA
>JAOQMS010000004.1:19813190-19847816 GCA_027563885.1 Erythroxylum longipes | reverse complement strand
TATTATTATTATTATTATTATTATTATTATTATTATTATTATTATTATTATTATTATTATTATTATTATTATTCTTAGTATTATTAAATTTATTATTCATATTTAATTTATTATTATTATTGTTATTATTAATTTGCTAGTTATAATTAATTTTATTATGATTAAATTTATTAGTTGTATCATTTATTATTATTATTATTATTATTATTATTATTATTATTATTATTATTATTATTATTATTATTATTATTATTTATTAGTATTAAATTCCTTATTATTATAAAATTTATTATTATTATTTTTATGATTAATGAATTAATTATTATTATATATTATGTTAAGTTTATTATTTATTTTATTATTAATAATATTCTTATTATTATTAATTTTATTTATTATTATTATTAAATTCCTTAATTATATTTATTATTATTAAATTTCTTATTACTATTATTAAATTTATTATTCATATTAATATTTATTATTATTATTAATTTTGTACTTATTATTATTCTTATTACTATTTTTATTAATTATATTTAGTATTATTATTAAATTCCTTTATTATATTAGTATTATTATTATTAAATTCGTTATTATTATTAAATTTATTCTTATTATAATTAAATTTATTATTCTTATTTATATTTTTTATTATTATTAATTTTCTACTTATTATTATTCTTATTATTATTAATTTTATTAATTTATTATTATTAAATTCCTTAATTATTTATTATTATTATTATTAAATTTCTTATTATTATTAATAATATTCTTATTATTATTAAATTTATTATTGTTATTAATTTTATTATGATTAATTATTATTATTATTAATTTTGACCATTATATTTATTATTATTAATAAATTCCTTAATTATATTTATTGTTATTATTAAATTCCTTATTATTATTAATTTTTTTTCATATTTTTATTAATTTTATTATTCTTATTATTCTTATTATTGTTATTATTATTAATTTTTTACTTACTGTTAAAAATTGTTATTATTATTATTATTAGTTTTATTTATTATATCTATTATTATTAAATTCCTTGTTGTTATTATTTTTATTGATAATATTTATTCTTATTATTATTAAATTTATTATTCTTATTAAATTTATTATTATTCTTATTATTATTATTAATTTTCTACTAACAACTATTATTATTATTATTATTTTTATTGTTGTTGTTATTGTTATTAAAAATTACTTATTATTATTAATTTTATTATTGTTATTATTATTAATTTTATTAATTAAATTTATTTATATTATTCTTATTCTTATTAATTATTATTAATATTAATTTTCTCATTATTATTATTTATTTTATTTATTATTATTATTAAATTCCTTAATTAAATTTCTTATTATTATTAATTTTCTTCTCATTATTATTAATTTTATTATTCTTATTAATTTTCTACTTATTATTGTTAATTTTATTTATTTATTTTATTTATTATTATTAAATTCCTTAGCTATATTTATTATTCTTATTATTATTGAATTCCTTAACTATATTGATAAGAGGTACTATCAATAATAAGAAGTGCAATTCATGCACTTCTTAACAATGGAGCAATTTTTTGCATAATGTTCTTACAATATTAGTAAAGGAATTCTACACCTCTCACAGTCCCATAAGGGGAAGGTATAGCAAGTCCTGTTGTTACACATAGATTGTTGTAAACACGAATCTGATTCAAAGCAAGACAGCTGGCCGAGACTAGCAAACTATGTGCCAAACATTACATCCAAAAATTTTGATACTATTGATTTTACTGGGGAACCAATGGCACCACCTGACTGCTGGGCATTGGTACTGCCATTTTGAAGATAGTAAGGGTGCTGAAAGCCTCTTGATGTGGAGAACTCTGTGGTTCTAGTAGATGATGGTGGGGGCAATGGCATGAACCCTTGATTGTTAAGTCTCTCATTCAAAGCCTGCTGTTGCACTGGATCCACTGGCTTCACACCTATGATTAGCACGCCATTGATTTGCATGCCATTCTTGGAAAGGGCCTTAGGAGCATCTGATCGATTCTAAACCAGAAAAATTAGAGACAAGAAGGCAACTGGGGAAAGAGGGTAATCTGGAATTCCGGAATCGGGAGACAAATCTGAGCGATCCTCTAAGGTGTACATGTGAGGAGGTGGAAGATCTGAAACCCCAAAATTTTCACGCCATAGAGTAGATACTGCTGCTGCTTGACCTGGACTTGAGAACTTTCCTTTCCGAGCAGAGATCGGTGATGCCAAATCTTGGAAAAACAATGACTGACTCCCAGAGGTGTTAGGAGTTCTATGAATAGTTGAACTCATGTCTAATACCTATGGAAGGTAAAGCAATCTGTCTACAGTCCACAAGTAAAGGAATTAACCTTCATAGGTAGGCTTAGTAAATACAGAAAAAACTAATGATTCCTAGTCTATCTATTCATTTCCCTATGTTATGTAAACAAACAAACATTTCATGAAGAGAACATAAATAAATGAAAACAGAGACATACAAGTATGGTTAGAACTCCACCAATTGGGCTATATAAGTATATAACGCTAGCTCAGGAAACCAAAAACACCATCCAGATAACATCATATGCTTCGAGGAAACATATATGAAAATTCTAAAATGAACCTCAAATCCATATCCAGCTAAAAGCATCCCTGATGCTGCTAAGTAATCACCTTTAAACTTCAGTTCCACAAGAAAATCAAAGTTTTCAGTTTCCTTAACAGGAAAGAACTCAACCAATTGGATCAAACTATAAAAATAACCCAACACTGGAAAATCAAGCCCCCAAAAGAAGCGAAATTCAAAATTTTATCATCAACTTCATTTCTGTTCACTTCTAAGAAAAACCCACGAAAGAAACCAAATTATAAACGTACCCAGAAATCAGTTTCACTCTCTCAGCAAATGAAATGAACCAAATTTACAATCTTTCTTCCACATCATTTTGTCAGAGCCAAAAGGAAAATTTTCTGATTCAACATTTTCCAAATATTAAACATTCAATAGATATAAACAAACACATATGCATAAGCATAAACATACAAATCAACGTAAAGAAAGGGATATGAAGAAATTACCTAAGCAGTGAGATTGAGAGCTTAGTGGCTTTTCCCTCCCAAAGACCGGTATAGAAATGAGCTCTCTTTAATGAAATGTCCTTCAACAACAAATCCGACACTCTCCCTCTTCAAAGACGATGATAAGAGACGCCCGCGTGAAGAGCGGCACAGGGCCATTGATCCAGAGACAGAGATAAGAGACGCTGTGCGAGTGAGGTGCTGCGTGAGTGACAAATTTTTTAGGAAAAACAGACGAGGGGCACAGGTTGTCCAAGAGAAAGAGAGGAGTGTTGAGGTTATTCCGAGTCTGCATCGAATAGGTAAAGAGGGGGGTGGGCTTTCTTTAGCTATTCATTAATATAAGGTATAAGTAATCTTTCGGATGCTATTCCGTAGGTTAATTTCCAAACCAAACAAAGTAACAGCTATCACGTAAGAATAGGAGGGTAATAGAATTCCTATTACCCTCAACCAAACAGCCCATAATAGAAATAATGAGACGTATTATCTAGCTATTTGTTATTAGAGTTGAGAGTATAACTGGTATTATAAAAAATTATTGAGGGCATATTAGGTAATACATATTTTCATTTTACATTTCATCCTAAATCCTACAAATCGGAGGTAACTCATTTTACTGTTTAGGATAGAATATGATGTAATATGAAACCCTCCCCTTCTATCCTATTCCATTCCATTCTATTATAAACCCTCCTCCCAAATGATGGAATAATATTCCATTCCATTCCATTCCATTACTAACCATTATAGCAAGCATATCCTAAAGAACTAACATAATACAAATGCAAAATTCATACACAATTTATATGCGACATCCCTACATTTGAGCAACACATTGTCCTCAATATGGAAAACAAAATAATACAAATAAAGAAAAATAACAATAAAGAAAAATTTAGAGCAAAAAGATTTATTGAGATTCGACTATAATGGTGTGGATGATGGAATTTAGAGATACTCAATGTCATAAAATTCTAGCAATTAACTCTTTACAAAATAAACATAAAAAGTTAAAAATAAAAATACCAACAAAATAAATTGAAATAAAATAAAATAAAATAAAAATACTAATTATTTGGTTTGCCTCCCAAGTAGCAGTAGTTTAGATCATTAGCTTAATGTATTCTTCACATTTACGCTCAACCTGGGTATATTATAAGTAGCTTGCTTCCATTTATTTCACCCAATTTCAATTTAGTAGCCTGTAAATGAGCTATATGTTGCAATATAATAAGAAGGACAAAATTGATAAAATTAAGAAAACCAATTAAGTCCAGTAATGCCCTTTTTAATAACAAACTGTCAATAACATAGGGAATGATGAAACACCCTGAATCTTTGGTTGACTCCATCAGTTTGTCCTATGAGAAGGTGAATTGCTCTTCTTCGTTCGCAGTCACCCTCATCCCTCTTCTTCTTCCACTTCTTGAATGGAGATTTCTTTAAAGTCTTCAAGCTCTATTATCTTTGTCATCTGTTCCTCTTCTGCTTCTTCATTCTCTAAAGATTCAACTACACCTATTCTTATAAATGGGATGCCCTCTGTCAGATTCTTTAATACCTTATTCATATTGAAATTCACATGTTCATTACCAATCCGAAGGATGAGGTTACCTTCATAGACATCTACTAAAGCTCTTCTAGTGCTCAAAGCAGACAATATCTGTGAGTGGGTGGTCTGGGATGTTACAAGTGGTATCAGAGACAGGACCCGAGTTGGTAGGACCGACTAGAGAGTTGGACTCTTTCTCAAAGACGCATTTTCCTGAGCGAGTGTGCAAGAAGAGCAAAACCGTGAGGGCTTGGCTGGGCCAAGGCCCAAAGCAGACAATATCTATGAGCGGGGTGATTTGGGATGTTACAAGTGGTATCAGAGCCAGTACCGGGGCTGATATGCCAATGTAAGACGTTGGGCCTCCAAGGGGGTGGAATGTTAGATTCCCATATAGGTTGGAGAGGGGAACGAAGTACGCTTTATAAGGGTATGGATACCTCTCCCTCAAAGACACATTTTTCCAAGCGAGTGTGCAGGAAGAGCAAAACTGTGATGGCTTGGCTAGGCTAAAGCTCAAAGCGGACAATATCTATGAGCGGGGTAATAAGTGCTATCAGAGCCAGTACCCGGGCTGATATGCCAACGTAGGACGTTGGGCCTCCAAGGGGATGGAATGTTAGATTCCCATATCAGTTGGAGAGGGGAATGAAGTATGCCTTATAAGGGTATGATACCTCTCCCTTAAAGATGCGTTTTCCCGAGAGAGTGTGCAGAAAGAGCAAAACTGTGAGGGCTTGGTTGGGCCAAGGCCTAAAGCGGACAATATCTGTTAGCGGAGTGATCTGGGATGTTACATTAATGAGAAGGCAAGACAGCACATAGAGAAGTGGAATGAAGCATATGCAGAAAGAGCTAATCAAGGGCGAAAGTTGATGTAATTTGAGCCTGGTGATTGGGTTTGGGTTCATTTCAGGAAAGAGAGATTTCCTAAACAAAGGAAATCCAAGTTAGATCCTAGAGGTGATGGACCTTTCCAAGTCCTTGAAAAGATTAATGATAATGCCTACAAGATTGATTTGCCAGGTGAGTATCAAGTATCTGCTACATTTAATGTTGCTGATCTCTCTCTATTTGATAATGTAGGGGCTGATTCGAGGACAAATCCTTTTGAGGAGGAAGGAAATGATACAAGAAGCATTGGCAGCAATGGAGATCAAGGTGCCATACACCAAGACAAGCTTACTTTGCTAAGCGGACCTATTACAAGGCAACGTGTAGTAAAGCTTAAACAAGCACTTCAAGGGTTTATTCAAATTCACATTACATCTTACCTGGATGACAAGGCCGAACCATCCATGGAGAATTCAAGTGGAGTAGTCAAGTTCGTGATTCTTCTAGAGAGGGCGTGTGGAGGGGTTGATACTTAGCCAAATTTCAAGACAAGTTCAATTATTCTTATGGGCTTAATTTAATACATTGGGCTTGTTATTTATCCTTTATTTATTAGGGCCAAAAGACTTGTTATGGACTGGATATTTATTTTTAAGCTTGCCTTAGTTTATTTTATGCTAGTTTTGGACAACCAAGCGTGTGGGCCTAAGTAGAGTGCTCCACTAGGCCCATTCCCCCTAGGTTTATTTAAGTTATTTTGGTCTTATTTAAGTTAGTTTAGCCCAATCCTAAGTGGATTAGGATCAGATTGCGTTATTGGGAAATAACTCCTAAACTAGTTAGGATTAGGCTTGTTTTAGCATTAAATGGGTTTGTAACCTATTCCTTTTAGGGTTAGGACGTGAGCAAGCGTATAATACCTTATTTTATCCTTGTAAACTTCAGATTAGTTAATTAATGAAATTCAGAGATATTGTCTTTAAGAAAGGTGTGTTCTTCTTGTTATTACTTCAAGGATTGCATCACTTATCAAGGTAATTGCTTGTGGCGTGTTCAATTCTTCTATTTTCTTTGGGTTTGGGTCTCAATTTCATATAATTGGGGTTTGAACTAGCATGTTCTTAGAATAGAAAGATTGAAGATTTGATTTAATAGGATTAGGGGGTTTCAAAAACCTTATTTTCTTGGGGTTTCCGTATCACACTTAGAATACATACAAACACTAATAATAACACAATTCTAAGCCAATACATATGATAATCATCTAAGAAAAACTTAAAAAATCACTTAAACACCTAGGAAAACATAGCATAATCTATGCTATTAGCCAAATCTACAAATGTGAGATTGTCTATGACGCAGTACTTATGGATATGTGCCATTTACTTTATAGAAAGCATTAGTTATACAGTCGAAGAGCGATCTATGATGGTTTCATTCATATAATGGATCAACCTAATGATGTTTTTGCATTTATGTTCTTAAAGGAGAATGAAGATTGAGAAAACGTCTTAAACATTTTAAAGATTTGATCAAGGAATTTTGAAATGTTGTTCGCAATAAGATTTCTCTTAAATTTTTTCCAATAAGAAGAATTCAATGTAATATTGATTTAGTGCCTAATGGCAGCCTATAAAATGAGTCCAAAGGATCATGAAGAGATACAATGGTAAGTTGTTGGATAATGATGTTAATTTATTTTTAATAGTAAGTATATGGTGTAGCTGTAGCTGGCACTAGTAAGTATGAAACAATCTTATAATGACTAAAATTACTAATATTTACTGTCTTTCTATTATCTAGTTAAACAAATTATGGTGCTTATAATTAATCAAATTCAAAATCAAAATATTAAAATAAAATAAATCAACATAATTCACTAACTACAACAAAGATTAAAATAAGAAACAATAAAAAATGACAATGGTACTTAGAATTCGAATCCCTTTAGTATTCTTGAAATCATGATTTCACTAATCAATTTAATCTATAGTTTATTAGACCATGAAAATTATTCAATTATGCTAGCATCTATCTTAAGACTATTAATATCTAATCCTAGGTTAATTAATTGAAATATCTTTATAATTAAAATACCTAATATTGCTTTAGTTGCCTAACAAATTCCTCTATTAGGTTTGACCATAATCTGGAAGATCTCCTTTTAATTATACTAGGTCTACTGATACAAAGGATTTCTCAATCTTAATTACATGAAATCACATATGAATCAACATGTTAGCGATATTAATTCAAGAATGATTAAGAAAATATAATAGAATCTCAATGAAACTAAAAAATGAATTAAATTAAAATAAAATCACTATAAGGTCTATCCCGGAGTTTGTCTAAACCAAGTACAAACAAAGCTTTAGTTCTTAATCATATAAGGCATAACGTCAAAATTAACTGAAATCCAAAAAATCAAAAGAAACATGTTAAAATCCCTTTTAATCTTTACGAAATCCACTTTAGATCCATGAAAATCTTCTCCAAATGTGTTTCCTTACTTGCTTTTCATTCTCTATACCATCCTAGGTTGTCAATTTGTGTTTCCTGAGCCTCTCTCCTACTTTTTCTCTTAATTTTGCCTTTTATAGTTCCAAAATTAAGGTTTTTGGTGGCACATGTTCACCAACATAGGAGTGTGTGGTGGCCATTTTAATTAGATATTATGAAACTCTCAAACTTAGAACAAATATGGGCTCAAAATGTGCTAATAGGCATAAGATACGAACATGTTCATGGATAGTGTAACTCTCTAGAGTCATGTAACCATCCTATTTTGCTTGAAACATGTCAATACGGGCTTGTTATTATGGACACGACTGTGTCTACGTGACACAGGTGTGTCTAGAGACCATATGCATTTTTAGCTTCTTCATAACTTGACCAAAACAACTCCAAATCACCTTAAACTTGTCCCTGTTTGTTCCTTTTGTTCTAAATAAGTGAATTAGAACATAATAACACAATAAAGGTGAATTAAGTACCAAAAACATTAAAACTCTCAAATAAAAAAAGGAAAATGTACTAAATACGGGACTAAAAGTATGATATGTTAAGCATTTATCAAACTCCACACATTTAAGCATTTGCTTGTCCTTAAAAAAATCAATTTCATCATTCTTAATTTAATAAGAAATAACTCCAAGAAAGCATTAAACAAATCGAAGATATCCGTCAAGATTCTCTATTATTCATTTAATAGCAAAGTTTATTAAATTATTAACTACTCAGTTACTTACATCAAATTATAAATCAATCCAATTTAATCCATAATTATTTAAATTTCAATTTAATTCACACAATTCCATTTAATACATAATGTGATCATATATAAGAAAAGTGCTAAAATCTTTAAACAGTTTTTCATACCTCTTATTAAAAACAAAACACTAGATTTAAACAACATAGGAGCTTTTAGAAACTTGTTTAAAAAGTCACGCCCTTTTGATATGAAATTGTTAAACATCTTGTCATGAATATCTCGGTTACTCAACTATGTCACTATCTCAAATGGCTACTAGCACCACTCTTTAACTTTGACCTTTTTATTAGTATAAAGCTTATGGAGTAAAATTATTTATGCCCATTTATTTACATACCACTATATATTTTTTATTTTTTTTATATATGTGGGGTAATTAAAATTTTAAAAAATAATTCACATTTAACTCAATGTAAGTACATATTATAGATAAAGCATCATAATGCAAATCAGGTGTCAACTTAATCATCAAAACTAATAACTGTTTGCTTAAACAAATCAAATCAAATCGTAACCAAACTCACAATGAATCATCTTGATAAACATCCCTTAAAAAAATCTTGAATTATTCATTATTAAGCTAATTATAACAAAATTGACAAGCTTGATTGATAAGTTCCTCCCCCATACTTAAGTTATAGATTTTCCTTAATGTATAAAATATGTAAGAATAATGAAAAATATGAAAAATAATGGTGAAAAGTGAATATAGCTGGTACTCACATGATAGTAAAAGATTTTTAGCCTTGTCTAAAGTTATTAACATCTATTCGATACTGATGAAATCTTTTCTACTTTAACGCATCAAGGCGTTGTTGCCTTCATAACCTATAGAACTCCATCAAATCTTAAGTAAAAAATTAGGAGTATAAAACTAAGATTAAATCCTACAAACTACTTAATCAGAACAAAAACACCTAATTATTGAGTTGCCTCCTAACTAAAGCTTCTTTGCAAGTCTTTTAGCTAGACTTCTCAGAATTATAATCAATGGCTTGCTTCCGCACATTTTTCCACAGAAGGGTCACTAGCTTATAAATAGGCCACATGTTGTAATATAATAAGGAAATAAGGTATCAGAATAATAAAAAATAATTACACCTATTAATGCCCTTTTTAGTAACAAATTGTTAATATAACAAGGAATAATAAAACCCTAGATCTTTTGTTGACTCTAACAGTTCTTTATAGGAATTAGGAGCCTTCTATATTTAAGATGACTATCAATAATTCCTTAATATAATCTTTATTTAGCTCCTCCGACTGTCAATAATCGATATATTCTTTATTTAGCTCCTCTTCATCTTTCTTCTCTTCTTAAATAAGAACCTCCTCCTTTTCTTTAATAGTTTCTTTCCACTCTATAAAGTTATCATATTCATATGTTCCCTCAAATCTAGCTTGATGTATCCAAATAAAACACCTAAATCTTTGGTTTTATAGAGGGCAACCTTGACTGAGGCAACAAATTTTGTAAGGGCATTGTCAAGAAATTGATATCCTTTTACTGCTATTGTTATATAAATCTAGATGAAGAGAGATCATTCCATGTAAAGCCATAATAACTGTTCCCCTATGAATTATAAGTATTCTCATATGGGATATCTTGAGTCCATTTTTCTATGCAATTTTTTGCTCTGACATATAGTTTGGTAGTTGCAATTCATGAATATGATGGTTACCCTATAAATGCCCCCAACAAATCATAGATATCAATTGAACTTTTGAATAAATGTCATCATGCCTCTCGTTCCATGTTTCCAATACTACAATAAGTGATGGCATAATATAATGCTCCCAAGAATAATGTCCTCTCCATCCTTCCAATGTGTTTAGTGGCCATGACAATGAGTCTAAAATCCTAAAAATGGGCCATAAACACGAAATCAAGAAAGAGATATCTAAGATAAATAAATAAATAAAAAGAAAAAAGAAAACATGAAAGAAAAATAATGGCTAGATTAATAGAAATTAAGTTTTCCTAATATCATAATCCCTAATAATGACACCACAAACTTGATGGTGATAATTTATTTTTAGCCATAAGTGCACTATATAGTTGTAGATAGCACTAATGAGTATGGGTTGATCCTATAAAGACTAAAATTGTTTTTTTTCTTCTTAAAATTAAAAATTTGCATTAAGAAATGAGTTATAGAACATTTTTAAGGGTCATAGGCAACAACACCCCAAAACATGATTTACATATAGCACATAACTATTACATCACCAAAACACCATTTAACCATGTATTTGACACTCAAAAGATTCTAAAGGAAGGAAACTATCTTGCTTACACTTTGGAACAACAAAGACTGGAGAAACTAATAGGGTTACCAATTCACTCCCACCTTATAAAAAATTTATGGTTCAATGTATGTTTCATGTTTACAATCAACCATGGTTTATAATTAGTGGCTTACTTCCACCTGTTTCTTCACATAGTGGTTTTGTGGCCTATAAATAAGCCACATGTCGAAAGATAATAATAAGGATATAATGTATCAAATCAATAAGTCAAAAAGATTACATTAATGCCCTTTGTAGTAACAAACTGTTAATAAAATAAGAAATAACAAAACTCACTGAATCTTCAGTAGGCTTAAATAGTTTGTCCTCTAGGAAGTGGGAACCATTCATACTTAAGGTGACTACTAATGATTCAATAGTAGTTTCCTCAATTAGCTCCTCCTCTTGTTCTTCTTCAATCACTTTTGTCCTCCCTTCTACTTTCTCTTCCTTGACAAAGGCTTCTTCTTCTTCTTCTTCTTTAATTATCTCTTGCAACTTCTCTACTTCCTCTTCTTAGACAGAGGCTTCCTCTTCTTGTTCTTCCTCTACTTCTTTTATCATCAGTTCTTCCTTCTCATCTAAAGCAGTAGTTACTTCCTTGTCTTCTTGGAATGCAACTTCATTCATAAAGCTAATCTATAGATATTGGAGAAACTAATAGGGTTACCAATTCACTGCCACCTTATAACACATCTGTAGTGGATTATCTCTTTATGTTGAGTTTTTTGTCACTATAATTCCCCTTCACCGTTATTATTGACAAGGCTAAATTAATGGAACAATGCTTCACTAACTTCTCCAACGCAAGTTATGACTAGTAGTGACCTTTATCCACCAAAGTTTTTACATTACATGCAAAGTAGGGAATATGTATAATTAGCCATGTATGTGAATCTGGGAACCATCAACCAAAGTTAAGTTCCTTTTATAGTCTCAAGGAATTACCTAACTCGTGATTAAGTCTTTAAGATATTAGTTGCTTCCTGATATTAAAGAGCACATTATCCTTAACTTCATTTATATTTCTCTCCTTGTCCTAGAATTTTCTTTGATTGCATTCTCTCTATAACTCCTTTACATAAGTTCCTATTGCATCAAGATAAATAACTATGGTAGCTTTGGGAAGATAGGAGTTGTTTAATAACCATTAAACTATCTCAGGAAAAGTAATCTTATGCATGTTTAAGTAACAAAGTAATGTTACCTAGTTCTATATAGTGAGGGAATAGGGACATTCAAAAAATAAATAATCCCTATTCTCGGATACACTTTACAAAGGAAACATATTGGCATTAGATTTAAATAAGCCAATCTATCCATTGTACTTAATTTGTTCCTCACTACTAACCATGATCAAAAATCCACTCTAGGTAGTAAAACCTTATTCTGGACTAACCTAGACCATTTAACCTAAAGCTCCTTAATTTGAATCCTTTCTCTATAATTATAGGTAAATTGTGCTAATGGTAATAATCCTAAGAGCTTGGATTACATAAATATGAGGGAGTTAAATGGTATCATTCCATCCATCAAGGAACATACCTTGGCATGAATGAGAAATTTATTAATATTTTTTATTCTTGATGATTATGTATATGGGAGCCTTGTTATATCTAGTTATTACTGATATTGACTTATAAAGGTTAGTTTTAGGATAACTTGAATCTAATTATATGTTAATTTGATTAATATGAAATGATGATTTAGAGTGTGGATGGATAGGTTGAGGTTAATAAGGGATGGATGTTTGTAAGATTCATAATTTAGATTATGATTTGCTTCAGGATAGCTAAAATTTTATGTGTAGGAATGTTTGATAAATGCTTATTTGACTATAATTATACACCCATATTTAATGTGTTTTGCTTGATATTTAATAGTTTTATAGTATTTTTGGTAGTTAATTCACTTCAAGTGCATTTATAGGTGATAATTTCCTTCTTGTATCAAAAGGAGAAGAATTAAGATGAAATCATGACATAAATGCACTTGCAGCGAATTAACTACTAATTGCCTTCTCGAATCAAAAGAAGAAGAATAAAGATGAAATAATGACATAAAACAAAGATTTAAAGCAACTTGGAGATACACAACCGTGTATATACCTGTGTAAGTCTTTGTGAATGTGTAAAGTCACGATTTTTGGTATTTTTAGAGCTACATGGTCACCTACAGCATTGTGTAAGTGACCATCTATGTTCCATAATAGTTTTTACTATAAAAGGATGTGAGTAGAGGCAAACAAAAGACAACCAAGTTTTTAAGAGATTTTAAGTCATGAGACATATACATAGGTGATATTTTTGATCAAGGGATAAGGAAAACACAAGGAATACATCAAGAGATCCTATAAAAAGCTACATCCAATCCAACTTTATAAGAAGATTCAATAGAAGAGAAAGGGAGTTAGAATTGTGATTCCTTTGTTTTTTATTAGTTTTTCTGCATGTTTGTTGTTGATTTTGTTTTCTATGAGTAACTAAACTTGTTTAGTGTCTATGTGTGATAAACCGTAGTTTGTGATAACAATATGATTTAATCTTTTATTCAATGCAATTATATTGATTGATTTATTATGATTCAATTATGCATTTTATTCTTGTTCTAATATACCTGGAATATTAGTCCATGATTTGATTTCATATGATTGAGATTAAGAAATCCTCTTGTATGAATAGATCTACTATAATTGGAAGGATTTGCTTGCAAGCCTAGAGATAGGCTGACATAAATCCTCTTGATTAGGGTTAAACTAATAGCAGAATTCATAAATCGATAGTACAATCCTAGGGGTTTTAACTAGAAAGATTTTTGTTAATCAACTGATGAATTAGTTGTTAATAGTCTTGAGAAAGATACTAACATAAAATAGGAATTTCCATGGTCCAATAATTAATAATACAATTGCATGATAAGAGGTTAATATTTAATGATTCTTAGGGGGATTCATCACCTTGACACTATTATTTGATATTGATTTTTCTAAGTACTTTCCTCAATCTTGTGTTAAGGATTTTTTAATTGTTATTTTGTTTAATTTTTAATTAAAAACCAAAAAGTTGATTCATATGTTAGATAATAAAAAAGAGTAATTACTAATACTTATAGTCATCACAAGATCAACCTGTACTTACTTGTGCTAGCTACAGCTATGACGTGCACTTGTGGTAATTTTAAATATTGATATAAAAAAATATCAATCAGTTGGCATAAGTTAGTGTGGAATAAGGTATTATTGCCTAGTACCTCAATTTTACCATGGGTTATTTCTTTAAACAAGTTAATCACTCTAGACAAACTTCACTATTTGAATATTGGGTTTGGATGTATCCTTTATGAAAAGGATCTAGAATTGAGTTCTCACTTATTTTTTAGTTGCTCATTTTCATCAACATTATGGGAATTCATCATAAGGAAATGTCTTATGACTCTTAATGTTAACTCCTTAATGGATATTATGTTATGGTTACAAAATCAGTCTCATATGTTTAAGGAGAACAAGGCTATCTATTTGATATCACAGAGAATCTATGCTAAGGAAATATGGAAGGGCAGAAACTATAGATCATATCAAGGAATTATGAGATCTAATGAGGAAGTAATCATACAATTGGGAGTTAAGATAAGGTAGTTGTTGTTCTATTCAAACATTACTAGATAATGTTGTAGTAATTTAGCAAATTCCTAGTGAATCCTAAAATTTTCTTACTATGAATAATATTAGGCACTACGGATTCTAATGTTAACATCTAATTCAATTTATAGTTATAGTCCTAGCATACTCGAAAATAAATCAGTAATTTTATTAGTGGGATTAATCCTTACCTGTTAAATAGAGCAACCTCTTTATTATACGAAGTTGGTTCTTGTCTTAAACGATCTAGCTGGTAGCCAATCTGTAAATCTGTTGATCTTGTTGCTTAGTTCCACTTAGGTTCTCTTTAAAATAGTTTCCTTTGTTAGCAAGCCTTCATTTGATCTCTCTCCCACAAAAGTTCCAGAGTGTATCTTATCTATGAAAGTTAATATATGGTTAGGGTGTATCCTCTAGCCTGATACTTATAGTGGTTGTTTACAAGTCTCACACGTGGGTAATTTTGGTTATTTAATTGTAGGGCTTATCCCTCTCTTTAGGGTGTTGTACTAGGTAATGGTCTATCATCTTTGTATTTTTATCTTTCTTGCAAATAGTTCTTATATTAATTGATTCACATTTAATTTTTTTTAAACAAAAGTAAGGTTGACACATAAACATAGTATTGTGTGAGAAGGTTGTGATATAAAATCGATTAGAATCCTAAAATTATGACACCAAAGATATAATAAATTAAGCATCCTAGATTGTGTAAAGCCTTATATAGTTTATTATTTAGTAATAATATATTTGATTTGTTATAATCTCCACAATTCTATAGAAGAAAAGTATCACATTTTCTCTATAATTTTTTTCAATTCCTTTAAAAATAAGGGTTTCGTATTGTCATCAGTGGTGTAACATCTATAAGTATAATGAAATTCATCCGGCAATTAAGAAACAATCAATCTCCACTAATACAAAGTAGTTTATCATTTTAATTGATTTGCACATTTCATATTCAGAATAGATAAATGAAAAAATATACGACCTTTAACTTTGTAGTTAAACTTACCCATCACAGTAGCAAATTTTCTTTTGAGTTTTCAAAGAGGAAATTAATTAGTGAATTTAAATATCTCATACACCCAATGTACATATAATTTAGGCTAATGCATATTATATGTAAAAGAGTGTTGCATAAATCTTAGAATGTTTTCCTTATAAGTAAAATGTAAACAATATATGATAAAGTTGTCATTGGCACTTGAATTTATTCTTAATGACCGGTTACAAAAATTATATCTTTTGAATTAGAACTTGAGGAAATCATTATAGAAAGACATATTGAAAAAAACAAGAACAAAATACATAAGACACACTAAAATTATTTCTAAAAGATTTCAAAGTTTGGAAATCACTTTTGAACCATTTATGGATGTTCAACTAAATTTCTTGAGATAATTATGTTCAACTAAATTTCTTGAGATAATTATGTTAGGTTGATGGGTAGGAGAATATGGTATAATATAATCAAGAAGGTCATTAGAGTCAAGTATAAGCAACTTCTTTTTAATTGATAATTTTATTCTAACCTTCGTTGTATAGCATGAATCCCTTTTGGCAACTCTTATTCTCCTTATACTCTTCTTTACTATTTTAGAATGTCCAACATTGAAGTTTCTTAATACTCTTATTCTCCTTGTCCTCTTCATTGGTATTTGTAGATATCTGATGTAACAGTAAAATAATTTACTTATTGATATGGATCTCACTAAAAGAACTAGTGATATTTGATAACAATATGAATATAACCAAGGATTATTCTATGAATTCAAGTTTGATTTAAAACTCAAACATAATGAAAAACATAGATTGATGTAAATCATCACAGTCACAAAAAAGATAAGATTGAGAGTGATAAGATTTTTTTTTGGCTTTTGGTGAGCTAGATAAGATTGTAAGTTATTAAATAACTTCAAATAATAATTTCTCTCAAAGTAAGAATGAAGAAAATCTCTCCAAGTATACTTGATTAATCAATAATAATATGCAAATTATAACTATAAGAAAACCTTTTTATACGCATAAAACCCTAAGTACTAGATTTATGAAAGGAAATAAAACTCTACAATTTTAAATCCTAAACAACTTAAACATAAGTTGGCATCTGTTTAAGAAGCACGTTAATTCCAATTTTGTTTTAGAACTTTATGTGTATAAATAAGGATGAGTTTAACATTGGTCCTATAAGGCCCCAACATATACCCTAGAAGTATTATAGCATGTCTAGGGTATATTAAGAAGTGAGAATAACAAATGAATAAGTGCATCTAAGTATAGTAAGAGACATAATTGTACTTAATGTAAAAGACTTGGGTAGATGGGTCATTCGTTGGTTTCGATATGAACATACCTCTCTAATTTGGCCATATCTTGGTTTGTAGAGCTCCAAATTGGATAATTCCAATGTAATTTAAGATGGAGACATAGATATAAAAATTGTATAAAGGAATCGAGTTTTTATTGTGCCTTTAAGATTTTTGAATTTTGGCTTGAAGTTGAGTTATGGCTGCTGTATATGTTTTTGAACAACCTATAGTGTTTTAGTTATAACTCTCGAAATAATTAACCAAATTGAATGAAATTTATTACATTAGAAAATTAAGATATAGGGGAATGAAATTAATTTATAAGATTGTAGGCCAATGTGGGAAGTAAAGGAAAAAGAAGGACCAATATGCAATTTTTCTAAAGTTAACACATGGACCAATTGGATTAAGGAATGTGTGACCAATAATAATAAAGCATGTGTGTCCAATAGGAATTAAGCATATGTGTGAGTCTTGAAACTTATGGAATAGGGGATATGGAGAGGGAAGATGCACGACATTTTGTGGGTTCTAAGTTCAGATTTTTTTCCTCTCCATTTCACCTTCTTCATCCTGTAATTTTTCATGTAAGAAATCAAGACAAACTTAGGTGGAAATCAAGGTAAAAGTTAGGGATTTTCTCTTCACCTTTATCACTTCTTAGTTTGCTTATGAAGGAATGAAATTATAAGGGTGGAAGTGGGATTGAGAGGTATATTTTTGGTGTTTTTAGTTGGTGAGTCAAGCAAAGCCAAAGAGGAAGGGAAGGAAAGGCAATAGAAGACCTACTTTGTCAATTTTCAGGTTTGGGACTTCACTTAGTTGATTTCTGTATTTGTGTATGACTGAATAGATATAAAGATTAATTTGGATGTGTAATGGTTGTTGGGATGTTTCATAGGTGTTATTTTGGTGTTATCTTGGATAGAATTTGTTGAATATGATAAGAGAATATTGTGTAGTGGAATTCTGTCTAGGGTTTGTTTGAGTCAGTCACATTGTTTAAGTAATAAATCAGACTGCAGACCTCCAAATTGTGTTATTTTAGTTGCATATGAAACCTAAGACATAGAGATAAATATCTATAGAAGGGAGTCTGACTTAATTCTAGCTTGATGATCTTGGAAATTGAGATCGGAAAAGGTGACCTGATGCTACCTCTGTTTTGGAGCAACTTGTGATATTTTGCCTATATCTCATGATTTAGAAGTCCAAACGGTCTTATTGTTGGTGCTATAGAAACTATAGACATAGAGGAAAAATTTTCTAAGGAACAAGTAGTGGTATGAATGGAGAGAGTGCCTGTCACAACCGTGGTATTGTTTTTGTTTTCGATTTCTACCCCTTCTTATCCGAACCTTTATGAATCTGTATGAAAATTTTCAAAAACCTAGAAATAAATGAAATAGGACTTACCACATATGAATCGGGAGACTAAACATTGGAATATAAGATTAAGCATAATGCATTCCAAAGAAAACTTACATTTAAATAAATGATTTGTATGCATATTCATTACTTATATGTGTATAGTATGATTATATAAGTGTGATTTTGACACCTTTCTAATGGTGATAAGTTATGACTTACATATATGAACATAAATACAAATTTTATGAGTTAAAATGCATATCATGACTTGTCAATATATGAATTATGAAATTGGAAAATGGTTAAAGAAAATGATACAATGCTTGCTCTATTGTATTGGTGGTGGATAGATGGGCATACCTATAAGGTTATAGTGCAGCTGCTACAGTTTGACACCACCGGTGTCCACAATTTTATACTTTTGGGTATCCACAGTTTGATATCTTTGGATATCCACAGCACTCGTTATCCATACCTACAAAAAATGTGTAGTCTTAAAACAGAAAGGAAACTTAACAGTCATAAATAAGAAACACAACATGACAACATGAATAATTGCTATTAATGAGCATTTGTATTGATTGTAATAATGAATTGTGATGATGTGCATTTATATAGATAATTTGCATCCTATCAATATTTGGCTTATAAATGTGCATTTTCAGTATATAGATAATATGTTGAAGCATATTTGCATTATGTACTTTGCTTAAGTATGCCATCATTGTTTACATGAGCATTAAATATCAATGTTTTGTTCATGAAGATGAATTTATGGTATATGAGTTGTGGTATTTCAGAATGTATATGCTTGGTGGACGACTGCTGTGAGTGGTCATCCAAACTAAGTGTTTCCCCACTAAGCTTTCAAGCTTAGCACGAGTGTTAATCCGTGTAGGTCCAAGTCATAGCAGTGAGGTACAGGGAACATCTGAAGGGACCAAGGCCAACAGATAGACGAAAAAGTACTTTTGGAAGGCGTTTTTAGTTAAATATGATTCTACATGTAATGGTTAAAGGAAATTGTATGTTTTCTTTTGGATTACCATGTAAATGTAAAAATGTTTTACTACTGTTAAATGATAATGTTAAGCATCGAGGAGTTTTGTAATGAGTATATGTATAGTATTGAACTGAAATGCATGTCGTGAATGTATGTACAGGAAATTGGTTACCTTATGTGTAGATGTTTATAGGTTCCGTATAGGGGGTGTGACAGGCCCAAAGTCTTAATCTAGCACTAGTTTGTCAATTGTGTTATAACATGATATTAGATCAAAATCATTTAAGGAACTAGGATTCTTTTTCTTGGGAATCAAACATATATGAGTTCTATTCTATTCCCTCAACATTTTTCTACTAATAAAGAATTATGGGAGTTTATCAACTACCAATTCACACTCAAAGTAGACTAAGAAAAGTCAGCGTAAAACTCATTTGGCCCTAGGGACTTGCTATGATTTATACTAAAGCGAGCTTCACTAATCTCACAAGTAGTTAAAGACTTTATGAGATTGTCCATCATATCTTAGTTAATAGGCTCCCTAATGAATTTAGTTAAGTCCATAACTGTTGAACCACATTTCTAACTCTGTCTAAGTTTCTTTCCTATAGAAGTTTAGAACTATCTTAATTGTCTTGACCTTATCTTTACATCGATTCCCTTCTTCATCAATTAAAGAGTAGATTTTATTTCTATTCCTTTATACCAAATAGAATTATGGAAGAACTTGGCATCAGTATTCCCTTCCCTAAGCCATTTTAAGTTATGTAGCTACAGGTTTAAGTTGTAATCACCAAGCTATTTTGTTTCTAAAGACCTTAGTTTCTAGTTAGGAGGATCAGTATAACATTTAGCTTGAATTATTTTAAGGGACTCCTTTGATAGCTAAAGATTACATATTGATTTATGCATGTTCTTCTCTTAAGGGCTTTAATCCTTTCTTTGATAACCCTAAGCTTCCTTATAAATTAGAAAGCTTTACAATTAATAATTCTAACACACCGTCTAACTTTAACCATATCCTTAAAGCCATTAACTTTGGATAAAAAGTTGTAGAATCTAAATAGAGCTTTAGGACAATAGGAAGAGTTAAGGTTCAAGATATCCACAGAGGAATGTTTTGAATATAAAGGAGGAACAAAGTTTGCATAAAAGTCAGGGAATTGTTTTAGCCAATATTCATTTACCAAAGCTATATTGATCTTCTTTCTAATAAACCATTCACCTTGTTTTTTATTGCTTCAAGAGTATAGATGTCTTATAAAGTTCAAGTTTAGAACCATTATATGATTGGGCACTTGACTCAACTCCTTATCAATGCTTTTGTGATTCAATTTGAAGCTATCAGCTTCATTAAGATATAAATACAATTTATATCACCAACAATGATCTAAGATTTATGGGTTCTTACATAAATGGTTTTGACATCATCGCTTAGTCTCATTCTCTAAATCCCTATGTTAATGGAACAAGTAACTGAAGTTTTAAATAGTTTGGAGGTCCATCCTAATCTACTTGTAAAGGGTATCATTTAATTAGAGAAAACCATATTAGATATCTAGATCTATTAGGAATTAAAGGCTACCATTATCCTTCCATTAAGCAATGAGAGTGGTTTAAGATAATAGTCCATTGATCACCTAAAAATCTTAAGTTATCAAGCAATTTATCAGCCTTTAATTTTTGTTTCCAAATTCCTAAAAATTATAGGATTTTTTTTCTAGGACTAGATCTTTAACAACTTGTTGTTATTCCACACCAAAATAGACATTAGTCTTGAAGATTATTTACCTCCAATAATGGCCTTCCCTGCCTTTTTACTTGATCTTGTCTTAGAGGATAATGATCTAACCACTATATATTCATTCATTAGGAAGTCATCTACCTTATTCTTTATATGATTACTAAGGGCCTATATATTTTACATAGATTCATTCCCATATTGGATACTAGATTGGAGTGGTTCTCTATAATGTACAAATTGTAGGTCATCATTTAGAACCTTAAGGTCCTTCCCTTTGTCTAAATTTTGGAACACCTTATTAGTTGGCTTCACTTCAGATGTAATAGGTTCCCCCAAATTATTTATAGTGACAGGAGAGAAGTTTTCTTCCAAGGGAGCTTATTGTGCTCCTCTAATCCCATTAGATCATAATAGATTTCAGTAGTGAAAGATTTCTCTTTAGGTCTTCAAATCTTATTATAAACTTCAAGTTTCCATATGTAAAAAAGTGGAATTTAAGACTTCATCAACTCCCTTGCTTCTTCCAACTTCATAATGAGATATGTTTTAGGTAACTCTTCTCCCCTCTTCACCTTTACAAATATCCTCGCATTGCATAGTTTATCCAAATTTTTTGTTTGAGAATCTAAGAAAAGGGTTTTGCCTAGTGAACTAATAATATAGCCAACCTTTTCACTGTCTATTATTTGAGGGGTACACTATAGAAGTTAATCCATATTAGGATGGCCTATATTTTATTGTTATCCAACTCTAACCTTAACTTCCATTTTTATAGAAACACTGGCTATCCCCCTATATGGCAGGGCCTTCGCTCCATTATTCAAACTAGATTAAAATCCTTAGTGAATTTGACAATAAATTTATCCTCTTTTGTAAGTGGTATCTTCTTTATACATTGCTTACTCCACTTAGTGGAAGCCCAGTACTTAATTTGGGGGAAGGCTAGTCTTTTCCTCAGAAAATAAACAACCAGTGATAAAGAATAAGTAAAAGCACCTATTTGAAGAATCTCAACTGAAGGGGATATAACATCATTGACCAGAGGATTCTAGATGAAGGAGAGCTTATCTCTAGTGGAAATAGCACCCACCAAGTTTCTCCAAGATTTAAATGAGATAGCCTCAATAATGTTTTCTAATAAAGCATCTTTCTTCTTTTCTAAGTTTAGGAAAACTGTAATTTTAATGCCAGATCTCACATTCTCCACAAAGTGAGCAAGTGTAGGAAGTCCTTTTCATTCAGGCAAGAGTCACTAGCTTAGACTTTAAACAAAGTTTAAAAGTTTAAAGTAGAAGCAGAAGCTTCAGAGGAGCATAGATGGTCATCGGGGAGTTTCCCCATGGGTAAGCCCCCGAAAAAGGAAAGAAAGGCAAGAATCCCTGATAGAGTAGTTAACCAAAAACAATAAATTGGAATGAAATAAATAAGGGCGCTATAGTAAATTTCTTAGGGAGAACTCAGAGCTTCTCACTCTATATGGATTACCGTTGCTTCCTTTCTATTTATTACGCTAAGTGAAGAAGCTTCCTTTCATTATAAGTTCAGTTACCTTAATGTGACTAGCACAATCTTTGAAGTTTTATGTATAATTCCTAAAACTGACATTTCCTTCAGTCTCTGAAGGGTGAATTACACTATTAAAATCACTAAAGATGATCCAAAGGGAGCTATTGGTGGTTCCAACATCTTTTAAACTATTTCATAAGCAAGTTCACTAAAATCAATGATTATAAGAATAGACATATATGACCTGAAATTTGCAATTCTCATGCCTTATCTAAATAGATATATTAATTGATAAGTGATGATGAAGTGGAGTATTTCTACTCATTTTGGATCAAATGCTATAATTAATCTACCATAACAGTGACAATAGTGATTGGTAATAATATCCTAATGATTCCGTGAAAGATGAGATTCCTATATTTATTCTCCTCCAGCATACTTTCCGTTAAACCTTTTAGGCATGGTTTGGCAGTAAGAAGATAATCCAGCAAGGCTTGCTACTAAGTTAGGCTATTAAGCCCTCTAATATTCTATAATAGAATAGTCATTAGGATGGAGATGATAAGGTCTTCTTCTTCTAATTAGATTTTCTTCTGGTATCCTTTCTGCAATATGAAGACTTATAATGCCTTTTGCTAGTGGGATCAAGATTTATCTCCAGTTGAGAATTAGATTGATTAACTCTAGTTAGCGCATCCTTATATTAGGATTGTAGTGTAGAAGAGAACGAAGGAAATATGAGGAGAAAACTAAAAATTGGAGCAAAAGAGCAAAAGGTAAAAAGAGAAGAGCAGGATTGTATAAAGAGGTTGAGAAGAAATTAACAAAAAAGGACTAAAACAATAAAAAAGGGAAGGAAAAAAGCTTTGAAAAAAATTAGAAAAGGAAACACATTAAAAAAGAAAAAAGCAAAAAATACTAACAAAAATCAAGAACATAAGAATTACAAAAGCAAAAGAAGAAGAGAAAATCTAAGGGAGCAACATACAGAGCCTTTCAACGTGTCTCTCATTAATATAAGACGTTTTCAATTTTACAAAACTATTATTTAATTTCAATCTCATATTGTTGAGTTTGCCATGGTTGCAAGCATCACATGCATGCGTATGTAGCAAAAGTGTCGGAATCTAGATTCGAACACCATGACAACCTGAAAGAAAACATAATTATACATACATGCATAGACATATATAAGAACATGAAATATAAAACTTTTACCTTTTGTTTCTCCTCCTTTCTTGTTTCTTCTCCTTGTTTAGGTTGTTGAAAATACCAAACCCTTCCTTAATCACCCAAGAACATGCAAAGAAGACAAAGAAACAATGTATAACGGTGATTTGAGCACCAAAATAGATGAGTTCTAGTAGACACTCAAACTGATAGAAGATAGATTAAGAAGCTTGTTGCATACACTTTGATTCATGCAACAATTGCATAAATTGCAAGAACAAGACTCTTGATACCTCTCTCTCACTCTAGAACTCTTCTAGAGCCTTTATGCTCTCACTTAAGTGTGTAAGAAGTGATACGACCTTGTGTACATAAGTGAAGAACTCACTTATGTACTCATTTGTGCCCTCTGTCACGATCGTGGCCAATAAGCCATGACTGTGGCTTATATAAAAAATAGGCTTGCCTACTTAACTTTAGCCATACATATTATATTTTTCATTTGATCTTTTATGGGCGTGGCCTTTAGGTTCTTGGTTATTTTAGGCACTTGAATTAACTCTTAATTCAAGCAAATCATGATGGGTTTCATGATGCCAATTTATCGGAATATAAGTGGATTAACACACGAACTCTTAGATAGTTAATTATCTAACTTATGAACCTTTCCATAGACAATTACCTTGCAATTCATCCTTTCACCATACTATACCCTACCTGGTTCGAAGTATAGGCTATGTGTCAACTCCCACTAGCCTGACTACGTCATATCTAGTCCAAGTGATATTAGTTCTTGTCCTAAGATCTCATTACTCTACGTGTCATTGAAAACTCTCTTCATGACACATAATTGTTCTGGATAGAGACTTCTGAGTAATGATCAACAAGAGGCCGTAGGTAGCATCTCCTTCTATCAGGAGTGGTGAATTCTTTATTAGCTACCCAATTACCTTCGAATACCAATAGCGATACCCAATCACTACCCTTAGAGCGACCTCGTCTTAAGGTAACAAGAAATGATGTCAAAGCACAGGATTAGTATCGAAGATATCCTTGAGTACCTTAAGTATAAGGATATTTGCACCATTGTTATGATGAGATTAATCATTGACATTCAATAGATCGTCCATATGATAACCTCACAGCAAGTCATCTGATGTACTTACTACCTTTAGTACGCATCCACATGTTAATTCTAAACATCTTATGTTTACAGTTTGTGAGATCCACTACTTGATCAAATCAAGGAGCATAACATGTGCCAATTTATCTGGGTTAATAGCGTCCTGTCTTATTAATCCTATGACTAGGGATTATTTAGATACTAACATAATTGCACATGATAGGAATCTCATTATCATGATATCATCATGATTTCCTTCATGCTATGTTTTGTATCATGGACTTTATTAATTCGATTTAAGATCAATATCAATTCATATATAAAAGAATATTCAATTAATGAAAAATGCCTTTCGCTTTATTAATCAAAATAAAGTTTGCACAAAAGTGCTAAAGGTGATTGCCTTTAGAGCCCTACTCTAACAATCTCCCACTTACACTAAAGTCAATCGCCTTTGTATCTAATATCATAGGTGAGTACACAAGAATCAAATTTTATCTGAGGACGTGGGTTAGTTAAAGGATCGGCGATGTTCTTATCTGTGGGCACTCTCTCAATCTTCACATCACCTCTATCAATATCTCCCTGATCAGATGATATCTCCTAAGAACATGCTTGAACCTCTGATAAGACCTTGGTTCCTTGGCTTAAGCTATAGCCCCATTGTCGTCACAGTACAACAATATTGGGTTTACTATGTTGGAACCACTCCAAGTTCCATAATGCACTTCTTGATCTAAGCAGCTTCTTTTGTTGCTTCCGCAACTGCAATGTACTTTAACTAGGTTGTCAAATCTGCAGTCGTCTCTTGTTTGAAACTCTTCCAACTAACTATTGCACTATTCAATGTGAAAATATAACTTGACTGCAATTTTGAGTCATCTTGGTCAGATTGAAAACTAGCATCTGTATGCCTACTCACTACGAGATCTCCATTTCTATATATCAAGAATACATCCTTAGTCCTTCTCAAGTACTTTAGGATATTCTTAACAGTCACCCAGTGACCCTGACTAGGATCCGATTGATATCTGCTTGTAACACTTAGAGCATATGATATATCAGGTTTTGTACATAATATAACATACATGATTGATCTTACTACTGAAACATACGAGATCATACTCATGTGATCCCTCTCATCTTGCATCTTGGGACACATAGATTTCGAGAGTTTTATCCCATGAGTCATGGGAAGAAACTGTCTCTTGGACTTCTCCATGCTAAACCTATTTATTACTTTATCTATCTATGTTGATTATGAAAGACCTAGCAACTTCTTTGATCTATCTCTATAGATCTTTATTCCCAATATATAAGTTGCTTCTCCAAGGTCTTTTATGGAAAAATTCTGGGACAACCAAATTTTGACTGATTGCAAACTTGAGACATCATTTCCTATTAGTAATATTTCGTCCACATATAACACAAGGAATATGATAGCACTCCCACTAACCTTCTTGTACACATAAGGTTCATCAGGATTTTATGAGAAACCAAACTCTTTAATAGTCTCATCAAATCGGATGTTCCAACTCCTAGATGCTTGCTTCAATCCATAAATGAATTTTTGAAGCTTGCATACCTTTCTGCCATCTCTGGGTATGAAGCCCTCAGGTTGTATCATATATACATTCTCAAGTAGGTTTCCATTGAGGAAAGTTGTCTTCACATCCATCTGCCATATTTCATAATTATAATGAGCAGCAATGTCTAGGAGTATTCTAATGGATTTAAACATAGCTACAGGGCTAAATGTCTCGTTATAGTCAACTCCTTGTCTTTGACGATAACCTTTAGCGATTAGCCTCGCTTTATAAGTAATCACACTACCTTCCATGTTGATTTTCTTCTTGAAAATCCACTTGCACCCTATGGGTTTTAACCCATTCGGGTGGGTCAACCAAAGTCCATCCTTGGTTTTCATATATGGAATCCATTTCAGACTTCATGGCTTGAAGCCATTTTTCATATTCTAAACTCTTTAGAGCCTCTTCATAGGTTGTAGGCTCATTATCATCTATAAGCAATATGTCATTTTGTTCACTTACGAGAAATCCATATCTCTTTGTAACATTGCGTATCCTACTTAACCTACGAACATTTTGTGTGTCAAAATGTTCAACTATTGTCTCATCTCTATTAATAACAATTTTGGGTTCATGCAATTGATTTGCGTCTGTTTGAGCATCATGAACTTCATCAAGTTCAACTTTGCTCCCACTGTCTTCTCTTAGAAGAAAATCTTTCTCTAAAAAGACAGCATGCATTGAGAAAAAAACCTTTTGCTCCAAAGCATTACAGAATTGATACCCAATTGTTTCCTTAGGATATCCCATAAACAGACATTTATCAGATTTTGCTTCAAGCTTGTCTGATCGAATCTGCTTCACATAAGCCAGACAACCCTAGACTTTCATATGACAAAGGTAGGGCCTTTTTTTAGTCCATATCTCATATGGAGTAACTTAAAATGCCTTTGAAGGGACTCTGTTTGTCACATAAACAACATTCTTGAGTGCATAACCCCAAAAGAATTTCGATAGATTTGCTAAGCCCATCATCGACCTTACTATGTTTAACAAGGTTCAGTTTCTCCTTTCAGCCATACCAATATGTTGTGGTGTGTAAGGTGGAGTCCACTGGACATTATCTTATTATCTTTAAGATATGTTAAAAATTCCTCATTTAAGTATTCACCACCTCGATCTGATCGAAGTGCCTTAATACTTCTACCGAGTTGTTTCTCTACTTCATATCTAAATTGTTTGAACATTTCAAATGCTTCAGACTTGTATCTCATTAGATATATGTACCCATATCATGAATAATCATCGATAAAAGTAATGAAGTATATAAAACCACCTTTGGCATGAATGGACATCGGACCATATACATCAGAATGTATTAGGTTTAATAACCTATTCATTCATTCACCCTTTCCTTTAAAAGGTAATTTAGTCATCTTGCCTAAGAAGCAAGATTCACGTGTGTCATATGATTCATAATCAAATGACCCAAGGCTACCTTTCTTGTATAGCTTAATCATGTGTTTCTCACTTATATGGCCAAGTCGACAATGCCATAAGTAAAATGATTTTAAGTTATCTCATTTTTGTCTTTTATTGTCATTGATATTTAAAATTGGATTGGACATATCTAATATGTAAATTCCACTGCACAATGTAGTAATACCATACAACATTTCATTCAACTTAATTGAACAATCAATACATGAAAAAGTTAAATGAAATCCCACTTTATTAAGACATAAAATAGATACAATATATTTAGTCACAACGGGTACATAATAGCAATTTTCCAAAACTAACTCTAGCCCACTAGGAAGATACAAAACATATGTCCCTACAGTTAATGCAGTAACTCTTGCTCCATTTCCCACGCGTAGGTTCATCTCCCCTTTCTTGAGTAGTCTACTATCCCTGAGATCCTACACATCAACACATATGTGTGAGCCATATCGGTATCTAATATCCAAATGTTATGATCAGAAATAGTATTAACTTTAATGAAAAATATCATACCTAAAGTAGACGGTGGGGCATCTAATGCCATCTTCTGCTTTAGTGACTCCACATAAGCTTTGCAGTTGCTTTTCCAATGTCTTTCCTTGTTGCAATATAAGCATATCACCTTTGGTGTTGTATCCTTTTCCTTCTTCTTGGCTATACCTCCCATTGGCTTCTTGGACTTCTTCTTCTTCTTTTGGTTCTTTTTTCGAGAACCAGAAGCAGAGTCCACCAGCATCATACCCTTATTGTCTTTCTTGACAGTTTGCTCAACTGTTTTGAGCAGATTAATCAGTTCAGGTATCATTATCGATATTTGGTTCATCTGATAGTTAAGCATAAACTATGATTACTATCAGTCAAACCAATCGGAATTAAGTCTATACTTAATTCATGATCCATTATGAAGTCCAAATTGGCTAATCTCTTAATGTATCCATTAATCTTCAGTGTATACTGCATTGGAGATGATCCTTCAGCCATTTTATAACAAAAAAGTAACCTTGAGGTCTCAAACCTTTCTGACTGAGCTTGCTTATCAAATAGTTCCCTCAGATGGTAGACTATGGTATGAGCATCCATAGCCTTATGCTGCTTGTGCAATTCTGGTGACATAGAGGCCAGCATTATACAGCTAGCTAACTCACTATCATGTAGTAGCTTCTTATAAGCTTTCTGATCTTCATCAGATGCATCGATAGCAGGGGGATCGAGAAGTGGTTCATCTAGGACATATCCTAGTTTTTTGGATTTGAGAACAATTCTCAAATTCCGTAACCAATCCATGAAGTTAGGTCCCGTGAGTTTGTTGGAATCTAATAGGGAGTGTAAGTTCACACTAAAAGACATCGTGCAATTCAATGACCTAGAAGAACAAGACAAAATGTTAGAATGTACATTAATGCATATCGATAAGGGCTTTAATCACATGCATTATAGGTCCTACTATTCTTATTCAAATCCATAGCCCTCACTAGCAATTCGAGAAAACTTATAGTTTTGATAATAGGTCGATATCTGATATCACCAAGAATGACCTTGGGCTTACCCAACAAGCCACCTTAGGTCAATCGGTATTTATCATTCATACCAATTGCATTCAATTATACAACTATTGACTTATGCCATTAACCGTTGATTTAGCACACTCATGGGTTATCAACTCTTGATTTGTATACATCCCATGTATATAACCCAACTTCGCCTCTATTCACATTGACCTGGGGCTTGCCCAACAAATCAACGCTTCCAGTTAGGACCAACCTATTAATCCGAAAATCTAATTTCCATAGTTTGAACATATTTATGTTAAACGGGCTTGGGTTTGCCTAACAACCCAGCTCTAAAAAAACTTTGTTTCTTGCCATATCAATGGAAGGCGTAAGTCCTAATATTTGGTTAAAGGATTTGTTCTTTGGTCTCATCAATACTTGGATGAACTTGAATATGTATATCATATATATACATTCAGATTAGGGATAACTCGATTAAATTGAGCCTATATCTATAACTACCCTTAAAATGCATCTAATGCATATATCATACAAAGGAGGTTTAATTTAGGTTATGACTTGACTATGCATCTAAAGTTCGTGATTCGATTCAACTCTTGAAACTAATTGGGTACTAGTGTTAGTCTTGGATAATCCGAATTATGAATGTGATTCAGTGAGGAACCCCAAAATTAATTATTCTGATGTCCAAATTAAACACTTTAATCCTTATATATATGCCCTTTTTTCTAGTCACACTAGAAATGCTATGCTCTACTTGGATTAATTCTAAATTAATCCCTAGGGTTTCTAAAATTCCCATACATCAATTAGCCATCCATAATATCCTTAGGTCATCTCAAATTTATCTAAACAATTTTGGCACAAGCCAAAATTATCTTAACGGCCAAAATATAAATGAGTTAACCTACTAGACACTAAAGGGACTGATTTGATGTTCGGAAAATTTCCAGAACCCTAATTTCAAGCACATGCATTAAGCATGCTATTGCCATCAAAATAATACATTTTGTATCACATAAGAACTTTATTAAGCTCCCATAATAGAAATACATATACTATAAGTCATTAAGTAAGTCAACTCCATCAACTTTCAAAAAGTTGACCAATGTTGACTTTGACTTGATTTATTAATTGATTCAAATTCAATTAATTTTGGAAAAATTCAAGAGTCATATACACATTGTAAATGTGTATAATAAAAAATTCCAGAAACTAATTCCTAGGATTTATTTATTAAAAAATTAGAATAAGCCAGCACATCACATGTATATGACATTTGTCATATTACTTCTAACACTAGTCAAACATTACATCATGCATGCATAAGATAATCATTTTAACAAGTTTCATGCATCTCATACACGTGGAAACATATCAACTTGCATGTGCATACATAAAATTTATAAAAATAATTTTTATAAAAATTAATATGGAATTTATATGCATGCATGTTCATCACATTTTCAGAATTTCCCAGAACTTCATACATGCATCGAGCTTAAACTAAATTCGTAATAAAATAGCAAATAACATTAACTTGCATTTTACTTTTACAGAAACATAACATAAAACCTTATAAACATTTCTGTGAAAGAAAAATAGAAAAAAATTTAGAATTATTTTGAAAATTTCAAAATCAGCACATGCATTCAGTTTTCCAGAAATTCCCAGAAACCAACATATGAACAGTCTAGATATTAATTCGAAATAAAATAGTAAATGGCATTCAATTGCAATTTCCTTTGACATAAACATAATATAACATCTTATAATGATTTCTGGGAAAGAAAATTAGAAAAAATTTCAACATTTTGCACGAATTATTCCAAATCAACATGCATGTCAGTCACAACCCAGAAAACACTTTGCACATGTTCAATACATCATCTAATACATGCATAAACTTGCTCTGATACCACTATTGGGTTTGCCATGGTTGCATGCATCACATGCATGCGTATGCAGCGAAAGTGTCAAAATCTAGATTCTGGCACCATGACAACCCAAACAAATAGAATCATACATGTATGCATAAACATATATATAAGAACATGAAATATAAAACTTTTACCTTTTGTTTCTCCTCCTTTCTTATTTATTCTCCTTGTTTGGGTTGCTGTAAAAACCAAACCCTTCCTTGATTACCCAAGAGCACACAAAGAATATGAAGAAATAATATATAAGGGTGATTTGAGCACTAAACTAGATGAGTTCTAGTAGATGCTCAAAATGATAGAAGATAAATCAAAAGCTTGTTACATGCACTTTGGTTCATGCAATAATTGCATAAATTACAAGAACAAAACTCTTGATACCTCTCTCTCACTTTAGAACTCTTCTGAAGCCCTTATGCTCTCACTTGAGTGTGTAAGAAGTGGTAAGACCTTGTGTACAGATTCATTTATGTACTCATTCGTGTCCTCTGTCACGATCGTGGCCAATGAGCCACGATCGTGGTCTACTTAAAATTAGTCATACACATTATATTTTTCATCTGATCTTTTATGCGCGTGACCCTTAGGTTCTCAGTTATTTTAGGCACTTGAATTAACTCTTAATTCAAGCAAATCATAAAGGGTTTCATTATGCTAATTTGTCGAAATATAAGTGGATTAACACACGAACTCGTCGATAGTTAATTATCTAACTTATGAATCTTTCCATAGACAAGTACCGAGCAATTCGTCCTTTCACCATACTATACGTTACTTGGTTTAGAGTATGGGCTATGTGTCAACTCCCACTAGATTGACTACATCACATCTAGTCTAAGTGATATTAGTTCTTGTCCTAGGATCTCATTACTCTACGTGTCATTGAAGACTCTCTTCATGACACATAACTGCTCTAGCCAGAGACTCCTAAGTAATGACCCAACAAGAGGTTATGGGTATCATCTACTTCTATCAAGAGTGGTGGATTCTTGATTGGCTATCCAATTAACTTCGAATACCAATAGCTGTACCCAATCACCACCCTAAGAGCGACCTCATCTTGAGATAACAAGGAATGATGTCAAAACACAAGATTAGTATCCAATATATCCTTGGGTACCTCAAGTCTAAGGATATTTGCACTATTGCTATGATGAGATTAATCATTAACATTAGATAGATCATCCATATGATAATCTCAAATGGGTCATTCGATGTACTTACTACCCTTAGTAAGCATTCACATGTTAACTCTAAACATCTCATGTTTACAGTTTGTGAGATCTTTTACTTGATTAAATTAAGGAGTATAACATGTGCTAATCTAGCTGGATTAATAATATCCTGTCTTATTAATCCTATGACTAGAGATTATTTAGATACTAACATAATTGCACATGATAGGAATCTCATTATCATAATCTCATTATGATTTTCTTCATGCTATGTTTTGTACCATGGACTTCATTAATTCGATCTAAGATCAATATCAATTCATTGATAAAAAAATATCAAATTAATGAAAAATGCCTTTCGCTTTATTAATCAAAATAAAGATTGTACAAAAGTGCTAAAGGTGATTGCCTTTAAAGTACTACTCTAACACATATTTATTGTTATTTAGATTGCAATTTCAATTATAAAGAAATGACATTATAATTATAATAAAAGAATACTGGTTTTAAAGTTCTTTTTGAAAATTATTTTAAAATTGTTAATTCCTATCTTAAACATTTGAATTGAAACTACAAAGGTTGATAAATGTGAATTACCATATAAGTCTTACCTCCATGATGTTTTTAGGTTTGGATCATGCATCTTATACATAATATATATCAAATATACGTAGCGAAAATAAAAAGGAACCTTAAAGTGTGTGTGTAAGAAAAAGAACCTTTCTTTTTCATTTGTGTCTTACACAGGATGCACGAATATCATCTCAATTTTTTGCATCATTTAGCCTTCCATAACCCCCATCACTAATGGAAAGTTATGGGGAGTTAATGCTCATAAATAACATGCATTAATTGAAATTATGGGAAGTTAATGACCATGAATAGCATGTATTAGTGGAAGCCAACAACACTTGTTTTTAATCCATTCCATGCAATTGTCCGGAAAGTCAGTGGTTTGACTATGAACCCTTCCATATGCAATGTTGCCATGCAATTTGTCCTTTCACCATCTATACCTTACTTGGTTCAGAGTATGGTCAAAGTGTCAACTCCCATTAGACTGACTACATCACATCTAGTCCAAGTGTTATTAAATCTTATCCTGAGGATCTCATTACTTTATGTATCATTGAAGGCTCTCTTTATGACACATATCTGCTTTGGCCAGAGACTCTCGAGTAATGACCCCGTCAAGAGGCCGTGGGTATCATCTCCTTCTATTAGGAGTGGTGAATCCTTTATAGGCTACTCAATTACCTCTGAATACCTCATTTTGTACCCAATAACCACCCTATGAGTAATCCCTAAAAGGCACTGATGAATGGAGTCAAAACACAGGATCAGTATCTGAGATATCCTTGAGCATCTCAAGTCAAAGGATATTTGCACCATTACTATGGTGAGACTATCATTGACAATGGAATAAAATATCCATATGATTGTCTCATAGTAGGTCAATATAATGTACTTACTACCCTTAGTAAGCATTCACATATTAACTCTAAATAACTCATGTGTACAACTTATGAGATCTACTATGTAACATCCCGTTACCTATACGGCTAGAACAATTATTTGTAAGACATTTATATGATTTAAGATACATGAACGTTAGACATAAATTAATTGTGCCATACATATTGTTTGGCCCATTCATACGATTGTATATGCTTTCATTTGGCATTTAGTACACGTAAGGAACATGGGGATAATATTGTTTAAGTTAGGAAGGTTCCACTATAAATTGTAATTATGACAAATGGTGAGTTAGTAGAGATGAATAGTACACGTGAGGGGCATAGAATAGACTCACGTATTATATTGTTTAAGGTAGGAAGAATCTACCATAGTTCCGATTTCGCACAGAAACACTTCACATCGCGATTCTCTCCCTTGACCTTCATCACCACATAGCACTTGAGTAGCTTTATGTGGTGTTAACTTCCACTTTCAGTGTTGAAGTATTTGTTAAGTAAGTAAGTTATTGTGATGCTACTCCACTGCATAGATAAGCATGTGCATGTTTGATATACATATCTGCATGAAAAGGG
>JAOQMS010000004.1:19786615-19813090 GCA_027563885.1 Erythroxylum longipes | reverse complement strand
CTCTAAACTTAAGTGACATGCCAAAAATGCCCTCAATTCATTCTTAATGCATTAATTTCACTAACTAGTGAAATAAATCCTACTAACATTGTAATAAATAATTAAACTCCAATAATAATTCTATAATGACCTCATAATTTATTTAAATCATGCTTAACAACTCTATTCATTCTAAGGCCAAAATTCAAATTCTATAAAGTATCACGCTTAACTCAACAAAAATATTTCGGAGGCCAACATAACATATCTTAAAGGCATCCATCAATAAACCCAATCCTGATCCGATTACTCTTACTCTTTTCTAACCTTACATTGTATCCGATTTGTACTGTATAATCGACAATAATATCTTCAATTTTTTTTACAGTTCTAAACTCTATTCCTAATCTTAACTGTTTTGCCGTATCTATGGGATTATGCTTGACACTTGAACTCGGTATATGTAAAGCTTGGCTCCTCTCCACTAGGATATTCATCACTACTAATAAAACTACCATAATTAGTTGATTCAATTTCAATTGGTTGATGGCCATCTATAATGTCTATATGGAAGTTTGATTGAACATATCCAACATGTTCATCCACAAGTGCACCATGTTCCTCCATATGTTGATCCACATGTGCACCTTGTTCCTCTACACCCTGTTCATCATCATCATGATCCTTTCCTTTAGTTATATGTAATATGTCAGGGGTAAAGAAAGATGTGTCTAAATTATAAGTTACATACACATCAACACTTCCATTAATTTACACAAGGTTTATTAGCCTAATACAACTTTGGTTTGACTTGATAACTCTCAACGACTCTTTAAAGTTAAAATCAAGTACCTTATAATATCCCTTATCAATTTAATGGTACCCTAAATATTTTCCTATCTCATTTATTTGCCTATTACTGATATAGTCAAGATCAATATTCTCAAATGTAATAATATTTCTGTCAACATATCTGAATTCAAGTTCTAACATGAAATTTCCACTATAAAAAAGACTTATACTTCCATATTAAGCCATTATAACCTTTAGAGAACAATAAAAGGAACAAATGTCATTAAAACAATTAATAAGCCCCCGAGCA
Organism: Erythroxylum longipes; assembly: GCA_027563885.1. Lineage (NCBI taxonomy): Eukaryota > Viridiplantae > Streptophyta > Magnoliopsida > Malpighiales > Erythroxylaceae > Erythroxylum > Erythroxylum longipes. The sequence goes on along the minus strand of JAOQMS010000004.1, from coordinate 19,812,009 downwards.
TTAAAAATAATTAAGATAGTTTACTATTTTTCTATTTAGTAAAACATTACCTTAATTGCTTACTTAAGTTCTGAAGCCATGCCTAATAATTCATACTCCTTAACTGCTTTAAAGAGGAGAAAGACGTACCTAATCACAATGATTCCATATTAAAATGGCTTATTGTCGATAAAGAAATGTACCACTATTCTAGTTGTACGTAGAAGTGTAATCTCAATCTCTTGTAGTGATCTTCCTTTCATTTCAACAACGTTCTTCTTTAGGAATAAGACCACCAAGGAGCAGCAGCTAGCTAAGATTAACTACGAGAACAATGGTGCTATTTGCTTTACCAAACGCAAGAATAAGAGACTAATAAGGAAATTTACAACCTAGACATACAACAAACCTTGTAAGCAACATAACAGTTGGTAGTTTAAACAGCTAGGGAAATAAAATCAAGGAAAAGAAACTTGTATGTGTCTTATACTGGACTTTAAGAACAGGAACAAGACAAGAGAAAAAATAACAGCAACAGTGTCTACAAGCGACAGTGTCCTATTTTACTATTTACTAAAATAGTTCCTCAAACAACAACAATCACTGTTAAAGAACAAAATTTTCTAGTGATAACTGCCTTATAACTTAAATTACACTTTTAGGAGGCAAAAGTAGAGTGCATCAGGAAGATGAAGATCATATTCCAAAGTGAGTACAGACTCTTAATTTTAACTCTATCTTTGTCAGTATAATCAATTCATTTGTTATATAGCTACAGCGTATAGCACCACAAATGAATCTTCTACTCGTAGATCACTAGGTTATTTTATAAAAGAGGCATTCAACATATATTTACAAGGGGAACATGCTTCGATTATTCTAAATAGACACTCCTACTACTCTTCACTGTTTTAAACATAAATAAAAGATTAGTTTACTTTAGTGTGAACTCCTCCTAGTAATAATTCTAGATTTATCAACATCAGATCCAAGGAAGAAGCTAGTAATATATCCATAAAAGAGGGATACATTCGCTTCAAATGGATTGTGTCATGACAATTAAATAGTTTTTCATCAATGTTGCATCATTATCATATCGAAAGAGATATAGAAGTGAAGAATTTAGAATCTAGAACTTTAAAAATCTTCAGTTTCTCCACAGGTCTAGTGTCTTTATATAAATGCTTCCTAGTCAAAGTTGATGACTTGTATAATCCTTAGAACAGAATCATACTATCACGTGAAATATGAGATGGATAGAATAGCGGAAGCAAACCTGATTCCATATGCAGTGATGATTGAGGAGCCGAGTTTCCAAGAAGCTAGAATGTTGTTTTTGAAGAAACTGTCAATGTGATGGGAACGTAGATAAACATATGTTCTATGCTTTGGGACCACGACCTATTTATAGTACAAGTAAGTTTCTCTTAATTACGATTCAATCCATCATTCACTCGTAATTAAGATACGACCTCTTCACATAAGTGCCCATACTTTTGGATGCCATTAAGCCCACTAACTTTATTTCATGGTTGATCACTTTAAAAGGGCTTAATAATTGACAATTTCCCTAAATTATATACAAGCCCAGAGATATTCCAACAATCTCCCACTTGGGCAGTATGTAATTAAGACACAACCTTATGAGCTCAATCTTACTGTCAATACACCAATGGCATCCTTACACAGTCTATATTCACTAATCACCTTAGTGCAGGATCAAAGCAGTCGTCATCACGTTGTTATGACTAAACCTCTCAATGGTCACATACACAAAAAGAATTGATAATACAAACAAAGTTTGGATATGCAGTATAGAAATACACAAAGTATGATCATAACGTGACTATTTCCAACTGGTTCAACTTTAGCGAGATCATACAAATAACATCAACATCAGAGTGGAAATCTCAAACTTTATATTGCGGTATGAATATCCATAAAATAAATATAGAGCTAATACTGAATTACACAAACTCCTACTGAATTCACTTATCATCTAGTAATATGACACCCATATGAGCAGTGTGCTCATGAAAGATAGTGGGTGGCAATGCTTTAGTAAGAGGATCCACAATCATAGAGTTTGTACTAACATGCTTTATAGATATCTCACCATTATGAACTCTTTCTTTAACAACCAAGAACTTAATGTCGAAGTGCTTTGACTTTGACAAGCTCCTGTTGTTATTAGAATAGAGGATTGCTGAATTGCTGTCACAGTAAATCATCAACGGTCTTTCAACGCTGGCTAAAATGCTCAGCCCAGTGACAAAATTTCATAGCCACATCCCATGATTGGATGCCTCATAATAAGCTACAAACTCAGCTACCATAATGGAGGAGGTAACGAGCGCCTGCTTTGCATCTTCAGCTAGCAGATAGATGTAGCCTGTAGTGGATCTACGACTGTCTTGACATCGAGCAAAATCAGAGTCTGAATACTCGATGATCTCTAACTTCTCTGACTTCCTATATGCGAGCACGTAATGCTTTGTCCTTTGAAGGTAACGCATCACCCTCTTGGCTGCTCTCCAGTGATCCACTCCTGGATTGCTCAGATATCTGCCAAGTACCCTAATAATGTACGCAATATCAGGTCGGGTACAAACTTGGGCATACATTAGGCTTCCTACTGTTGATGCATAAGGAACCTGTTGTATCTCCTTTATCTCTATCTCATTCTTGGGACACTGACTGAGACTGAACTTGTCTCCCTTAGCCACATGGGTATCAATTGGCTTACAATTCTACATGTTATACCTTTTGAGAACTTTCTCAATATATCCTTTTTGTGACAATCCAAGAGTACCCCGAGAATGATCCCAGTGTATCTGTATTCCTAGCATAAAAAAAGCTTTGCCAAGATCTTTCATCTTAAAATTCTTTGATAGAATTTTCTTGGTGTTATGCAGCAGCCCTTGATCATTACTGGCAAGTAATATGTCATTGACATACAATACCAGGAAGATATACTAGCTGCCACTGAACTTGTGATATATACATTCGTCCACAATGTTTGCCTTAAAGTCATATGAAATGACTACGTGGTGGAATTTGTAATACCACTGATGAGAAGCTTGCTTGAGCCCATAGATGGATTTCTTCAGTTTGCAGACCACTTTCTTAGAATCTCCTTTGATGAAATTTTGTGGCTACTCCATGTAAATCATTTCATCAATTTCATTATTGAGAAACACAATCTTTACATCCATATGATGAAGTTCAAGATCATAGTGTGCTATAAGTGCCATGACGATTCTAAAAGAATCCTTTGAGGAAACTGGGGAAAATGTTTCTTTATAATCTATGCCTTCCTTTTGCGTAAAGCCTTTAGCGACAAGACGTGCTTTATATCTTTCCATATTGCCCTTTAAATCTTTCTTTGTTTTAAAGATACATTTACAACCAATTGGTTTCATTTTTTCAGGCAATGGGACGAGTTCCCATACATCATTTTCAGACATAAACTTGATTTCCTCATTCATGGCCTCGATCCACTTCTCTAAGTTGGCACTGTTCATTGGTTGCTGGAAATTGACCAAATCATTTTCTATGATTTTAGTATCTAACTCATGTTCTTGCAAGTACATAATGTAATCGTCCGGAACTGCATTCCTTCTTTCTCTAGTGGATCGCCTTAGCGGCACTTGTTCTTGAGGTTGAGTTTGACTTTCAACGTTAATTTTGTTCTTGGTTAGGAAGGTCACCTTGCTATTCTGGAACAAAGTCAGGCATTAATTGTGAACTCTGTTCAAGAACTGCAACGGGAAGAGAAACTTGTTCCTCTTCAAAGGCGAAATCTATTTTATCTTCCCCCCCAAACTCAAGATCCTCAAAGAACCTAGCATTTCTCGTCACAAAGATCGCTCTAGTAGTGGGATCGTAAATACCCTTTGGATCTTTCAGGATACCCAACAAAATAGCTACTGACTGTTCTCGAGTCCAACTTATTCTCATTTTCTTGATAAGTTCTAGTTTCAACTGGACAACCCCAGATGTGGAAGTGCCTTAAACTAGATTTCTTGCCTATCTATAGTTTGTATGGGGTTTTGGTTATCGCTTTTGTTGGTATTCTATTCAAAATGTAAGCAACTGTTTTCAACGCCTCGCCCCAGAGTGAATAAGGTAAGGCAGTATAGGTAATCATACTCTTAACCATATCTTTCAGTTTTCTGTTTTGTCTCTCAGCAACAACATTCATGCCCAGACTTCCAAGAATGGTGTACTGAGGAATGATACCACATTCCTTTAGGTACTTTGCAAAGGGTCCTGGATGTTGTTCCCCTGAATCGTCATTCCGACCATAGTATTCTCCACCACGATCAAACCTGACTCTTTTAATCTTTTTGTCAAGTTGGTTCTCAACCTCAGCCTTAAAGGATTTAAAGACATCCAGTGCTTGTGACTTTTCAAGAATAAGATACAGGTAGCCATATCTTGAGTAATCATCTATGAATGTAATGAAGTACTTTTGACCATTCCAAGTAGGTGTTGGAAATGGTCCACATATATCCGTATGGATAAGTTATCAGACATCACTGTGTCTTTCAGCTCCTGTTCTTTTCACGTTTGTCTATTTTCCCTTGATGAGATTAACGCAGACTTGAAAGTCTCAGAAATCGAGGTAATGAAGAATTCCATCTAATACAAGTCTCTGAATCCTTTGTTTAGAAGCATGTCCTAAATGTTTATGCCAGACACTTGCAAAATTCTCTGTTAACTTCCTTTTAGTGCCTCGTGTATCTGTATGCAAGGACTCGACTGATTTGTCTATCGTATCAAGTAAGTATAGATTATCATTGTTTGATAGGGAACCAGTACCAACCTGCTTTAAATCAAAGTAGAGATTAAACTTGTTGTTTCCAAAGTTATAAAAATAACCCATCCGATCTAAAATGGAAACAGAAATTAGATTTTGTCTAAAAGATGGAACAATAAAAGTATCTTTCAACTCTAATACAAAGCTAGTTTTCAATGATAATCTAAATGTCCAAATTTCCTCTACTAGTACTACATTGTCGTCTCCCACATAAATGTGTCTTTCACCATCACTTGGCGTTCGACAATGGAGGCAATCCTGCATAGATACACTAATGTGAGTGGTTACACCAGAATCAATCCACCAAATGTGTCGAGGCACCATGGAAAAGTTAACCTTAAAACAGATAAGACTTGAGAATGTATCTTTCTTTGCACGATGTGCGTGCCACTTGGTATAGTCTCTCTGCCAATGTCCCTTCTGCTTACAGAAATTGCAACTATCATCATTTGCCTTTTTGCCTTTCAGTTGCTTTTTGTTGATAGGTCTAGTAGCTTTAGCAGGTCCAGCTGCATGCACATTCTTCCTTTTCTTGCCCTTGGAAGACACTATACCAAAATAAGGAGGTTTTAGACACTTATGCCTAGACACATTTAATAATTGTCTTAAATAGTCTAAAAATTTGTGGAGTTTTTATACATTTATTTAAGACAACAAAATTTGTCTTTAAAAAAAACTAAAAAAGAGTATAAAAATTTTAAAATTTTATTATTTAATTATTGTATTCATTTATGTTAAATTTATATTAAATAATTAACAAAATAATATTGTTTAATTTCTCGATACTTTGTGACTACGTATCCTATTCCTGCCATAGAAACTTATTTAGTGGTTATAAGTATTATCGAAAGCAACAAATTAAAAACCTAATCCAAATTTAAGCCATGAGTAAGCATCGCTGGTTGGCCTGCACCAACCCTTTATCCAGTGCACCTTCGTCACATTTTAATTTATCTACTTAATAAATGAAATAAATAGAAAAGGGCCTCAGGACATTTTCCATAAATATAACACCAAACAAAGCCCATTTACTTATATATACATAACTTAGGAAACTACTTATTAGTTATTTTTCACACTCCTCTCTCACTATTCCAGGTTCTTCTGTTTATGTCCCTTCTTTCTCTTTATATCCATTGCTTTGTGTTTTCATCGGTCCAATACGAATATCGACTTTAATTTGCCACGGATTTCACGATTATAGGGTTTCTGTTTTCATAGCTTTGCCATTGCTCAATTGCTGGGTTCTGGATTATTTAGAATTAGGGTTTGCAGATCTTGGATCAAATTCATTTCTGGAGGTGGGTTGATCCCATTTGGTATGAGATGTTTTGGCGTATGGAGGGCCTCTCCATCGCCTCTATGGTTAATTAACTGATTTCTCACTCTATTGTCTATGTTCTTATTGATCTTTTGGTTGTTTATGTGTGTTTATTTACGAGTGTATGATGTTCTAATTTACTGTTTGGTTCCTGCGAAAATATAAGGTTAGCAAAGAAAGGAAATTGAATCTGATTACCAGTTGGTCTTCAAATTCAATTATCTACAGGTATCTCTCTCTCCCCCTCTGTCATATTTGTCTTATTTTTTGTTTGCTTTTTCTACAAATTGTTGTTCGGACTTTTGTACTGATCAGATCCGCCATTGTTTCTGTTCCTTAAGTTTTTAATTTCTTTTCTGTCTCATACCCTTAGAATTCTTATTTTGTTTCAATATTTTTCATCATTACGCATCTTCTTCTTTTTGTTTTTTTAATTGAATTACCTAATTTACGTTAACTTCGCATTGAAAGTCTTGTAACTGTAATGGTTTCAGGATCAACTGCTTTTGGGCCCTGATTATAGATTACCATGTTTGGCTCCACCAACCGTAAGTTTGTTTTGAATTATCGACTTTATACTCTGTATTTTAAATTAATTTGTAACATTTTGTCTTATTTATAATCACTCCTATGATGATATTTGGATTCCTCTCCATGTTGTACATAACCAGCTACAATTTAGCACTAATTTGTTTCTGCAATCTTGTAATTTGCCCTCTATTGATAGAGTAGACCAGGAGGTTCACAGAAAGCAACTGACAAGTTTTTGGCTTTTGACTTCTACTATTATAGTAATGGAAAGGTGCGTTTTTTTGTGAAGTGGACGTGAATTTAACGATTTTTGTCTTCCTCTTGTTCGTTGTATCACAATTCTGTTGATAAAATTTCCATTACTTCCTTAGATCTAAATTGTTGCAAGAGCTTGGAGATGGCAGATGCGGTAGTGTGTTTAAGGCCATCAATACAGATACATATGAAATTGTATGGAAACATGATCTTCATTTCTTTATTTTGCTATACTTTGAATTTTATTTGATATCTACTTAGGAAAGGGAGACTTAAGTGCCAAAGATAGATGTACTACTCTCCCTTGTTCCAAACTAAATTGAAATTATGCTCACCTTTGTATAAAAGAACATCTATTTGTTTAATTTCTGAGGCTAAACCGATCTCTTGTTTTGTCATTGATTTGCTATTTTATGACATTCAAATCTAGCATGGTCATTACTTTGATTTTAGGTTGCCGTAAAGAGAATGAAGAGAAAGTTCTATACATAGAAACGGATACTTTCATCGAGATTTAAAACCAGGTAGGAGGGCTTATGATTTACTATTCTCCTTTATATTTTTGTGTTGATGAGAATCTTATAGATCCTGTTGACAAATTAAACAAATTCAATTTTCTATTAGAGAACTTGCTAGTGACAAAAGATGTTCTAAAAATTGTTGACTTTGGACTGGCTAGAGAAGTTCTGTCACTGCCTCCTTACACAGAATATGTCATTGCTATTGATTTGATCATGGTGGGTCTTGATACAACTTAAATTTTAACAAATTTCCCGCTGGTAGAAAGTTTGCATTTGCCGTTAACTTATTTCTTGTATTTCATTTTCTCACTCTTTCCCTTATTACAGAAATTATGTTCATGGGACCAATTGAAGAGGCCAACTGCTAATCAGTCACTCCAACATCCCTTTTTCCATTTAAATATTGCTTTAAAGTCTGATTTTCATAGTTTTTTATTGATCCTCCATTTACCAATATTTCTTGTATTGGTGGGCATAAGAGTTTCTTTTCCAATTCGAGATCCCCTGGAATTAAGGCTTGATAACATAGGTGAGTTATCTAAAATCAAATTTTCATACAATAAGCATGCCAAGTGTGTCTATCGATGATTTCTATATCATTCTCTTTCATTGATATTTGGTTCAATATCTTTTACATTGATATTTGGTTCAAGAATTAATTTTTCAAAGCAGAATGTTCAATTTTTTGTTTTTAACTGGAATTAGCTTGAGAGTTTGGCTTTTGTTGTTTCATTGCTGAATCAGATATGTAGGTTGTTGGTTCAAGCAATCTGAAATGGCATTGTTAATACTTATCATCTTATTCTTGTAGCAATGCCATAACCTTGTGATTTTTTATATCCATATATATAGATTTTCAAGATACCACCTTTCATTGTTTCTTATAGATGTTCAAGATCCCACCATTTCCATGATGATTAATGTAGAGAGGGAGGTGGTGTTCAGGTGACGAAAACCATGCCATGAGTTTGGTTAATGTTTGGTGAGAGGTCTATTATGAAACATAAATTATGTTAGCTTAGATTTTGAAGGGAATTTATGACAATTTGTATACAGATTATCTTCTATTGGATTAATGAGTTATCCTATTTTGTTTTTACATACTATAGCTGGTTCTTTGGTTTCTTTTTGGACTCTCTGTACCCTCCTAGGCATCTAGTTAGTCCTCAGGGGCAATAATGGAATAAATATATTGATACTTCAAATCAAAGTGGTAGTTACAAGTTGGATGATTTCTTATGTAACTACTGTGTAATAAATTAACAAAAGTGTTAATTTATTATAATAATATGTAGATACATATTTTAAATTAATTTGTAAAATTTATTTTATAATAATATGCATGTGAGTGATTTTAAAAAAGATGCATAAAGCAAATTGTAAGCTTATTTTTTATTAAAAAATGGTGGGAGTTTTTCGATGTAAAAAAATGTCTAAAAGTGAAAAATATCGAAAGAAAAAAGCATCTAAAAGTTTACACAAAGCATCTAAAATAACATTTATGTGTTTGAGAAAACTGTTGAAAATGTATGTTTTCAACGCATCTATATGTTTAAGAAATCGTCAAAAATAATTTTTGTGACACTTGTTTTTTCTAAGCTTTATAAAGTGTCTAAAATTATTTTTAAGATGGAAAAAAGCGTCTAAAAACTTCACCTTTTGTGTCTTTAAACTGTATATTTTGTTGTAGTGAGAAGATGCCATATGAGCATTTTCGGTTTTGTCTCTCTTCAGTCTATTTTTCTCCTCCACACAATGAGAAATGAGCTCGTTGGGACTCCATTTCTCTTTCAAACAGTTATAACTGACCAAAAATTGGCCAAATTGTGGGGGGCAGAGATAACAGCACCAAGTATACTAACATGTCATCCGACAAGTCTAACTTAAGTGCTTTCATCTTTGACTGAATGTGAGACATCTCTATACTGTACTCTCTGACATTGCCTGCTCCTTGGTATCTCATTGAAATGAGCCTTTTCAAGAGAGTACAGGTGTCAGCCTTTTCACTCTTAGCAAACTTTTTCTCTAACCCCCCAAAGAATGAGGCAGCATCAGCTTCTTCGGACATAGTGTCCCGAAAACTTTCTGGAATAGCTAATGTTTTAAAAACCAGACCGAACATTAAACCAATCGAAGAAAAGGTTTAAGGTTTAGAGGTTTAACCAGTAATGAACCGTTATAAAACCGGTATATAATAAATAAGAAGTAAAACTTATAAAAATAAGCACCAACTAAAATTTCTACAAACTTTTTTTTTAAAAATCGAACAGATTCCATATAACTAGAAATGCAAATATCCTAGAATTCCTTCCATCATCATTTAACATATTGCGTAACATAGTCCAAATCAACAAGGAATAAAGTTTCAACAAAACTAAGGATTTCACTTCTTTGATTTCTTTGAAGTCTTGACTGGTTGACTGCAGCAGCAGTTGGGACAGCTACTGGCTTATCGCCTCCTCCTTGTCCCTGGGCCAATCGTTCCTCTTTTCTAGCAATTTTTCTTTCCCTGCTTGCCTTATTCTTAGCCCTCTTGGCCTCAAACTAATCAGACAAATTCTTCTCTATAGCTTTCTTAACCTTAGATTTGTCAATGCTCTCCATGAGGACACGCTTGTTCTTAAAGACATTACCCTTAACCTTCATGTACATGTCGTGATATATGTGTTTGTCAATCTTCTTTGCCTCCCTATACTTGCGGAGCAACCGCCTTAAGACACACATCCTTCTCATCTAAAGGATCTTTGTTGGCAGCCTGACCTCTCTTATACCCTTACGCTTACCATATCTTGAGTGACGTCCCTTCCTCTTTACTACCTTCATTCGACGTGAACAAGATCGAGAGTGAATCTTTGTTGGCTTCTTAATGATAAAGCCATCCTTAACCAACTTCCTTATGTTTTGGCGAGAATTAGCCATGGAGATTTCGTTGACTTCATTGGGATCGGGCCATACCTTCCTTTTGCCACACTTAAGGATGCTGGAGGCCAGTCGTTTTTGGAACTTCACCGAAACCATTTCTGTGTCTCTCTGCAGCTGCAATTTCCACAAAACTACTTTTATCTCTAAAGAATAAAGATTTAAATTATTCATCACCCAGCAAAGCAAAATCTGAATCTTGATTCTGCACAAGTTACTTCACTTTCAATCACACACAAACATCAACTAATGAACTCGATTATGAAGTGAAAAAAAAGACATAATCTTTTATCAAAACCAAATGACAATCCATCATAAATCTACATTAAGGAACTACAAATTAGGCAATCAAAACAAGCCACGAATCATCATCACAAAAACATGACTAGATCCAGTCATACTTCATATCATCAAACTAAAGCTGTTGGTCTTAAAGAACCAATCTTTCACATGAAAATCAAAGATGAACTCCAAAATAATAAAACCCAGTAGAGTATATACATAGAAAAAGATCGATGCTTGATTACCTTGTACAGAAACTGAGGACAGAGACTTGGGGTTTGAAAAGAAGACCAACGAAACTAAAAACAAGAGCAATGAATTTTAAAAATATGTCATCTTCATCTTGTAAATTTAGACAAAGGGGAGGGAAATGACTAGTGGAACCTAGAATTTCAACTCATCCTCAAGATTTTGACTATATACCGTCTCTGAAAGATACCTCATAGACATCAAAACCACACGATGGATGTGTAACTCAAGAGGTAAAAAGTATAATCCTTTCCACACTGAAGAGGACTAAACTACAATTCAGTAGCGGAAATCAATTTCAGTTCCCGATTAGTGCCAAAGACATCCAATTTTCATGAACTCTTAACCGAATTTAACAACAAACTATAATATGTTTATCTTTCCAATCGATTTTCTCCGCAAAATAACAAACAAAATTAAGACAACCATTTCCCATCCCTTATCATTGACATGTAAGTTCCCTTGTAATAAACTACTCCATTTTTTATCCCAAAACTCCACAAATTTCCATCGACAAACAAACTAACAACACATAATCAAAACAAAAATTATACACAAAATCAAAATTAAAATCAGCTTGCACAACAAAATTAGAACAACAGGATTGAAGCATGCAAGCGAAAAGAGGCGTGACCTTCTGAGGACAAACTATCGGGAAAATATAAACATCTCCTTCAAAAGCGATAGTGAGCTCACTGGTCCGACTAGTATTGCTCCTCCACTCTAGCATTTCCTAATCATTTTCTTTTGGACCTACTTCTTCCTCCACTCCATCTTCCTCCAGCTTGTAAGGTCTCACCATTTGAAGTAGCCGTAGATTCACCGGTTCTATCACTTAAATACAAATTTAGTATTTTGCAAAATAAAGATAAAAATTATTGATAAAAAAATCTTTGTGCATAAGCAGAAGTTAAAAGCCACCAACCGATCCAAATAAAATCATTAACACCTATGCGATAGTGTCTGGAAGTGAAAGCCATTGAGAGAACAAGTCCTCAGCGAGTTGAGGGCTGGCTTTGAGAGCAAAAGGAGAAACTTCAGGAAGCTCCAAAAGTTAAGGGTTTAAATAAGTATCATTTCCACCAGCGTCTCAATCTCCGTAGTAATTCCCAAATCTTAGTTCTTCAATTCCTCACACATAACTTGAGCCCCCGCAACCATTTTCCTAAAGGTGGACAAAACCAGAGAGTATCAAACTGAATAAAGAATCATAAGAAATGAAGGTGCGGTCTGGTGCAAATTCTTATATGATGAAAACCTTAGAAGTAACCAAAGTATGGAAATCCGGAGACAAAGAATGGGTGAATTTGATTTGGAGATGTCTGAGAGTTGGCAAAGATCGAAACATACAAGACAATTAGTCACAACTCATAAGGAAAACCCAGAGATAGGGAGACGAGTCTGTCTATTGATTAACCAGTTAGACCGATTTTTTGAAAAACCTGTCGATTCTTTAAAAAACTGTCCGGTTTTAATACACAGAGGTTATTAATTGTAACCGAACCGAACAACTGGCCGGTTCAGACTATTTATGGTCGGACCGGCCAGTCCGGTTTTTAAAATCTTGGGAATAACACATCGCATGATCATAAGACTTATGTAATTCGAGTGCTCCCACTTCTCTAACAGTCTCTTCTCTTATGGGGAGCTTTTAGCAGAGACAGTGGGATGCTCGGTTTGCAATGCTAAGTCGAGATCCATGTAACCTAGAATGATCAACACGTCCTCTTTCCAACTCTTATAGTTCGTGCCATTAAGCACGAGGATGGAATTCATATTCCTAGAGATAGTAGACATAGCAGTAAAATTCACAGAGCACAAACAAAGCAAAACTAATAAGCTCACATATTCACAACATTTAATTTAGCAGATAATTAAACTTTAATCAATAGCAGTAAACCCATCACAAGACACCGGAGCAACATAGATTTAGTCTTTAGATAGAAAATCAGCTTACAAATGGTATTCTTGGCCTGGTAATAAAATAATAACAACACGAATCTGTCGAACGCCAAACCTGTCTTTGGACCAACTCAATGCTTACAGAAAATAGAACTCAAGAGTTATCATATGTCTACTATCGTATATGCATTTAAATTTCAATCAAGCAACAATTTTCCTTTAGGCCAATCACCGTAATCATGAAATTCAAATGCCATTGTTTAACATTTTAAATGAGATTAGTTTTCGCGAAAGAGGCTACTTGGGCAACATTCCACGTCAACTAAATTACTTAAAATGTCAAACATTGTTGTTGATTTGAGCTGATTAAAACAAGGCCTAAAAGGGCTCTTTCTGACTCGATCAAACTGTTTGACCAACAGCGTTGACCTAGTCAAAGGTTAACGGTGAACTTTGACCCGGTCAAAATTTTGATTAGCAAAAGGAGTTGGGCCAAAGGCCCAAGTCTAAAGCCTTGGGCTAAAGAATGGATTGCTGGACTTGGGCCATCAAGTGGGCATCTTTCAGCCCAAAAGCCTAACTAGCGAACCCAACCCAAAGATCCTCCCTTTCTCCTTCTTGCAGCAGCGATAGTGTAACAGAAACTAGGGTGTCCGCGCTGTGTTGCCGCTTGTCTCCTTCACTAGTGGTTTCTTGGATGGTGATCGATGGCTCGGATGGCCAATGACATGGCACTAGAGGTGAAGGTGGCTCTCATTCCATTGGCCACATCCGTGCCCCAAGCCCAAGAGTTGATTCTCGATTCGGTCCCAATCGGAGAAAGCAAGTGATAGTCTTTCATGTAATTTCCGACTTTTCTCCAATCCCATTACAAAAAATATTCCAATCTTGAAAAACGAACACAAAAATCAAAATTGAAAGAAAAGGCTTAGTAAAAAAACAAACAGTTGGTGAAAGAGAAAAACAAGGAAGAAAAGCAAAACGCTTCTTTATCATTCTTTTTCAAACTCGGTTAAGTCAAAAAGTAATAACAAAGTTTTGCTTTTGTGTGTTTTATTATTATTATTATTTGTCCTTTTCATAAATCCATCGTAATCAACACACCGAATCAAAACAAAATCTCAATATCAGTATGATAGTGGCTCTGATACCACTTGATGACTTGTATAATCCCTAGAACAGAATCATACTATCATGTGAAATATGAGATGGATAGAATAGCGGAAGCAAACTTGATTGCATATGCAGTGATGATTGAGGCGTCGAGTTTCCAAGACGCTAGAACACTGTTTTTGAAGAAACTGTCAATGTAATGGGAATGTAGACAGACATAAATTATATGCCTTGGGACCACGACCTATTTATAGTACAGGTAAGTTTCTCTTAATTACAATTCAGCCCATCATTGACTCGTAATTAAGATACGGTCTTTGCATATAAGTATCCACACTTTTAATTGGATGCCACTAAGCCCACTAACTTTATTTCATGGTTGATCACTTTAAAAGGGCTTAATAATTGCATACTAAGACATGGACATGAAAGTTTTGGCAAGAACCAGGGCTCATCAACTATGTGCTATTTTCAGACTATTTCGAAGAAGATGTGAAAGCTAAATTAGTATACGAGCAGGGACCATATGGGAGGAAAATTACCCACTTAAATAGTCCTAATAAATTATAAAATCAGAAGGGAACATATGGGAAGCAAGCTAAATGTAGGATTCCCTCCGATGTGCAACCCACAATATGATGCAGGTAGAGTATAAAGCAGCAAAAAAAGAAACAAACCTGAAGCAAGAATTGAATTATGAACTGATGGAAATGACAATCTTTTCTCTCCAACCTCTTTCTACAACTCCGTACCCCAGAGATGGGAGTTTTGTCCCTTAGGCTAGTTCATCTTCATCCTGCCTTTCACTCAATACCATGATAACCTTATTTGACTGTATCCTAGTTCTATACCCATCCCTCTCTTCTTCAACCCAGAAGCTTCTGAGTGCTCCCTTTCCTTCTTTCTTCTATGAAATAGATAGGGGCATTTAGGTCCTCTTTTTGTCCTCTGCACTCTTGCAATCTTACTTTGAACAATTATCCTTACCCAATTTTGAACATTATGTAGAACTTGAGGCTCCAGCCTTTTACGTAAAATCACCAATTGAATTTCCCTTGCTATCCTCCTGCAATCTTGCTCGACTTTAAATGCAAACCAGCTAAGAAAGGCTCTTCTTCCTCCTTTGAAGCTAAGAAAAGTTAGAAGTAAGTGATTGCTGTGTATAAAGACTTAACACTCCGTTCTTCCCCTCTTAAAGAAGGATTGGGTAGAGTCATTGTACTGTAAAAATGGGCAAACAATGTCTGGAAAAAAAAGGTTTGGTGGAAGTCTTACTAGCTGACAAAAACTTAGCTCTCTTTACCTCTACCTCTAAAGCTTAGGCTTTCAAAATCTTGGAAGAAGGCCCCTGATATTTGATGAATCTTTCTAAAGCTAGCAATCGTAGTTCTATGGTAAAACAGAAAAACACAAGTCAATTCCTTTGTGGGTTAACCTATACAATGTCTCCTTAAAATATTGGACTATCAAGGGATTGAGTATGATTACAAACTACTTGGGGCAACCTTTATATCTGGATGAAAATATAGCAGAAAGAAGAAGATTAGGTTATGCTCGTCTGTGGGCTAAAAGCGCAAATTGGGACCAATATTTTTTGGGTTTGATCAATTTAAGACCAAACCTTTTAAGTTGTTCAGTAAAAGTCTAAACGTTCATGAGTCTGCTTAATTTTAGGCTATTTTGGATGAAAATTAGGAAGTGTCAAACACGCGCCGTTACTATATATAAAAAATGTGTTTGGAAAGGTCAGATGGATTTTAAATGCCACCTGGATTTTTATTATCCAATAACTCGATCAATATCTTGTGGATGTTAGGGTTCAACATGGTTTGATCTTACTGAAATAACAAATTTGTTGACTAGAGAAGCAGGAAACCCTAACTTCCTAGAGTGACCAAAGCTTTTGTTGGGAAAGAATTGAAACTAAGTTTTGGAAACGAGTTCTTTTGCGGTTTTAATTGAGGAAAAATTGCATATTTGTAGGAGCTACATTTGCTTAAGAATCCAAAAGCCAAGATCAGATCGATCACTTTTTTGACACCAAAAATTGTGTAGTAGAATGGAAAATTAGGTATTTAGCGGAAAAGGAAAAGTGGATAAAACGAAAATGTTTTGGTAACAAAAAAGAAGACAGAAATTTAGGTTACAATATAATAATATGTGAACTGGCTTCTCTTTATGATTGGGTTTAGTTTTTAGTAGTAGATCTAACATGAAAACCTACTACACATTCACCGAAACAGAACATCTTGTCAGAGTTATAAACGACTTTTGTATCTCTCTTTTGTTCTCTGTCTTTCTTTTCATTTCTTGCTTGGTTTCATTTTTGGAAAAAGAAATTTCTTTTCAACAAACACTTGAAACAGTAAAAATCAAACCTTTAAGCTCTCGAGATCTAAGGGTTAGATTTCAAAACAAGAAAAGGAGTAAGAGAGAGATGGATCAATTAGAGAAGGCAAAAGGGAGGGATTTTACTTTTATTTATTTGTACTGTGGTACAAAGTTTGGTTGTTTTGGTGATACGTTGAACTATTGCAAAATTTGTACAGCTTTCCTCTATTGGAGAAGACGATGAGAGCAACCTCGACATTGCAAAGATCAGAAAGCTCATAGGCTTTCTTCAAAAATCCATTTCTTCTTTTTGCAAAGGTCACTTTCCTGTTAATCTCGTTCTCAATCCTCTTCAAATCAACCCTACCTCTTCCCATTATGTTCTTTCTCTTATAAAAAAAATTCTTCTGTAACCCTAAGACTTCTTCACCAATCAAAAAGCCTCTCTTGATTTTGTACACTTTGTAGTTAAACCCCTTCTATACATTTTTTTTTCTTTTCTAAAAATCCAGGTGGCATTTAAAAATCACCTAGCCTCTCCAAACACACTTGTTATATATAGTAACGGCGCGTGTATAACACTTTCTAATTTTTGTCCAAAATAGTCTAACATTGAGTAGACTCGTGCACGTTTAGACTTTTATTGAGCAAATTAAAAGGTTTGATCTTAAATTGATCAAACCCAAAAAAGATTGGCCCCAATTTGGGCTTTTAGCCCTCGTCTACGTATTAATATGGATATCTCCAAGGATTTACCAGATCAAATACCTATTATGAGATTGGTCTTGAATATGATCGTATATGAAGATAATGTAGCAGTGTACTAATAGTGGAAACCTTCATTGAAACTATAGGGTAAAAGGTGGATGCCAACTAGGAAAATATTTAAAAAAGGGGATTGTATGGAACTGATGTGAATATAGTAGGAGGATAAAGAAGAAAATGAAGAGATGAGTCTCAGCTAAAAAGTAACTAAAGAGGTTCCAACACTATATGATTCAAATGAGCCATTTCAGCTTAGGAAGAAATCAAAAGCAAGCATTACTAGTGTGTGGAGGTAAAGATGGCCCCCTAACAGGGAGAACAGTGGGATGTTAACCTGAAGGAGTACCTCTCCTTCAACCTCAAGCTATGTTGGGGGAAATGAACTTAATGAACAATTCAGCAATGTTAAAAGGAGGAATGCTACTGGTAGTAGAGGTGAAGGCTCCAAAGCCACTTCATTATTATTATAATATGAAATGTTAAGGGCCTTAACTACCCTAAATAACTTTTAGCTTTAAGGGATTTTTTGGTTAATTAAAAACCTTAGGTTTTTGCTCTTCTAGAAAAAAAAGATACTAGAATCTCAAGTTTCTTAATAAACTAAGTTATAAGAGGATTTTTATCTCAAACCACCAAGCTCATAAAAATGGTAGAATTATAATGGGATTTGATCTAAAGATTATAGATGTAGAGGTTCAGGAAATGGAGATGTAGGTTATAGACATGAAGTGATATTTTATGAAGGAGAATACTTTTATCTGTGCCTCTATGGTATATGGATTCAACCATGCTTTTCAGAGGAAGGATCTTTTGGGGAGTTAATTGAGTTTTCAAAGAAGAGTGGTAAGACATTGGTTAGTTACATGTGACTTTAATTCCATTCTCTATAGAACAAAAGCTAAGGGGCACTTTTTTTTTGATAAACTGCTCCTTAGATGTTGATCACAAAACTAATTACTTGTTTTACGCTAAAAACTAAAAATATACGGGTTGTTACTTGTAGTAAAAAGTAGATATCATCTTACAAAGATTGTGCTTAGACACCACTTAATTCAGGTTGTGCTTTGTTTAAGAATCAAGTTTGAATAATAACTGAAAAGTAAACTAAATTAAACAAATTAGCAACAATCGAATAATCTAAAGATGGAAATTCGTCAAGAGAATTAATCAAGTTATGGGAGAGGGGATTTTACCTATCATTAATGTTAATCTAGCCTTTTATGTGTTTATCGGGTGTCGGTTCTAGATAATCGTAGGGTTCATTACTTTCTCTCGAGTTATAATCATTCCCTAAATTGTAAACCCTAATCGAATTATGGACTTGCAATATCTCAATTCATAAATTACCTACAATTCTAATTAGTTATAAAGCTCTCTAATAAACAATCGAGTCTCGCATAGGATCTCTCTCTATGAAATTACCGACTAGATTGATTAAGTGGTCAATTAGATCGCTTAACTCTCGTTAATCCAATCTAATCATTTTTATTCGGTTGACCCTCTCACATGCAAAAACGTTAATCAATCACAACACCCAAATTAAGTAAACACAATTCAACTGCATTAACATTAAAAATAAGCAAAATCCCAAAGGAAAAGTTAGAACATCATTAACAACTCAAAATCCATAACCATACAACCCATCTAAATCTTACACATTAAATGAATAAAACGATAAATGGGGGAGAAAATGACACTTAGGTTGGGTGACTTAGGAGAGCAGTGGCGTTAGGAGATTACCTATTCCCGGAGCTTCGGCGTCGGAACCCTCCTCCTCCTCCTCCTCTTCTTCTTCTTCTTCTTCTTCTTCTTTTCTCTCTCTCTCTTTTGGGTTTCTAAATATAGGCTGAATGTAAACTCCCCTTTAGGGTTCCATCATTATCCTTTTATAGTTTTTTCCAATTAAGGTAACCCTAGTGTCTTTCTAGGGCTCGAAGTGTCCGAAATGTCCCTCAAAAACTCAAATCCGAAAGTGACTCTGTGTCTGTCTATGCATAGGCCACGATTGTGCAGTAAGATAATGGTAGATCCCCTATGATCATGGCCTTATACTTGAGCTCCTATGCCACGATCGTGGCCCTATGTTGTTGCGTCTGTCACGATCGTGGCAGGTCCCCCACGATCGTGGCCTTGTGTTTTGGTTCAGGTCTCCTCCAAAACTCTTTCGAATGCCCTGAAACACTAACAAACTTATCACAACACCTTATATATATAAAATTAAAGCTCAAAAACATGTTCTTACCTAAAGAAAAAACATCAAATTTTTATGAACTAACACAATTCTTAGGCTAAACACACACTAAACAATCAAATTAACCATTAAACACATATCAAATTACCTATAAAAATACAATGCAATCTACAGCTATCAACATCCCCACACTTAAACTTTTGCTTGTCGTCAAGTAAAGATCAAATACAGTCGATAAAATTCTATCACTTCATTTTCACAAAGATTAAAGCATGCAATCCCTCAAACTTTGGCCAACTCAATTGTCAAGCTACTACACATATCATAACTAATTTTCATTGGCGCACATAAGTAAACTCAACCCATGAAACCATCACTCAATGATAAGCATAAATTCAAAATGGACCTTCCTTACAAATTTCACTCATTTCTCTCAAGTGTTTGATGGTTAGTGTTTCGCTCAAACTTCCTATAGGAAACCACACTATTATAAGCTTGCTAATACATCAATTCTTCTCCACAATGATTCCACGCTAGGATAGATCAAAAGGGCATTGTTTTGGGTTGTAATGTGGCTAGGGTTAAGGTGGGTTAAACAGGCTGTAGGTTATCACAAGCATTTATAAACTACTAAGTGTACATAAGGATGACAAAGATAAACTTATAAGATATGTAGATAAATAAGACTACTTCTCCACAGTTATTAAACCTACTACACGTTATTCCTTTTTCTTTTCTTTTCTTTTGATTTTTGTTCTTTTCTCTTTTTTTTCTCTCTCTTTTTATAATAAAGAAACGATGAACAGAAAACAACTATATGCAATGTGATCTTCCTTTGTGATTCCACACTAAAGTATCACTTAACGCTCTATTAACTTGTGATTGGGCAAGCTATTAAGGTTTGTGGGTTTTAAAATTGGGTGATTTCAAGAAACAAAAGATTAAAGGCTCAATGGAGCTAACAGGGGTTAATAAAAGGGTAGGTCATTTATGTCAAAGGTTAAAGCAAGAAGGCCTTAATAATTTCTACCTACCATGTATCCAGTAGAGACGATTCAAAGCAAGTTCCGAAGGAAATTACCTAAGGAAGAATCACACAAACAACGAAATGAAATGACTATAGAATGGAGTTATAAGGGCTCAATTCCTCACATATACTCAAATGAAAATCCATTATGTTTCTATACATTACCTTATTATTCAAGTGTCAAGTTCTGAGTAAGCTTATGCGGCCAACTACTTTCATCACTCCATATAATTCACTCAGCTTATGTGGCCAACTACTTTCATCACTCGACATGGTTCACTCTCCACTCAAGTAGCCTAATTTGAGTTCACGCATGCATGTAATCTCATTCCAACTAGCATGATAGAATCTCATGGCAACACATTCATCACAAAGATTCAAATGTAAGGGAAATAACACACCTAATACTAATAACCTAATATGCATCCTAATTGACATGCAAAAATGCAAATATAAATTCAAAGATTACCTTTCTACGCTTGAACAAAACATTTTCCTCAATGTGCAAAAGAGAACATATAAAACTAACAAACAACACTATGAAAAACAATACATAAAACTTAAAAAGAATAATAGAAGAGATTAAGGGCAAGTTGGGCTCATGATGGTGGTGCCGATGGAAGTGGCATGTTTTTCTCTCATCCTTTGGTCCTCCAACAAGCTATGATGCACAACAAATCTTCAAGTAACTTTAAAACGTATCATTCGGGACCTAAAACAAAATAATTTAAACCAAACTAAATATTATTTAATCAGAACAACACCACACTAACACAAAGAGAAAGAAATGAAAGATAAATATGCTAAGTTAAGATCATTAGCTTAACCATTTCATATGAAATCATAAAAGAGTAAGTGAAAGGCAATAAAGTACTCCCTTTCTTGTGAGAATGACCCTCTAAAATAAAGCTTGCATCTATTCCATTAATCTTAAAAGTTTCATCCTTTTCATTTTCTAGCTCCAAAGCTCTATAGGGAACACTTGACTAACCTTGAATGGGCCGCTCCATCTTGACTTAAGCTTTCCGGGAAATAACCGAATTTGTAAATTGAATAAAATCACTAAGTCCCCAATTTTGAATTCCTTCTTCTTAATGTGGCCATCATGCCACTTTTTAGCTCTTTCTTTGTACAACTTGGCATTTCATATGCATCATATCTTAATTCTTCTAATTCGTCAAGTTTTAACAACCTCTTTTCTCCTGCTAGATTCCAATCCATGCTCAATTTTCTAATTGCCCAATAAGCTCTATGGTCTAACTACAATAGTAAATGACAAGCCTTGCCATACATAAGTCGATATAGTGTTGTGCCTATAGGAGTTTTGAAAGTTGTCTTATAAGCCCACAACTGTCATCCATCTTCAAAGCCCAATCTTTCCTTAAAGTACTCACTACCATCTCCAGAATATTCTTCAATTCTCTATTCACCACATCCACTTATTCACTTGTTTGCGGGTGGTAGGGGTTGTCACTCTATGATGAACATTAAATCTTCTCAAAAAAGCCTCAAAGGTTTTGTTGCAAAAGTGGCTCCCTCCATCACTTATGATAGCTCTAAGCATCCTACATCGAGTAAAGATCTTCTTGATGAATCGTTGTACCGCCTTGCCATCATTTGTTGGAGTAGCTATTGCTTTGACCCACCTAGGCACATAATCAACTCTATTTAATATATAAGAGTTATCTAGGGAAGATGGGAATGGCCCCATAAAATCTAAGCCCCATACATCAAATATCTCCACCTCCATGATGTTTAAAAGTGACATCTCATCTCTCTTCAAAATATTGCCCACTCTTTAACACCTATCACAGCGTAATACAAAATCTCGAGCATCCTTGAACAAGTTTGGCCAGTAGAATCCACACTCTAAAATGCATGCAACCATCTTGTTCGCTCTATAGTTTCTAACATAAACTGAACTATGATATTGAGTCAAAACTTCAGGCATTTCATCTTCAGGGACACACCTACGAATCAAACTGTCATCACATATTTTATATAACATAGGTTCATCCCAAATATAGCGAGAACACTGAAATAAGAAATGCTTTCTTTGTTGATGCGAGAGATTAGGGGGAAGAATACCACCTGAGAAATAATTGGCAATATATGTAAGCCAAGGAAGAAAAGGATTTTCTACCACCATTAAAGCCTTATCAGGAAGACGCTCTTCAATTTCCTTTTCTTCTTCATTTTGTTCCCCATCAAGTCTTAATAAGTGGTCCGCCACAATATTTTCTGCTCCTTTCTTATCCTTAATCTCAATGTTAAATTCTTATAGCAGAAGCACCCATCAGATAAGCCTAGCTTTGGCATCCTTCTTTGCAAAGAGATAACACAATGTCACATGATCTGTAAAAACAATACATTGTTAGCCCAAAAGGTAAAAACAAAAATTTTCACATGCAAATACCACTACAAGAAAACTCCTTCTCAGTGGTGGTATAGTTCAATTGCGCTCCTATAAAGGTCTTCTTGGCATAGTAAATTGCATGTAACCTCTTCTCCTTTCGTTGTCCGAATACATAGCCAATAGTATCGTCGCTTGCATCACACATGATCTTGAAGGGAAGTGACCAATCTGGTGATGTCAAAATAGGTGCTGTTGTAAGTGTTGTCTTTAACCTGTTAAAAGCCTCTAAACAATCATCATGAAACACAAAAGGCACATCTTTAACTAACAAGTTAGTTAATGGTCTAGCAATAAGAGAAAAGTCCTTAATGAACCGTTTGTAAAACCCTGCATGACCAAGGAATGCTCGATGCCCTTGATGTTGGTAGGAGGTAGAAGCTTTTCAATCACTTCAGTATTAGCTCGATCCACCTCAATCCCCCTACATGAGATCTTATGGCCTGAAACTATTCCCTCTTTAGCCATGAAATTACACTTCTCCCAACTTAAGACTAAATAAGACTCCCCGTATCTTTGTAACACTATCAAAATTAAACAAGTAATGATCAAAAGAGTCTCTAAAAATAGAGAAGTCATCCATAAATACCTTCATGAAGTCCTCATTCATATCTGCAAAGATGGCCATCATGCACCTTTGGAATGTGGTTGGTGTGTATTGCATAGGCCAAAAGGCATCCTCCTATAAGCAAAAGTCTTGTAAGGATAGGTGAAAGTGGTTTTCTCTTGGTCTTTTGGGTATATGAACACCTTATTATATCTTGAATATCCATCAAGAAAATAATAAAAAATATGACCAGCCACCCTCGTAACCATTTGGTCCACAAAAGGTAATGGGAAATGGTCTTTCTTGGTGGCCAAATTAAGCTTCCTATAGTCAATGCACACTTTTCAACCTATGATGGTCATAGTAGAAATCTGTTCACCTTTTTCATTCTTCTTTACTATAATGCCTCCCTTCTTAGGCACATATTGCATCGGACTCTCCCACTCGCTATCTGAAATTGGGTATATAATACTTGTATCTAAAAACTTCACCACTTCCTTCTTTACAACCTCTTACATATTTGGATTTAACCTCCTTTGCCTCTCCCTCACTATCTTGCATCCTGCTTCAAGGTTAATCCTATGCATCACCACATTGGGGCTAATCCCATTAATATCAGAAATTTGCCACCCCAAGGCTCTTATCCTGTTCTTAATGGTCTTTACCACTTTCTCTTCTTGCTCAACATCCAATTGGTTAGAAATGATGATGGGTAAGGTGTGGTCCTTGCCTAAAAATGTGTATCTCAGGTGAGAAGGTAAGGGTTCTAGTTCTAAAGTGGGAGGTTTTACAATGGAAGGTGGTGTGGGTGCATCCTCTCTCTCTAACTTCTCTTGTTGCACCCCGTTTTCGAAGTCCAACTCGCATGCAGAATATCTTAATACATAAATTTATTTCCCAAAGAGAACACCTTGACCATTATCGGATTATCTTCTTTTCTCTGATACCACAGCTGTTAGACCCCGTTTTCGGAGTCTAACCTTTAGAAAATCATAAGACTTATCATTATCGGGTCGTCTTCTCAAAACTCTCCTTTTTTAGGCTTAGCTTAGCTCTTAAAACAGTCGACTACTATGATGGTGGTCGACTAGTCCATTTATCCCTTTTAACCTGAATACCTCAAGGATCAGCGTTGGTGAGTCCACACTTTACACATATACCTGCTTCGGGGCTATTAGTATAACTTTTCCTATAGGCATCCAAACTAGGGTTTCTTTGGATAAATTGAAAGAAGACTTCAAGAGTTACAACTTTCATGTAGACCTCGAAGGCCAATTTTATCTTCTGAAAGGTCAAAAATAGGGCAGAAGATAACCATAAACAGTAACCTAGACGGTAGCGTGAACAGTAACACAGACGAAGTCTGTGAACCGCAACACAGACGATACTCTGTGAACAGTAACACAGACGATACTCTGTGAATAGTACCACAGACGAAGTCTGTGATCAGTAACACAGACGATACTTTGTGAACAGTAACACAGAGGATACACTTCAACTCAAATAACTTCTTAACTCCTTATAATCCTTGGCCCATAATCTATCCTCTGTGTTCTATCCTCTGTGGTTGACTTTTATCTTCTATGTTGACCACCTATCGTCTATGGTCTATCCTCTGTGTTTGACTTTTATCTTCTGTGTTAACCACTTATCATCTGTGGTCTATCCTCTATGTGATGACGTGTCCTCTGTGTTTTGACGTCATCACAGACGATACTTCTATACTCTACCTATCCTTTCGTCTGTGTTCTGACGTCAGCAACAAAGGATACTTCTACTCTTTATTCCTCCTTGCCTCTGTGTTTTGACGTTAGCACAGAGGATAATTCTACTCTTTAATCCTCCTTGCCTCTGTGTTCTGACGTCATCACAGAGCATACTTATACTCTTCATTCCTCCTTGCCTCTGTGTTCTGACGTCATCACAGAGGATACTTCTACTATTTAATCCTCCTTGCCTCTATGTTCTGACGTCATCACAAAGGATACTTATACTCTTCATTCCTCCTTGCCTCTGTGTTTTGACGTTATCATAGAGGATACTTCTATTCTTCATTCCTCCTTGCCTCTGTGTTCTGACGACATCACAGATGATACTTCTACTCTCTAATCCTCCTTGCCTCTGTATTCTGACGTCAGCACAGAGGATACTTCTTCTTCTAAATTTTCCTAGCCTCTATGTTGTGACGTCATCACAGACGATATTCTTCCTCTGTATTTTTCCTTT
>JAOQMS010000004.1:19774332-19784542 GCA_027563885.1 Erythroxylum longipes | reverse complement strand
ATTACCGTCGGTAAAAGGCGACGGAAGTTGTGTCGTCGGTAATATTCCGACGCTAATTCGCAATTTCCTTGTAGTGGGAGATCATTATTCAGGACTATATTAGAAGTGCTCATTGTATGTGAATTTGACTGAATAAGTGATACTTAGCATTCTTTTCGAATGCCGAACCAAGGTCCGATGATAAATCTGAATGTGAATGGAATAAGTGATGCTCAACTGAATTTTGAATGCTAGACTTTGATCCGATGATTGTGATAAATGACTTTGCACACTGAATAAAAGTGATTGATAGCACATTATATGAGATGATGCATTTCATGACATTAATGAGCATGATTAAACAAAGGAGTTGTGCCCGGAGTGACTAACCTAAAATAAGCCTGGTATCTACAAGGGATAGGGTCAATACGTAAGATAAGCCCGATATCTATAAGGCATATAGGCCAGTGCCTGAAATAAGCTCGGTATCCATAAGGGATATAGGTCAGTACCTGAAATAAGCTTGGTATCCACAAGGGATATGGGTCAATTAATAGGCACTCGGTCACAAGAAAATAAAAATAAAAGTAGAGTCTTATGTGCTTTACATCCATTTCTTTACATGTACCATGTGAATATTTGCAAAGAATGAGTGAATTGTGTGGATATAATGATATGCTTTGTTTGTGTCCATATGGATGATATGACTGAAATGAAATAAATGATTAGATTATCCTCAAATGATTATATGAAATGCTTGTGTTCATAACGGACTTGTTGGAAATGCTTATGTTCGTAACGAACTTGTTGGAAATGGTTGTGTTCATAAAGAACTTGTTGGAATATGATGTATATTGCGATTAGGTACTAAATTCTGAATGATGTGACATATGAGATGTGATTTTAAGTTATATGAAATACTAATTGAACTGTGTTATATACTTGTGATATTTATGTCTATTTTGAGTGAGTACATCGATGATGATTCACTCACTGAGTTCGCAAACTTACCAAAATTGCACCATTGTTTTTTAGGTTCAGGAGAAATCTAGCTAGTCTAGTTGAAGTAACTTCTAAATTTGGATATAGGTCAGTGTCGGGATCAGTTGTACCTACAAATGTCTTAGTTATGTTGTATCAAGGATTGTATCTCTCAACTGTTATATATTGTACATGTGAATTTTGGAAATGTAATGACATTTGAGACTGTATATGATTGTGAATAAAAATGGAACAATATGATTATAGGAATGTTTTATGTTATGTGCTATTAATTAAAAAGTAAAAAAATGAATTGATTTAACCGTCTTAACGTGCCATTTTCGTAGAGTATGTTCCCAAATCTCTTTCAGTATGTCGCGTATATAATCTATAGGAGTGGTATGTTATAAAATGAGTGGAGAGTGTGTATAAACTATTGAAAGTTGATCCAAGCGAATAGGAAAGGTCATTTCCCACTACCTTTTATTGACCAAATGTTAGAAAAGCTTGTAGGAAAATCACATTTCTGTTTCTTAGATGGGTACTTGGGGTATACACAGGTTGCCATAGCTCTTAAAGATTAGGAGAAGACCACTTTCACTTACCCTTTTGGTACTTTTGCATTTAGAAGAATGTCATTTGGACTTTGTAATGCCCTTGGAAATTTTCAACGCTGCATATTAAGTATATTTTTTGATTTTCTTGACCATAAAATGGAAGCATTTATGGAAGACTTTACTGTATTTGGCGATTCTTTTAACGCATGTCTTTGTAATCTTTCTCTTGTTTTGCAGCGATTCAATGCTATAAACCTAGTTTTGAATTATAAAAATGTCATTTTATGGTAGAACAAGGTGTAGTTATAAGCCATGTTGTTAGTTTCAAAGGCTTGGAAGTTGACAAATCAATGATAAAAGTCATAATTTATTTGGCTTATCCTACTTGTGTTAGAGAAATAAGATATTTTCTAGGGCGTGCAAGCTTATCAATGCTTTATCAAAGAATTTTCAAAAATTGCATCTCCTTTATGTGCATTGTTGACTAAAGACATTAATTTTGTGTTTGATGATAAGTGTAAAAAGGCTTTTGACTTGCTTAAAGAGAAACTAACCTCTACCCTGTCATTCGCCCTATTAACTGGAACCTTCCGTTTGAAATTATGTGTGCCATAAGTGACATAGCAGTAGGTGCTATGCTAGGACAGAGAAAAAATAAAGAGCCTTATTTCATATACTATGCGTTTAGATCCTTGGACCTTGTTCAGTGTAATTACACTACAACAAAAAAGGGAATGTTTTCCATAGTGTTTGCATTAGAGAAATTCAGACCGTACTTACTACGAACCAAAGTGATTTTTTTTTGACCATGTTACACTTAAATACCTACTCAATAAGAGAGAGTCAAAGCCTAGGCTATTAAGATGAATGTTTTTATTGTAGGAATTCAAATTCAATATTAGAGATAAGAAGGGTGCGAAGAACTTAGTAACTAACCATTTCAGCATAATAGTACCTAGAGAGGATTGGCCTTTAAGTACTGAATTTTTTTCCATATGAGCAACTTTATTCATTGATGCATGATGATGTGCCTTAGGATGCTGATATTTGTAATTATTTAATTGCCAAGTATCTTCCTACTGATCTGACAAGAGCTTAAAAGGATAATATAGAGGCTAAATCTAAGTATTATTTCTAGCATGATCCTTATTTAAGGAAAATTTACTCTGACCAAGTTTTTCGCAGGTGTATTCCAGAGGCGAAACATCATTCAATTCTGAATTTTTGTCATTCATTGGAAGGTGGTGGTCATTTCTAACCCAAGAGGACAGCTCATAAGGTTTTGGAATGCAACTTTTATTGGCCTACATTACACAAAGATGCTTATATTTTTTACAGAACATGTGAACAATGCCAAAAGATGGGGAATCTATCTTAGAAGTAAGAAATGATGCAAACTAGTATCATGGTTTGTGAGGTATTTGATGTATGGTGCATTGAATTTATGAGCCCTTTTCCTTCTTCTTTTGGTAATGTTTACACATTGCTTGTTGTAGACTATGTTTCTAAGTGGCTAGAGGCTATAGCCACTAAGCTAGATGATGCCAAAACTGTGATCAAGTTCCTTAAGAGTCATATTTTTAACTAGTTTGGTATTCCTAAAGCTATAATTAGTGATTATAGTGCACACTTTTAAAATAAGACCTTAGGAGCTTTGTTGGAAAAATGCCATGCGACTCATTGTGTTGCTAGGGCATATCATCCCTAGACTAGTGGATAAGTTGAAGTGTCCAATAGGGAAATAAAATCTATCTTGGAGAAAATGACAAAACCTGATATCAAGGACTAGAGCAATCGTTTAGACGATGCTTTGTGGGCTTACAGGACTTCATATAAGACTCCAATAGGTATGTCTCCCTATAGGTTGACCTTTAGAAAAGCTTGTCACTTGCTAGTTGAGATTGAACATAAGTTATATTAGACAGTGAAATAATGCAATTTAGACTATGAGTTAGCTAGAAAAGAGAGGAAGTTACAGCTGCAAGAACTAGAGGTACTAAGGTTGGAAGTATATGAAAATGCTAGGATTTAAAAAAAAAAGGTCAAGCCCTTTCATAACATGAAGTTGTCTAGGAAATCATTCTTTGTTAGGCAAAAAGTGCTCTTATTTAATTCAAACTAAAATTATTTATTGGTAAGATACAATCTCGATGGTTAGGTCCTTTTGTTGTCACTAATGTGTATCGCATGGTATAGAAGAAGCGCGCAACTTACAAACTTACAAAATTTTTAAAGTGAATGGGCATATGCTCAAAACATTTTATGATCAAGCTCGGGTTATGCTAGTGGAGGAGATTCTGTTTAAAGAACCATAAAGTGTGCACTACGTCGAGCTAATGATGTAAACCAACAACACTACTTGGGAGGCAACCCAAGATGAAATAATAAATCAGATTTGCATTTCCTTACCATTTTCTTTTTAATTTCAGTTTTTCCTACCACTCTATAGTTATTTCAATTTTTGTATTTAGTAGATCGTAAGATTTATTTCTCTTTGTTAGTATGGATTTGATGTTAGGCTACAACAAAAGCTTCTTTCATGTTTAATTATACATTGTTGGACATTTTGATCTAGGTTATACACACATGATGAAGTGGTCTGATTTTGTCTGTTATACTGATTTGTTGTTGTGTGTTACTGTTAACTTGACTTTGCATCATTGTAGATCTAATGTTAACGATGATGTTTCATTTCTCTCATCATTTAGATCTTACATTGAGGACAATGCAAGAACTAAGTGTGGGGGTGAGGTTAGAAGCATGAATGTTATGTATAGATGACAATTTTTTTTAATGATTTGAGATATAATTTTCATTGAATTTTGATGATTAATAGTGTTGAAAATGTGTTGATACAAAATAGATGCATGCTGCTTAGGTTATGGACATATAATGCATTTCTTGTCTTGGTTTTCTATATTATGCTTGCTGATTATTAAAGTGTTCATGCACAAATCAATCATTACTTTCTATTGTCCTAAAACAAGTTAAAAAATAAAAATAAAGGTCTTCATATATGATAGTTTGCATTTTTTAAAATTTGTGTGTCTGTTTGCATTAATTTAGGTAGATCACTGTAAGTCTTTAGTAAGAGAAATAACTAAATATGACTAGCTAGAAATTATAATCTAACTTGTCTTCAAACTAAAATGTTCTTTATGTAATAAATTATATTTTTAAGAATAAACACTATTTCAAGTGCCAACTAAACTTGCTTACCTTTAAGCAAGAAACTACTTACATTTTATAGGCAATTTAAAATGAGCTTTACATGTGACTAAATGGATAGACTAAAAAGTCGGTGACGTACCTTATGTAGACTAACACATTTGTATCAATCTCTTGAGTGTATATATTGTGCTCTTCCTTGGGATGTCTCTCTTGACCTTGCCTTGGTACTCTTTGAGACTACACATATGGTTCACACAATAACATGAAAATGATAAGGCATTCGTTTGTTTTAAATTATAGAGCCAAATGCCACCTAATGCTTTATTTTATCCTTTTATTACCCCTTTTAAGCCTAATAGCCTATTTCTTCTAATTTTTACCACATTACAAGCTTATTCTAACTTTTATGCCATACCCTTGCCTTGATCTATAGAACATGAAGTTTTGACACGAGTGGTAGGAAGAGGATTAAGGGGTCTATGTGTTTAAAGGTCGTGGTTATCTTGGTTGTGTGAATGAAGTGTTGTGATTTATCATTTATGTTTTCATCATAGTCCTGTGTTTTATTTTACATTTCTCTTCATTGTACATTGTTATTTACCATAAAAAAGAAAAAAGAAAAAATATATATTGAAAAAGGCAAAAAAGGTGTGAATTTCAAGTTCGTTTGTTTCATGTTTGTGATTTTTTGTATTTGTTCCAACACAATGTGTGTTCATTCACTTCATTTTGGTGAAAAAGAGGTTTGAATATCCTTGAGAGTTAAGTCAAAGAAGGGAAATTGATTCTATTTGATGGTGGATGGTTTTCTTGCGAATTTGAGGAGTATGGAAGGAGGTCTTTGCTTTACAATGTTTATGAGATGAAGACATATGGTTCATGTTTTCTCTCACTTTTTAGAGTTTCTTTTGCTCCACATGTTCTTGGCATTTTAGTCCACATTCCTAAATATGTTCCTAACCTTACCCTAAGCCTCATTACAACCCTCTAATGTCCTTTGATTTGTGTTGTATGTTGTGTGTTGTCCCATATCTAGTAGTGGAGAATCGAGTCGATATGCAAGTTTTTAGATGAGCTTCTCATTGGGATTGGGTTTTTGAGAGAAACATATAACCCAATAAAAACTATAAGTGTTGAGTGCATAAAAACATATCGTTATGAGGGTCTATCCATTGAAATCACTTCATTCTAATGCTAATTAATCACTTATAATATGTTAGGGAACCTTGCCTATATGTTATGAATCTCAATGGTTTAGTTAGCTCTTGTGGATGGTGTGACATCTCTTAAATCAAGTGTTTTCATTATTTTCTTTGCCAACATAAAATGTGTTTTAGTTTCTACTTGGTTCTTTTGGTTTAGTTTTCTTATTTGATGAATTTGAGTTGGAGTCATAAGTCTAGATTACATGTTTTGTCGAGCATGTTGTTTTCTTTCTCTTTTTATTCTTATGTTTCTTTGATCAAGGATGACCAAAAGCTAAGTGTGGGAGATTTGATAAGTGCAAAATATTACATCTTTTATCCTCCTAAACTTAGTCCATTTAGTTTTTTTTATGTATTTAAGCATAATTATTCATATTTTATTATTTAAGACCTAAAATTATTTATGCTAAAATTTCTCACTTTGTTAGAAAATAAAGAGAAAGAAAAGATAGTTAGCAGTCCAACAAAATACATAACAAAATGAGGTAAAACGACCGAAACAATCCAAACTAAAAAAAAGCAAAACACAGTGTAGAACCAGAAAAGCAAAACGTAGTGTAGAGCCAAAAGAGCAAAAATGTATGACAGGACAAAACAAGAAAATGGTAGTGCAAATTGAGAGCAAATAAAGAACAAAATGACAATCCAAACAACAAGAATAAAACATAACAAACAAGTGAAAACACTACACCACATGAAGCAACACACTACAACAGATAAGAAGGGCATCAAAATAGCAGCCAAAGCAAAAACAACAATGTAGAGTCAGGAGAGTCAAGATAAACAATAACAAAATGCATAGGAAAAAGAACAAGAGCAAAATGCACAGAAGCTAGGAAGAGAAGAAGCATCGTATAAGTAATAGCCAAAATAAAAATAGAAACATAAATAATGCACTAGAGGAAATGCAATAAAAATCCTAACAGACCCGATGTTCTCTATTCCAACTCTTTTTAAAATGGAAGATATAAGATGAAGCTTATTAAAGAGACAACAACATGTGACTCTTGGTGCGTCTCGAGAGACTATAAAAAGGCAGTAGTGGAAAAGGAGAAGGCATCCAGCATCTCATGTCAGTTGTGAGTCACAAAAATCTCATAAAATTTGAGAGCTATTAAGGAAGAAGGCTAGTGTTCGGGTGGTACGAGAGCTACATAGCCATTGGAATTGAGCTGGTTTAATACCTTTGGAGAAGGATTTTGTATTTTGAACCATTGAGTTAAAGTGGTCGTTAATCTGTTGAGTCCGAGCTATCACTAAAATGAGTCTCTCTCACTCTTACTCTCTCTGTTTCTAGTTTTTCAAGTTTAATTTGCTTCCAAAGTTTTTGAATTTCAGTTTAACATCTTGGTTTTGGATGATTTGAGACAATTATTTTTAAGTTAATAATAATGTTTCGAGGTATTTTAGTAATTGTATGGTTCTTGAGCCGATTTATTTATGATTTATATTCTTATATAATTGAGAGACATCCTGATATTTGAATGTGAATTGATTGCTTTTGCTTTATCTTTAATCCATAATTGCTATTAAGTTTAGCGAGTTGGGTAGTAACTAATTAACTCGTTCATCGATAAAAGGGGTAAGTTTTAATTAGAGTGTTGTATGATCTAGGAATTTCGCTAACTGGTTGGTTGAAGTTCTTGGGGCTAATGATATCTTTTTGGTGATAATTGCATTAATTAGTTTAGAGTTGGGCTGGTTCGGCTCTAGATTAGTAAAGGGAGATAGGGAGAACTCAGGTGGTGAGCATTTCTACCATTGGTCTTCTATATAGCTCGAGATGTTAATGATAAGAATATGAACTTAGATGATTAAACTTATGGGGCTTAATGCATGCTTGATCACTTGTTAATATGCATGTTTATTTTTTATTTTTCGTTTTTAGTGTTAACAATTTTTGTTTTTATTAATTAGTTCTAGTTTTCGTTCAAACCTCCTTATCTTTATATGTTTGTGGTATGTGATGTGGCCTAGTATACTGTGCTTTCCTATTAGATGAGGCCATGAGTTAAAGGATTTAAAGGACTAAATCTGTAAAATTAATTTGAGAACAACTAGATTGAAATAGGTATTTGAATATGGAATTTTAGAGGTTGTGTAGTAGAGTTGATTAATGGGAAGGATGAGAAAACTTTCAGACTTGAGTTAATTTGTTCAGCCCCTATATATTCTCTCATCTCATTATATATTTGTTGATTCTATGAGTTACAAGAGTTAAGCTACATAATCTAATCTGTTGTGCAGATGGTTGTCTAGCTACATATATTTTGTGTACTTGCTTGTATGATTAATCTTGGCATGGGAACTAGTCATCTATACTTATTTTATATTTGGGTATGTTTAGGAAGTTATTTAGATGCTATAAAGCAATTAAAGAACCTACTGAATTTAGTTTCCCAACCTAGAATTTTAGAAATATGTAAACTGAATATGAAATTGTTATTGTTAGACTGTTTATGCAATCAATTCTAAGTGTTAAAGGTTTGCTTCTATTTTCTTGTCTTCTCAGCATGATTTTGACATGCTTTTAAGTCTAATATGCCTGGAAAATCAAGTGAAAGACGATGAGATAAAATTAAACCTAAAAGGAGCACTCATGAATGTTCAAAGAAATTGAATTTGCATCCTATTGTTTAGTTGTGCATTCAGTTTTGATTTTTTGACATTCCAACCTGATTTTAGTTTGTTTTAAGTTCCAAAGACATGATAATGATAGCTCATGTGTTGAGTATCTAAAGGGATTTAAGTAGAATACAATGTTTGGAGTTTAATGAAGTGAAACTAGTGACTTACATGTTGTTTTTCTATGGAAATTCTAGATCTAATTTATTGGGTTGTGTGATCATAATTTTATGATTTAAGAGGCTGAAATTTGGTAAATAGCATGGGTATAAGTTATGCATGACTTTGAGCTGGTTTAGACATCAAATTATAGGTGTTTCTCTTTGTTTTTGTGGGCTGAATTTTTCTAAATTAATTTTAGTTTATTTAGAAATATAAGTACACAAATTTACTAATTAATGGTCTTTATTAGTAAAAAAAATTCATTTGCATTAGGAATGAAATTTTAATAAACAACACTCTCTTTGTGAGATCAACTCTTATTTCACCCTTTACTAAGTTATTAATTAATTAATGATAGAAATAAGGTATTAATTTGTATAAGCTTGACGAACGCATACCAATGTATTAACTACAAGCTTTTAAATATGAAAGATTCGATAACTTTTGGAGAAGAGATAGAGGAGTGGTTAAAGGATAATAACATGGGTAATGATCACTAGAGGCTTCATTAAGACATCTCATTGTTGAATTGGTAAATATTCATAACCACTCCCGAATATATAAAAACCTAGCTAAATAGAGTTCAGCAAAATATGATCTCCTAAACCTATAATTAAAACAAGTATAAGGGCGCCTAACAAAACTCAAATCTATAAGATCACAATCAAAACAACATTAATAAAACTGTTATGGTTTTTTTTATATCTAGTCCCTCCTTTATGTCGTTTGGAAGGTCATAATATCTCATTGAAGTTGCCTCTAACAAGCCAAGGAATTAAATTGAAAGTCCCCAACCTTAAAAGAAGATTATAATTAACCACTCTATCTATATCCTTTGGGATATAAAAAAACTAAAAATATTATGCTAAAGAAGAAGAGCCTTTTTAAAGAAAGCAATATATATGATTAAATGAAAAAGATCTTAGTGGTACATAATTGAAAGCATAAATCTTCATCAAACCCTTTTCTAAGGACCTTGGTTTCCACTTAAAAGCATAACATAGATCTCAGCTAAATCATCTTATTTCTCGACAATTTGATTTAAAAGTGACTACAAGAAAAATGGAGTTTAGCAATGGAAATTATCGACGGAATGTGTAGGTTTTCGATCGTTAAGCTAAGTTAGCAACAAAATTTACCGACGAAATAAGGCATCAGAGAAATGACAGTAGCTAATAATTTACGACAAAGCACTAATTTTCACTCGCTAATTTACTAACGAATATTTTGTGTTTCGTCGCTATAATTAGCGATGATTATTTTATGTTGTCGGTAAATTTAACGATGAAATGATTGTTTTGTTCGGTAAATTTACCGATAGATAGTGTCAGACCCCGTTTTCGGAGTCTGACTCTTACTTGCATGCTTGCTCTTCATGCATACTTTCTTATCCTTGTTCATGTATACTTGCTCTGATACCATACCTGTCGGACCCCGAGTTCTGGAGTCTAAACCTTGCATGCATGCTTGCCTGGCTTACTTGTTTGCATGCTTGCGAACCTGGCTCACTTACTGACTTGCATGTATTTT
>JAOQMS010000004.1:19746731-19774232 GCA_027563885.1 Erythroxylum longipes | reverse complement strand
TACCTAATTAAACTCCAAAATTGCTAATTCAAGAATTCTAATTTATATTCATGCTTGCTAATTTAATAAAATAAATTCTAAGAAAAGTTCAGGGTCTAACACTAATATCCTATTGCTTCTAATTTTGGCAACATTACAAGCTTAATCCTAACTTTTATGGCCTTCCCTTTCCTTGAGCTACGGAGCATGAAGTTTTGACATGAGTGGTTGGAAGAGGAATAAGTGGTTTATGTGTTTAAAAGTCGTGGTTCTCTTGGATGTGTGAATGAAGGGTTGTCATTTATCATTTATTATGTCACCTTAGTCATGTGCTTTATTTTACATTTATCTTCATTGTAATTTGTTATTTCCAAAAGCAAAAAAAATGAAAAAAGAAAAAGAAAAAATGTGAATTTCAAGTTCGTTTGTTCTTGTAATTCTATTTCATGTTAGTCATTTTTTGTATTTATTCCATCACAATATGTGTTCAATCACTTCATTTTGGTGAAGAAGAGGTTTGGATATGCTTGAGAGTTAAGTTAAAGGAGGGAAATTAATTCTATTTGATGGTGGATAGTTTTTCAAGTGAATTTGTGGAGTATGGAAGGAGGTCCTTGCTTTACAATGATTATAAGATGGAGATCCATGGTTGATGTTTTCTCTCACTTTTTAGAGTTTCTTCTGCTCCACATATTCTTTGCATTTTATTCCATATTCCTATTTATTTTCCTACCCTTACCCTAAGCCTCATTACAACCCTATAAAGTTCTTTGATTTGTGTTGTGTTTTGTACCATATCTAGGAGTGGATAATTGAGTCGATATGGAAGCTTGTAGTTGAGCTTCTTATTAGGATTGAGCTTTGATTGAAACACATGACCCAATAAAAGCTTTGATTGAAACACATGACCCAATTAAAACTATGAGTGTTGAGTGCATAAAAACATATCCTTGTGAGGGTCTATCCATTGAAATCACTTCATTATAATGCTAATTAATCACTTATAATATATAAAGGAACCTTGCCTATATGTTAAGAATTTCAATGGTTTAGTTAGTTCTTATGGATGGTGTGATGTCTCCTAACTCAAGTGTTTTCATTGTTTTCTTTGCTAACATAAACTTCGTTTTAATTTCTACTTTGTTCCTTTGGTCTAGTTGCCTTGTCGATGAATTTGAGGTGGTGCCATGACTCTAATTTAAGTGTTATGTCAAGCGTATTGTTTTCTTTTTCTATTAGTTGTGTGTTTTATTGATCAAGTACGACCAAAAACTAAATGTGGGGGAATTTGATAAGTGCAAAATATTACATCTTTTATCCTCCTAAATTTAGTCCATTTAGTTATTTTTATTACATATTTGGGCATGATTAGTCATATTTTACTATTTAAGACCTAAAATTATTTATGCTCAAATTTCTCACTTTGTTAGGGAATAAAGACACAGAAAAGACAACAGTAGGCCACCAAAAATGCAGAACAGAAAAATACAACAAAGCGCAATGTATTGGCAACACAGACAGAAAGTAAAGATGACAAAAATGACAACAGCAAGGATAAAACGCAGCAGAGAAGTGAAATGCAAAGTAGTTGGAAAGTGTATTAAAATGACAACAACAAATGAGCACAATGCACAGTAGTTCACGTCAACAACAAACAACATTCCAAACAGTAGCATGACAAAAACAACATAGCAGGAGAGTAAGCAAAGAGCAATCCAGAAGTAAGCCAAAACGAAGATGGACAGCCAAAAGGACAACAACGCAGAAATTAGAAAAAAGAATGGGAACAACGTAGAAATAAAATACACGGGTATAAGAAACGCATAGGTAGAAGAAACGCATAGCAGTTGAGAGAAGAAGAAAAACGTCAGCAACTAGAAAATGAATCAAAAACAAAGAGCAACAGAGTCCAGAGAAAAATGCAACAAAACTGACGTTCTCTGTTCCAATTATCTTCAACATGGAATAGTTAAGAGGGAGCTTATTGAAGAGCCATCAAAGGGCAACTCTTGTTGTGTGTCGGGAGCTAATAAAAAAAGCAATTGAAAGGGAGTAATGATCAAGCATATCACGTCAATTGAGAGAAAAAATCTCATAAACTTTAGAGCTATTGGTGAAAAAGGCCAGTGTAAGGAGATGTTCGGGCAGTACGATAGCTACATAGCCATTGGAATTGAGCTGGGTCAAAACCTTTAAAAAAGATTTCACGATTCGAGCTATCGGGTTAAAGCAATTGTCGATCTGTTGAGTCCAAGTTATCAATAGAATAAGTCTCTCTCACTCTTACTCTCTTTGTATCTAGTTCTTCAAATTTAATTTGTTTCAAAGTTTTATAATTTCAGTTTAGTTCTTTCTTTTGGATAATTTGAGACAACCAGTTTCAATTTAATTCTAATGTTATGAGATATTTCAGTATTTGTGTGGCACTAGAACCTATTTATTTACGATTCATATTCTTATAGAATTGAGAGACATTTTGATATATTTGAATGTGAATTGATTACTATTGCTTTGTCTTTAGTCCGTAAGTGCTATTGAGTTTAGGGAGTTGGGTAGCAACTAATTAACTCATTAGCCGATAAAAGTGCTAAGTTTTAATTATATTGTCGCGTGATTTAGGAATTTTGCTAGCTAGTTGGTTGAAGTTCTTAGGGCTAATAATGTCTTCTTTTCGATAATTGCATTAATTAATTTAGAGTAAAGCTGGTTCGATTCTAGATTAATAAAGGGAGATAGGGAGAACTTAGTTAGTGATCATCTCTACAGTTGGTCTAATATAGAACTTAAGATGTTGATGATAAAAATTTGAACTTGGATGACTAAACTTATAGGGCTTAATGCATGCTTGATCACTTGTTAATATATATGTTCAAATTTTCTTTATGTTCTGTTTTTATTAATTAGTTCAAGTTTCCGATCAAACCTTACATCTTTGTGTATGTGTGGTATGGTATGTGGTCTACTGTGCTTTCCAATTTGATAAGGCCACAAGTTAAAGGATTTCAATAGCTAGATTATGCCAAAATTAATCATAGAACAACCTAATTAAAATAGATATTTGAATGTGGAATTTTAGAGGTGGTGTAGTAGAGTTGATTGATGAGAAAACTTTCAGCCCTTACAACTTTATTTCTACTGTGTTTAAATGTTTACGTGTAATTTTTCCGCATCTCATTGTATATTCGTTGATTTTATAAGCCTCAAAGGTTAAAATTTGAAGGCCTAAAATATCTTCGAAAAGAAGAAATACCAAAACTACACAATCTAATCTATTGTGAAGGTGGTTGTCTAACACATATATTTTGTGTAAATTGCTTGATTATAATTAATCTATGCCTGGGAACTAGTCACCTATACTTGGTTTGTGTTTGGGTATGTTTAGGGAGTTATTTAAATGCTATAATGCAGTTAGGAAACCTCCTGAAGTTAGATTCCTAAAGCTAGAATTTTAGAAATATGCAACTTAAATTTGAAAGTGTTATTCTTAGACTGTATATGCAATCATATTTGAAAGGTGACTATTTGCTGCTATTTTCTCATTTTCTCTACATAATTTTTACATACTTTTAAGTCTAGTATGCCTAGAAGTTCAATTAAAAGATGATGAGATTAAATGGAACTTTAAAAGAGCACTCATAAATGTTCAAAGAAGCTGAATTTAAATTGTTTACATTTTGTTTTTGAGCTATGCATTTAGTTCTAATTTTTTGATGTTCCAACATGACTTTAGCTTGTTTTAAGTGCCAAAGATAGATAAATGACAGCTCATGTGTTGTGTTAGTAAAGAGATTTACATAGAATGTATCTTTGAATTTTAATGAGATGAAACTAGTGACTCACATGTTGTTTTAGTGTGCAAATTCCAGATCTAATTTATTGGGTTTTATGCTCAAAAAAATTTGGTAAATAATATGGGTACAAGTTGTCCATGAGTTTGAGTTAAATTAGACATCAAATTATAGGTGTTTTCATCTTTTTTGTGACTTGAATTTTTCTAAATGAAGTTTAGTTTATTCGGATTTATAATTGCATACATTTACTTATTAATGCTCTTATTTAGTAAAAACACTCATTTGCACTTAGAATGAAATTTTAATAAACAACACTCTCCTTGTGGGATTGACTCTTATTTCACCCTATACTAACTTGTAATTAATTAATGGTAGAAATAAGGTATTAATTTATTTACGTTTGACGATGCATATCAGTTATTCATGATTACTTTCTCCCCCTAAAGTTGTATTGAATGGGTGATTTGAATATGTTGCATACAAGACAAATGTTGTTTTGAAAGGTTCACTCCTTATAGTTTCAATGTATTGTTATCATCAATTTTTCTAAGTGATTCCTTCTAATTCCTCATGCTTTATGTGGCTTGTGGTGTGAGAGCTTGAATTTGAGCTGTGAAATGTAGTCTTTACATTCATCATAATTGATGGTACCCAGTGTTGGATGAAAGTTAGTTTTTGCACTTGATATTGCATTGAGTGTTACTTTTGCTTCATTAGTTTTGATGACTTTTACACAACACTATCCAAATACATCTCACCTCACCCTTGCCCACATTACAACCTTAAAAAGTCCTTTAATTCATGATTACGTATGAGACTCTTAGTGGTGGATAATGAAATGATATGTAAAGTTATAGAATGTCATGATTATGAATGGTGTTTGAGTGTATACATGGATCCATTTTATTTAAACACATTTTGTCAAGTCTACCTCCAGATTGCTCAGTTTCTAAAGGTGATAATTCTTGATTGATCATGAGTAGAAGCATTGAATTTTGAGTTCTTGCTATGGTTTTTGAAAGTTATTCCTCTTTTCTTATGATTATCAATTTTTAAGAAATATGGAAAATGAGTAAATGTTTTGAGTTGTGACTTTGATTTTGAGATTTTTCCTGAGGACAATCAAAAGCCAAGTATAGGGGAAATTGACGTGTGCTTAATTGATTATACATTTATTCTATAACACTTAGTGATTAATGCTATAAAATGCTTAAGACATTCACTTTAGTTCATATTTGGTTTTAGGTACAATTTAGAAGCAAAAGAGCTAAAGTGAGTCAAAAATATAATATTTGAGTCGTCTTATTGAGATTCACACTCCCTTTTCTTCACAAACCAAGAAGGAGAAGGATTAAAGCAAGATGATACAAGAAAATGCATAAGATGAAGAGCATATGTTGCAAACAACAAGTATAAAGGGTTATTGGAGACTCACAGCCATCACAAATGTGTCATGGGCATAAGGCTCATCTCACACCTGTGACATATGTTTCATGGGCATGACACTCCTTGTCACGCCCATGAAAAGGAGGCTCACGACATTCACGGGTGTGAGCAACATAGTCATGCCAATGACTTTTTGGAACTGAACCCTAGTTTTTAATATAAAAAGAACATGTAACGGCAAAAATGTTTATGAAATGTTGAGGAATCGTTTAGGGGTTTCAAAAGAAGAATGAGGAGTAGGGCTAGACATCGTCAGAGATCTATGGAGAAGATATAGGGCTAAGCTTTCTGACACCAGTTTGGAGGTGATATCGACACCGAGGAATCCGGTTAAGCATTTCTTTCATTGTTTTTGTTTTTCGTTCTCTCTTAAGGATTGATTATGTTATCCTATGCTTATGGATTTGGGTTTTCATGTATAAATGATCTTTATTCTCGTTATCGTTTGATTGTTTATGTATGAACCTATTACTAGAATTTTAAACACAATTTGTAATTGTTGTGCTTGGATATTGCTAGAATCTTCAATATAATTTGTAATTATTATGTTGAGATTTATTTGTAGCAACTAATGGTTTGTTATCATTAGGGATAACATAACCTAGGTTAAATGACCTGAGTTTGTGTGGATATTGCCTTGATTAATCTATTTTCCTAACTCGTAATGTACCTATCCAATTAAATCTAGAGAGCTTGTTCTAGGTTGTTCGATAACTAGTTTAATTAACGAGCTATTCTTAATTAAACACGACCTAAGAAAAAAATGGGGTTAACAAAGCTTATTGTTAACCTACTATTAATAGTTTCTAGGAGAGGTATGAAAATAACAATTCATTGAGGTATGTTTAATCGTGTGTAGGTCGAGATTGAACTGCTGACCGAGTCCCTAATGTATTTATCACTTTTCATCATTTTTTAATGTTTTCTTTAATTTGTTTTCATTAGTTTAGTTTAGTTTTATTTTCTTATTTGAAAACCAATAAAACCTCCCATAACTTAAACACCGATTGATTTCATTTCAAAAGCTTTACTCACACTCTTTGTGGGATTGACCTAGACTCATCACTGCTATAGTTGTAGGTCTATTTATTTTGAGTAGTGTTACGACACGCTACGTCAAAATGTACTATTTAATGCCAAATATCCTTACTCTAAATGCTTTCCATATAGCATCTTCAAAACCTTCAACCTCAAGTAAGAAATCATTAAACCTGAATGGTTTTCTACGATTGATGGATTTATTTTGAGTCAAAACTAGAATATGGTTTGATAAGTTATCGCAAGGATAGCTAGAAAAATTGTTGGGAAATTTTAGCATGCATTGAGTGTTTGCCATGCTTTATTCTAGCTTTTCACAGATGGTTTCTTCACCTTCCAGTCTATTATTCTATGTAAAGAAGCAACCTCCAACTGGAATATTTATTAATTGTGCCACTTCAACACAATTTTTGAGATATGATTATGTGCATAAACAAAAGAGACATGGACAAGTTTTGTAAATCACCCATTTGATATTTGTAAATGGATCATTTGGTCAGTATCAAGTCTAGGACAAATAGATACAATCTTGGAGTTATAAAGAACAATTATGCTGTCATTGAGATGAGTATTATGATTAGAGATTTCACACAACTAAGCTAGAAAGAATTTTAATAGGTTGTCACTATTTTTCCTTATTCTAGTCTCCAAAATACCAACTACTTGGCCTCGTTTTGCATAATTATATTCCTTATAAGTAGCTTTTTAGTGGGAGCATTTACTCCTCTTACATTCCAAGCTAAGATGATCATTTGATGAGCTCCATAGATGGAATCTTTTTCTTTCTATTTGATTTTCTTTTAATCACTATTTCAAATTCCTTGCCACCATTATCAATGGTTATTAATGTCAATGTAATTATATTTTTATGATTAATAATAACTAAAAATTATTTATAAATATTTTTAATATAAAACTAATTTAATTTTAAATTTATACATTTTAAGATATTTGACAATTAAATTAAATTTATTCAAATAATTATTAAAATAAAAATTTATTTTATAATAATAAAATTTAAAGTAGTTATAAAATTAAATTAAAACAAATAATTTAATCATGACTTTTATTATTAAATTAGTAAATAATATATTTAGTTGATAATATATAAGATCGTGATAAAAAATAAAAATCAAATTTTATGGAACTAGAATAAACTCGGCTAAAAATAGAAATTTAAATAAATAATTTTTATTGAACTTAAAAATAAAATAGAAGATAAAAAACTAAAGTGAAAATTAACCGACCGTGTTTACCACATTTCTAATCTTAACACCTAATTGACATCATGAAAGTAAGCATTTTACCACCTTATTTGTACACAAGTTTCTACATTGTAATAGGATAATTGGTAATGTAGTCCTTAAGGGCTACAAATAAGAAGGCAAATTAAAACGGAGCTGAGTCTTCTTAAGTGACCATTGTATTTGAACTGGAAAAAAAAGAAGAAGAGAGATTAGAAACAAGCAAAATCCCAAGTCGTAAGCAATAAAAACTTGAGGAGAGGCAGGCTGTGGCTGTGGCTGTGGCTATCCTTATACCCTCCCTTTCTCAATGTCTGGGTTCTTCTTATTGACACGTTTCTCTTACAGCATCCTTTTCCCTCTCTGCGCTTATAAATACCCTTTGCCGTTCTCTTTTTATATTCTTATGCCCTTTTTTGGGTTTCTTTTGAGACTGGCCTAAGAAACCATATCAGAAAAACTTAAGAGAGAGAAGGTAGAGAGAGAAAGAGAGAGAGAGAAGAGATAAAAACAGAGCCCCTCCTTCTCGCCGGAAACACATAACATCCAAATAAACCCATATTTTAAGAAACAAGGTATTTTTGAGATTTGATTATAGAAGATCTGAAAACACAAAGGAACCCAAAAATAATATTACAAAGATTAGCAGACAGGTAGGTGGGGGAGGATTAAGAGAGAGGAAACACTTTGAAAAGCTTCTTCTTCCATTCCCTTCTTCACCTTTGTTTCTTCCATTTTCATCTTCATAGATTTTCCTTTTTGGGATCTTATCCATCTACTTATACATTGCCCTTGCACCTAAACAAAAAGAAAATAAAAATTTGTGTCAAAGCTTCTTGTTTCTCTGCTTTTACCATTGAAGCTCTTTACTTTTATTCATTAAGCTTTCCTTTTTTTCTTTGAAATATAACTTTATTTGCAGATGTATTTGTTTACTGATAGCATGGAAAGTTGGAATTAGGGGTTTGTGTTAAGTAGGTTCTGTGCCTGACCTAAGCTTTGCTCCGTTGGTCTATTATAGGGTTTGATCTGATCATCACTGAAATCAATCCTAATTGTGGTTTTTGAGGGATTAGGGTTATGAAAGGATATTCTTTATAGGAAACTGGGGATGGGATGGTAAATTTTGTTTTCTAATTACTATTACACCTAACAGAAGTAGTGCTTTCTGGGATCAACAGCTGTGGTTCTAAGTTTGCACATTGATCTTCGAGAGGAGATTTCTCGTGATTTTCTTTGGAACAAAACCAGTCGCTCTTTCCGAACTTGGGAGTAAGTACAAGTTTTTGGGTCTGTGCACTTATTGCTTGACTCGTTGATTCCTATGATTAAGTGAAGCTCCTGATAGAGCAGGTTATAATCACACTAGTGTCCTAGTGGCAAACAGGCAGGATCAAATTGCTCTGGAGCTTCAGCTTTTCTGAAATATATTTCCCATGGACTTGTCTCGTTTGCATTACTACTTATCTGGACATTGAAGGAGCTTGTTCATTTTGTGGTACAACAAGATCGGCCATTTTAAAGCTTCCACGTGGTTCTATTTTTGATTCTGAGTCGTGACTTGAGTTTTTGCACGCCCTAAAATCTCCATCTTTGAATACGTGAATTGTGGATTGAAAGGTGATATTGGAAAAGCATGGAGAGATTTCCAAGCTGGAAATGATTGCAGGGACATGGTGCATGGACAGGAGAATGGCCGCTGTTCTGTTCCTTTATTGGAACATCAGTGCAGGAAACTAAGCGAAGGTTTTTGCTTGGTGGACCAATCCCACTTTGCTGTTTCTAAGCTCACGTGCAATGTCTCGTTGCTTTCCATTTCCTCCTCCAGG
The DNA here is from genome assembly GCA_027563885.1 of Erythroxylum longipes. Taxonomy (NCBI): domain Eukaryota; kingdom Viridiplantae; phylum Streptophyta; class Magnoliopsida; order Malpighiales; family Erythroxylaceae; genus Erythroxylum; species Erythroxylum longipes. The sequence continues at coordinate 19,764,905 of JAOQMS010000004.1, read as the reverse complement.
ATATGAAAAGAAGGCTACAATTGATGATACTGACTTGCTAGCAAAGGTTGAAATATCATCCTCTAGTAATATGCTATTGCTAGCATGATTTGCTTTCAACTCTGCATTATATTCTTCTGGCCGTTCTGAAATTCCTCATTATTTGAATCCATGTCAGTATCTCACCATTTTAAGTTAAATTTTTAGGTCTTTACCTAATTACACCCGGACACTACTGAAACTCCGCTAGGTGATGTAGGAAGGAAGACATGGATGAAATCAAAAGAGGAAAGGAAAATGTGCTTCAAGTCAGCTTCTAGAATTATTTCATATAATTTGGAATCTTCACTGATTGATTTTAACAGATTATAGAAGTGTCACGTTTCTTATATTACAAGTTACAAGCATACTTCTTACTACTTAAAGAAAATTTAGGCACCAACCTGGATGTATGAAGGTCTCATGTGAACAATACCAGAACACGTGTCTGATACAGATTTTGCATAGAACTCACTCCCATTGCCTTGTCTATGGACAAAGCCATGAGCATCTTTTTATTAAACGCTTTTTCTTATTTTATGCCCTTTTTTTTCCTTGTTTGGAGTTTGAACATGCTATGCATACTTAATTTTCACTTTAAATTTCAAAAGATTTGGATATGAAATTGACTTGAACGCAGCATAGAGATTTATGAACACACCATGTAAAAAAGCGGTGGGGTTGTGTTCATCTAAAGTACTTTTCATGCTGCTCTTTCCATAAAAAATTACTGTTATACTTTTATGTTTGCTACTATTTTGTTACCATGTGAATTTAGAGTAGTTGGAAATCGTTTGAGATTAATTGCTAGTAAACTGAAATGTCTAAATGTAAGATGTTAGAATTGATAGCCTGGCCACTTTTTGCTGTAGTATCGTGATGATAGTCATCATGGAGGTTTCCAGGTTTTAATGTCAAGAACTCCAACTGAAGACAGACTGAAAATTTTGCTAACATGTATAGTGCATAGCAATTTGGATGCCTCAATTTGATGCTAACTTTCATCTGGAAGATATGTGAATTTAACTTAACCTATTCAGATTAATGACATCATTATACAACTGTTAAGAATTAATTATGCTGCTGATAATGGAAATGAAGAGCTTGCTCCATTATATGATATATCTGTAATTGTAGTAAATAATCCTTATTATAGAAGGGCACACATGCTATGAATAAGCTGCATTGCTGTTTAGATGAAGTTATTCTGTTTAGTTTCCTGCCCCAGTGGCATTAATAGTGTGGTTATTCCTCATTACTTCTGAGTAGATGCTTGCTCTTTTGAAAGCCTTGCTTTGTAAGCTAAAAGTATTCGTAGTTGATTAATTGTCAGGAAGTAATGGGCTTTACTGTGAATAGCTATTTTATAATGACAGTAGAAGTGATTTCCAGGGCTGTAGGTAACAAGAACTAGCTATTTTAGAATGTTAGTCGAAATGAGTTCTAGGGAGATGTATAATATAGAAATTCTTTCATCAATAAGTTACAATCCCAAAAAAGAAAAAAGGTTTCAAATTTGATTGTGTTGTGGACTAGAAGATTATATTTCAGGCTTTAGTATCTTTTTGCCTGTGTATGTAATGAGTAAGAGAAGTGTATAGCTTCATGTTGCAACTACATGTGAAATTGAATTTTTATTTTCATTTTATTTTGTTGGACACATTTGCTTTATCTTGAAATTGAAGTTGATTAAAAATGCCTATGTATTTAATTGAAGCTTCTGAGATGGAGAGCATTTGATATTTGCACCCGTTATTGCTTATATTGTATCGCTGGAAATAGCGCCGCATGGATGAGAAATAGCTCTTTGGGATGCAACAGCTGATATGCATAATGTGCTCTCTTTGCATTTTATTACTTCAAATCTTTCTATTGAGGAACTTATTTTTGTTTGTGTATATAATTAGGCTCATTCTGATCCAGGTCATACTCTGCATATTAGTGAACTTGCCAAAAAAGATCATATTCTCATGCCCTGTGTATTTTTATGTATCCAGTATCCGGATCTTGACATGTAAAAGAAGGTTTAACTTGCTTTTGGTTGTACTTAGCCCAACACATTCCCAACATATTTCCCTTGCATCTTTATCTAATCATGTGAAATGTTGAGGTAATCTCATAATAGGTTGGCGGCTTATGTTCCCCTTTTGCCCCTCAAAAGTAAATATAAATTACTGAAAGAAAAATGTTCTTGGTGTTCAGAAAATGGCAGCTTAATGGAATGGATTATCTTGAACGCAGATTGGGTTTCTAGCTTGTCTTCTTTCTCACAGTTATTAGACAGATTTCTATGATTGCCTTAGGTTTGATGTATCAACAACTTGATTATGGACAAGGGGATTGGAGTAATACTGGTTATGTGGTCTCATAAGTATCCCTTAGGTTTTAAGATGTAGATGATTACTAGGAACTACAACTCTTTGTAATCTAGACCTTTTGGTTTATCCTCGACCTTTTGTACTCTAGAATATGTATATATTAAATCAATGAAGTCCTTAATTTTTGAAAAAAAAAATGATCATGGACAATTGTTGCAATTCATGGGGGAAATTTGAAGTATTTGTTTTAATTTTGTTTTCTCCCACAGCACCGCATAGATATGGCATAAATTTTCACCAAATTATTTTCTTTGAAATCCAAGCTTTTATACAAATGTTTATACTTTGATAATTCTGATTTAGGAGACAAGCTAACATTATGACTGTCTCTAAGAATCTTGGTTCGGCTGTGTCACTTTAGATACCGAAGGCAAAGATATTAATTCAGGAGCGTGAGTTGGTCCTTGAGGTAGTATATATTCCTTCAGGACTCAAGAAATATCAAGACTCTCACCTTAGCTTGGACAATTCTCGTAGAGCCCCAAGTCTTATTCTTTTGGTGTTGAAGTGGGCTGTTCTTACTTCACTGTGTGTATATATTTTGTTGTGCTTGGGTCATTATCTTCCCTATATACCAATTTTCTTTTACACAGTCTGATCATGTACTATGCAGATTCTATTTTCTGATTGATGCAAAACCTCTGTACATATTCAAAGTATAGTACCATTCTCGCATCTAGTTCCTAATCTGTTAACATTTTTGTTTGGGTTGTTTCTAATTAGAACATTATTTATAGGAGAAGCGCAAGGAGAAGAAGCACAAAAGGGACAAGAAAGATAAGGAAAAAAAAGAGGGCAAAGAGAAAAAGAACAAAGATAGAAGCAAAGAAAAATATAGCGAAAAAAAGGACAGAAAAGAGAAGCACAAGGAAAAGGAGAAAGACAGGGAGAAGGAGAAGGAGAAAGCTAAGGAGAAAAGGCAGGTTTATGATGAGCAAAGACTTGAAGGACAATCAGAGTTTCATAATGGGGAGAATTTCAGCTCTAACAGTATGCCAGATAAAGATATCAATGACTCAAAGTATGTGCATGAGCTGGTCAAAAGAATTAGGGAGGAAGACGGGGTGTCAGGAAGCCAAATGCTTCATAAGATCACTGAAGCAGAGCAAAGGAGAGTTGAGGTGCAAGGGCGGGCACTGGATAACCTTTACCTCAACCAACTTGAGGAGAAACAAAAGCGCAAGGATAAGAATGAAGATCGTAGCAAGGTCAGTGGACAAAGAAAGCACAATGATGCAGGTGGTGTGGAAAAAACTTTTGGTCAGAGTTTTCCTGGTATGGGTCAAGAAAGAGTTGAAGGAATTACCAAGTTGGTGGAGGAGGACACTGAGAAGGAAATTGGAAGGAAGGAGAAGAGTAAGCACAAAGAAAATGATAATAAAGTTGACAAGCACAAATTCAGAGATCCTGAGAAGGATCGAAAAGCAAAGAATAAAAAACGAGATAAAGGAAAAAAAAAGGAGGCGAAAGTGAGGGAGGTGAGTGAACCAACAAATGATCAGGCTAAATTCAAAGAAAGTAGCGCCCTACTGAAAGGAAGTAGCAAGGGCTCACTGGATTTTTGGATTTCTAGATCTTCTGATCCTGCCAGGTTGGGCGGCACAAATTCTGCTGTTGAGGAAAATCTTGGGAAAAGAAAGGAGGTTGAGATCAATGGATATCTACCTGGTGAGTCCTTTCATGTTTTGTGCAGTGCAGCACCTTTATTTCTTTATGTTGAATGGAACTTAATTGAAGATGTGGGCCACTAGTTGTGAGAATAGATGTACGCTATAGTTAGATGGTCGACTAAGTATCTATTCTTCAGTGCACGAGTCATTTCACTCTTGGACAGATTTTAAACTAAAACTTTATGACATATTATCATCCTTTATATCAGCCCTCTGTTTTTTTTGGGGCTCCGTGTCATTGGTGAAGCATCAACAATTATTTTATGTTGTGCTTACTAATCTGCCTTGGCCTTTAAATTTTTGACAGGCAATGGCGAACGTCCTAATAAATTAGCAAGGCCTGTCTCTTCCTCTAACTTGGTTACTGAAAATGGAAATAAGTTGGAACAATGCCAAACTTCTATTCCACCTACATCTGAGAAGCAGGGGCTAGTTGATAATCATAGATCCAATGTTATGGACCGCAAAATTAATGGTTTCTTAACACCTCTGCAAACCAATGATTGCAAACTAAGGCAATCTTCTGCTAATGCACCAGCTAACGAGAATGGTGAAGTCTATCAAAAACCACCACATCCTGATTTGAAGTATCTGAATCGGATACTTTCTGTACCTAAAATGGATGAATGGTCTGATTGCTGTGACCAGGAATGGCTTCTTAGCAGTGATCATAAGTCAAAGAAGCTTGAGACTGGTTCTTCTGTGACTAATGGAGCAATCCAAGTCTGGGCAGAAGCTCGACAGAAGTGTGCAGACATTGTTGCACTTCCATACGTAATTCCATATTGACGTTGCCCAAATGGGTGGATTTTTTCATTTCTGCGAGATTTGGCTATTACCTCCAGGACTTGGAGGTGTGCTGGTAGGATGTCTTGCTCCTCCTGCTGTTCTGGGGTTGCTGCCAGTTTAACAGGCCATTCAAGGTCTCTTCTGCTTGGATATGTTGTCCGAATCATTTTTTTGAAGGTTCAGAGTAGTTCTGATTTATGTTAATGGCATCTGATTCCTTGTCCTCGAAGCGAGTTATTAGAGCAACAGATATATGCAAATTGGTTATCATCGTTGATGCATATTGTCTGAGGAAGTAACAAAAAGGTCCTTATGGGTTTTATCATTTGGTACAACAGAGAGGGGGCTGATCTTAAATTGATGGTATCGAGATAGATAGTTTCATATTTGTTAATTTAGAGGATAATTTTTTAGGCAAATGAGGATTATAGGATTTTTCCGTGCTGCAGTTGCACAAGCAATTTTGATTTGTACAATGATGAATGGCATACTTAAATTTGTATATTATATTGGCAGGCATAATTGAAGAGGCATTCCAATTTCTTCGAGCTCACCTTCTTCACGTCTCCTTTTGGATTCCTTTGCTTTCTATCATGAATTTACCTTTAACTAAAATTATAAAAAATTGTTTAATTGAGTTTTTTAGATATATGTAATTTCATGTAATATAACTTAATTCTCCTGTACAAAATGATGTGTCCATATCGTTTAAAGTTATTTATAGTTGACTTAAGTTTATTAAAAACACTCTATATTGTTAAGTTATTTTTTCCTGCAAAAATCAAAAGCTATTTTAAAAGTAAAAATATGTTAAAAGTTTGTTAAAAACATAAAGATTTAGAAATTTTCAATTTTTGATATGATAATATATTCTTAATTTATTATTAATAGTAATACAGATAAGTGGTAAATTTTATTTAGATATTTAAATGTTGTATAAATTCTCATTTGGGCCTATTTGCGTGCTAATTTCTTAATTTTTATATTTTCAAGAGTGCTATTAATTCTCCTCTTGTTCATAACTCTAAGCTCTTTTTTCACAAATTTGAATACATTTGAACTCCTTAAATCTTTTTATGTTTCCATTCATTCTCTTAGCTATTGCTTCTTCATATCCATTAAGTTCAATTTAGTAGTTGTTAAACCTAAAATAGAAATGTCTTGGATTAGAAGATTGGCCCATTTAAATCCCTAATGAGAGTAATAGGAAGATATGGGATTGCAAAAAATATGCTTTCCTATCTAGAAGTTGATTTAACTAGGCATCATTTATCATAACTATACCAAAATTCTTTCCAAATAGCCATGCACTTTGTTGTTTATTGCTCTAGGTTAAGGGTTCCATCAAACTTCAAGTATAAAGTTCTTATTTTTCTTATACGTTCCCAGTATTAAAGAGGTTTACTCCCTCGTTGTCTTCTCTTCTACTTCACGTGAATAAAGTATTCTATTAAACTCTCCTAATAAGAGCCAAGGATTATTCATACCAGTATAGATATTAGTCAAGTCCCTTCATAATTCAACCTTTTATAAGGAAAATTTTGTATCATATATAAAGATAATATAAATAATTCTTGAGTTCTTTAGTACCTCTAGTTCTATGTGAATGAGATGAGCAAAATGCTTGATATCAATCACTTTTAGCAAATTAGATTGAATGCTACAACTATTCTCCCATTGACATCATGATGGTGATCGGCTAAAATGTTCCAATCTTTCCCAAAAGACCACAAGCTTGTATTGAGCTCATTTTATTTTATTATAGTTTCTAAAATTTGCTTTTTTGTAATAAAAATTCATTAATTATTTTTTATACCCCTCACTTTCCAAAAAATTATTGACATAAAACTTAGTTTTAGATCTTAATATAGACTCTACGCTTGGCCTTCCTTCTTGATCTTTTTATATTGCTTAGTGAAAAGTTATCATTTGCCTCCTAAGATGTTTCTTAGTTATAAAACAATAGGGGTTATGGTTCCTAAGTTGCTTTCTCCTCTTCCTAGGAGGCCATCTAAATGTCCTTACCAACTTTTGGAAATTTGTTTATGGCCTCAAGTTCCTTTTTAATATGTTCTTGGTTAGGCAAGTCTTTTGGAACATTGGCATTTCCTTAATATTAATGGCTAGTAGGGCAAATTTTTCTATGGCTTTTAGATCACCAAAATGTTGATTGGACCTTTAAATTTGTTCTCCAACATTTACAGGTATGTTTATGGTATTTTTAATGTTCCTTAAGTGAGACTTCTACATTAGCATCCTCATTTTGATAGTCTTTGTATACTTGCATCACCTCTATAGCTTCTTTTAGATTATTGTTTAGAACTCTTTCATCCTAATTAATGTCTTGGATGTAGTTATTGGAAGAAACATCTCCATTAAGTTCCCTAAAATCCTATATATCGAATATATTTCTAATTGGTCTCCAAAATTGGTTTCTCCTTTGGTTTGGTTGGCTTTTATTGGTATGAAACTAAGATGACTTCTTCAAAAAGCTATAACGACGTTCTAACCAAACGGTTTAATAAAAACATGACTTAGTCGAGTAACCGGATCGGCATTCATTACCAATGTTTGCCTTCGTGTAAAAAGACTCAAGTCTATGTTGAATAAATAAAATAAATAAAAAATGTTTGCTATTTAGTAAAAACCCTACTGAACTTATAATAGCTTGACTTTTCATGAAAACGTATTTAGGATCAATTACAGAGTCTAAATGACCAAAGAATTATTAATGTGTGTGTGCAATTGAAAAGGGTAAATAATTAACACTTGAATCTCAATTAATCTATATATTTAGTTCAAAGCCCTAGACACAGATTCCACATGTTAATGATTTGATATAACTTTGAATGATTGTGTTTAAGATTAAATGTATTTCATGAAGTTGAAGCCATTGCCTTAATACTACATTGTGTGTTGTGTGTTTGTTATGTGTTTGTTGTTTTGTTTGCTTAAGGACAAGCAAACGTTTAAGTCTGGGGATGTTGATAGGTGTGATTTGCATCATATTTTAGGGTTTAATTTGTTATATATTAAATGTTAATTTGAGTGTTTAGTATGTGTTTAAGTTAGAATTGTGTTAGTTTACGTGTTTAAGTGTTTTCATAAGTTAGTATAAGTCTTTGAGCTTAAATATTATGTTTTTGAGGTACCTTTATGTGTTTGTTAGTGTTTCAGGGTCAACAACGAAGAATGGAGAAGTTTCAGAGACTTTCATCCACGATCGTGGCAGAAAGGTTTGGATGCAGGCCATGATCGTGATATGCAGGGCCACGATCGTGGCACCACATCGTGGCCTGAGTCGAGAAAATGCACAATCAAGAGAAAAAGTCAAGTTTTAAGGGATTTTTCAGACCGTTTCATCCTCGAAAAAACCCTAGGACTGCTCAAGACACACAAAGTATTTAAAGAACAAGAAGAACAGAAGAGGAGCTTTTGCATTAACCACAATCTCGAACTAGAGAGCTTTATTGAGAGATTGAGGAAGAAACGAAGGAAGAGAGACGTGAAGAAGAAGCCTACGTGAAGTACTTCCTGGAACAGGAGGTTTCCCATCGTTGCTACCTCCATCATCCATTCTGAGTCTATTTCCGATGTAGTTTCAATTTTTATAACTGTATAGAATTTGCGATAACCATAGATGATAGATTGTTGAATGTTGAGGATTTGTCTAAACTCACCTTTGGGATATTTTGTCTTTGATATTAATGAAATTTGATTGTTGCATTTTATTGGGTTTCTTGCGATTTCAATTCTGCAATTGCATAATTCGGTAACAAACTAAGAGGGTGAATCGAGTGAAAATTATTAAATTGGCTAACAAACTAGTAAATTTATGTAGAGAGAGATCTTGCATAAGTTTTCGGTAATTTTTTGGACAGCTTAAGATCTAATTTAGGTTTTGGATAGATGTAAATCGAGAGGTTGCAATTTCCCATAATCTGATTAGGGTTAATAATTAGGGTTAATGATTATAACTTGAGAGAGAGTAATTAACCCTAGGACCATTTAGAACCGGTAATCCAATAAATTTATAATCAATTAGGTTTTCATTAAAGTCAGATAAAATTCCCCTTTCTCTTAATTGGTAGTTCTTAGGTTGATTCTTGATTGGGTGTTGCATCTGTGCTATCTTGTTTATATTTTCGAATTTGATTATTAGAATTGATTGCATGATTGAAATAATTTCTTGTTTAGTTTTATTCGTTTGATTATTGAGAATTAAGTTCAACCTTTGATTTTATGATTAGATTAACCCTCCTTGTGGGATCGACACCTTAAGTACTACACGTCCGACCCATGCGCTTGCAAAATATCGAGGTTTAATTATTAAATCTTTTTCATATCGGAAACCTGCAATCAGTAGGCTCAATTACTCACTTGTCTAAAACTATTCCCATTATAAAATTGAATGAGTAAGTTGAAGCTATGGATGATACTTTAATAGTCATATATGGATGGAAACCTGAGGTTGAGGGTCCTAGAAAGAAATGGATTCCTACTGGAAGGCTATTTAAGATAGAATTCCATTATGAACTAGAGAAAGTAGATGAGATGGAAGCTATTGATTAAAGCATCAAGATAGACCAGGAAATGGAGGAAATTGAAACTAAACCTACAGAGAACAAAAAGGAAGAGGAATAAACAATTTGGAATAAGTTAATAGAACCACAAACTCTATTAATTGTGCCAAACACAGAGGAAGAAAGCTAGACTAATCCAAAGTTAGAAAAGCTAATGATAATGTTGCTAACAAGGACCAGGATAATTGTGTGATAGTAATATCTCTAAGAAAGAGTTTGAAACTATATTGAACATAAAATCATGTGGGAAAATGAAACCACCTACTCAAAGGAATAAGACATGAAGATTGCAGCCTGGAATATTAAAGGAGCTAATGCTCCTACTAAGAAATTACTTATTAAAAAATAAGCTTAACCTTTTGGCTATTTTGGAATCCAAAATTAAAGTAGTGAATTAGGAAATTTTGAAACTACTTAGTAGTAATTGGAAAGAGTTAATAAACTTTGATCAAAACCCTAATGGTAAAATCTTAGTGTATTATAATAACAATTCAATTGAGGTTTCTACAACTTGCATTATAGATAAAGTAATTTGTATTGAGTCTCTATCTAAAACCATAAGGTGTGCTTATCAGATATCATTCATATATTCTTATAATAATATATGTCAAAGAAGTTACCTCTGGCATGTTATTAGATGATCTCTAACCATACTAAAAAACTATGGCTACTGAGCAATGACTTCAACTCCATTGTAACAATAAAAGAAGTAGATGGCCCTTCTATAAACAAAATCCTTTGTTAGGATTTAAGACAATGTTTGTCAAATATTGAAGTCTTTAATGTAGCTCTTGACGAAATTTTTTTCCCATGGAACAGCAAGCAACAGGGAAATAACCTTATCAGGAAGAAGTTAGATAGGATTCTGATCAATTTTTAGTTGTTTCAACAATTCCTAAACAGGTATGCCATTTTTGCTAACACTTGCCTATCTGATCACTCACCAACTATCATTATGACTGATTCAATAAGAATCAGAAGCCCTTTTAGATTTAATAATTTCCTTGTTAATGTACCAAGTTTTGAAGGTACACTATGGAAAGGTATTTTGCTAAGGTGAATGGTTTTAAACAACACAAATATGCGCAGAGATTGAAAGTGATTAAATATAGCCTCAAGCTTTTACACAGGGAAAATGTAGGAAATTTGCATCATCTTATTACTAATACTAAGACAAATTTGGCTTCAATCGAGGATGATTTGTGTAGGAATTCAAAATTTAGACCATCAATTCCTATACACAACTTCTTTATCAGTAGTTATGAAGACGATCAAAATATTTTCAAAATTTTATGAACTGCATATCAACATAAACAAATGTTCTTTCCATATTTCCACAAGTGCAAAGAACCTAAGTATAACTTACTAAATTTGATGTTGGAACTCTCATTTTGAGAGTTATTATATTTTCATCTTGCTTTTAGCCATTACTGGCTTAATTCAATTTCAATTTTTTTCAAAAAATGTTATGATTGACTTAAGATACTTATTTTAGTACATATTTTCCTTCAGGTACAAGTTAGAAGAATAAGAACCAAAATGAGCTAAAAACACATCTTTGGTTTCGTTCTATTGATGTTCAATATTATTTTCCTTTGTGAAAGCAAAGGAGATAAGTTAGGGTGAAACTAAAACAAAGAACGCAAAAAATGAAGTTATTGCAACTTACACAATGTGTATGGGACCGTGTAACTCATTGGAAGCATGTAGGAGCGTGAAGATGTAGTTTCAAGCACCTCTACAACCTACACAGCCATATGAGGACTTACACAATCATGTAGCTCACTGTGAAAATGTAAGTTGACCATTTTTGCAATTTTTACACATATGGTCACTTACATGCCCGTGTAGTTGATTGTGTATTATGACACAGCCCTTATTTTTAGTATAAAAAAGCATTTAAGAGGCCAAATGAGGAAGCAAGACATTATAGATGAAGAAGGGAGTTATATTCCTTTCCCTTCGAAGAGCTATGAGGAGCTAAACTTTGTCTTTATAATTTAAAGTGGATATCAAGGCCAACGAACATACTTAGGCATTGATTAATCTAGTGATGTTTTTCTTAACTCTCTGTTGATATTGATTGTTTTATTCTGTGATTAAATTTTTAGGATTTATGTATGAATGATTTAGATACTCCAAATAGATTGTTCATGTATAAACTTATTGCCAAAATCTAGATTGCAATACATAACCATTGTAACTCTTATTCTCTTATAGTAAACTAAGGGTCACCCATCATTAAGGGTAATATAAGATAGGTTAAATAACTTGAGCTTATGTGGTTGTTACCTAGATTAACCGAACAATTGATTTTGCACATTCGTGTGAAGGTTGAGATTGAACTGCAAACTAAATTTAAAACCCATTGGTTAATTATAGTAATTTTGTGTTGTTACATTTAATTTGTCTTTATTATTTTAGTTTTACTTAATCAAATTTAACGAACCCCCCCCCAATACTAAAAATTGGTTTATTAATTACAAAAGATAAATACACACTTTCTGTGGATACTATCCTTGCTCACCATAACTACAAATTTTTAGTTTTTCATAATTAATTTTAATTTTATAGTTTGTTGGACGTGTATCATAGGTCTATAATTTTCATATTATTTGAGGTTAAATTACTTGATATTTTTCACTTTAATAACATGGTTAATATGGATTTTATAATATTTTCCTAAATTTAACTCATTTTAAGTGCAAATTTCTCTATAGTTTTCCAATTAAGGAGATTTTGGAGTCAGTTAAAAGCTTAATAAATGGGTAAAAACTTTGTAAAAGACATTGGGAGTCAATTCAAGCTCGACGATGTTAAAGTGGAGAAGTTTATGAAAAAGGTTATAACATTATACGGACTTGCGAAGGAGGCAAATGTTTGTCTTTCACAAAGTTTAGAAAAGTTGGGAAGCATAACAAAACTATAGTTGGAGTTGATGCTGGTTAGGCATTGGACCCTCCCATGCACACTCATTCCCGCACAATGTTAAAGGTCATCCCTCTTTATAAATTTTTGCTCAACACTAATTAATGGTGTGTCCAACATTGAAGTAAAAAGTGGCTAGGCATGACTCTTAAAATTATTTTTTTTGGACCATTTCAAAGTATTCAAAAGTTCAAAAAGGTGACATATCATTTTAGATTATCTAACGTCAACTTTTTTTTTACATTGACATGTTTATAAATTTCTTTTAGACATTTGACTTAGTCTTTTACCCTCTAATTTTGTTTATTATCATTAGTATATGAATCTAAGATACTCTAACTCAAAAATTGGCAGGAAAAGATTTTTCATGGCTCTGACTTCTAAGGAATAATTTAAAGGTAAATTTTTTATTTTTTATATGTATTTTTCAGCTTATTAAATACTTAAATATAATATAATTAATTTGTCTTCTCTGACAATATTTGCTCATGTATACAATGTTTGACAATGTTTATGTGGACATGATATTCTTACTATCAAGTTGTTCATTTTTATAATTTGTATATATAAACAAACTAGTGAAAACACATACAAAAATATTAAAGTTGAAACTTGAATAGAGCTCCATTCTTTTGCAGTGTAGGACTTGGTTTCTAAATTACATGCCATTCAGCATTCTGAATACCACATCAATTCCTACTCTTAAACAAATTCAAGATGAATAATTAATGTATATTAGTTTTTTATAGTGTTTCCATTACTCTTTACCTAGCTATATTCTAATAATTTCAAAGTTAAATAAATGGTTAGATTAAATAAATTTATTAAAATCTTAATTTTTTACACCATATTTTCTAAAATACTTCATTTATATTCTAGCATATTATATGTCCTCTTAATTTAATTTCACCATTATAAGAAGTTTGTACTTTTAAAATTTCAATCTTACCGTCATTTCCTACATCTCATAACTTAGCTTATGTATTTAACTAAGAATTTAACTTTATTTTAGTAGGCTATATATTTATTTAATTATTTTGATATAACAAAAGGTATTTGATTTCAGTATAACAAAGTGCAGATATTTATACAACAGTCTACTTCTATATTTCAAAAGATCATGATTTTGTGATATTTTTCCTTATAATAACTTAGCATCTACTTTTACATCCACATGAAATTGTTTTTCTAACAAAAAATGTTCTCACAACATCTTTTGCATACTATTAATTAGGGAGGAAATTAAGTTAATGCTTTCAGCCCTAAGTCTGGTATAGGGCAGTTGGAATGCAATGTTCAACTTGTGTTCCATTGACATTAGTACTTATTTAGGTATTGGTATAATATCTTGTTCCTTTTTCCTAAGATGTAGTTATGTTGCGTCATAACTTCATCTTATTATGAAGTATTAAATATGTCGCTGGAGGCCAAATAACCTTAAATAAGCTTCATCTTTGAATTTAAATACGAGTATAGATCAATATTAAATATTAGTTTAGATAATTTTTTAAAATTATAAAGATAATTTTTATTTTTATGTAATTAAAATTGACCTTGTATTATAAAATTTAATATATTAATTATTATTTAACAATGAAGTTAGAATATGAAAAGTAAAAAAACTAAAATCATTTCATGCGTAATAAAATAAATTAAAAACTTACATACTTAGAGAATCAAAAGTAATTATTTAAAAATAATGTCGAAAAAGAAATTTAAAAATATATTGTTTGAAAGATAAAAATAGCTAGTAAATGTAAACTATTTTTAATTATATGAAAATTTAGTTCCATCCATATTATAATAAAAATTACAAAAACAGATTTTAAGTTAATAATTTTATTTATTAAAATTAATATTTTAAGATATAATAATTATTTTAAAATACTTTATGCTTAAAATATTTAGATGAAAAAGTGTATTTTTAATTTATAAATTTGACTTATACTTTTTAGTTATTTAGTATAAACATTTTCTTATTTAGTCTAAATATTTTCTCGTAGTTACTTTTTCTACATTGTTTTATATTTATTGTATTATTTGTTTTATATTTTTATTTATACATATTTACTTATTTTATTTATTTATTTATATTTTATAATATTAAAGGTATAGTTCAATTTATTTCAATGCTATTTCATACATCATAGGCACTAGACGACTTATTTTTTTCTTCCTTCTGTTACTTGTTTCATTATTCCAATGTTAATTTGGAATAGAGAATGCTGGCAAAATATCTCTGCATTTAGATCTTGCATTACACCAAAGGATTCAAGTTGCAGATTATAACTTAAATTAAATTATGAATTACAGTTTAATGATGTGTAGCATTTATTTTACAGAAATTCTTACTTGCTAAAATGTTCAGTTTATATAATAAATTATGGAAATAATATTAATTATAAGATTAATGTAAGACTAATTTTACAATAAATTAAAATTTTTAACATTTTATTAATATTTTTATTCATTCAAACTAGTATTATTCATTATTTAAAATATAATTTACTCTTTTTTCTCCTAAGTATGTTAATTTCTTGTATTTTTAGAAATTAGTATTTCTCAATCATAAAAATTTGCTCTTTGTTTTTTCATTTTTAATATATAGGATATTAAAATTTGCTATTTATTTTTTCCTTTGTCGTAGATATAATACCACTGATATATCTTTGTGATATATTGTCGAGTTATTAGTATTTTGTTTTGCATGTATACTTCTTCCAATTCCATACAAGTAATTTTGTTCTTTTTCTAGTCTAATTATGTTATAAGGTTTATATCATGTTACTTAAAAAGCATTTGGTTGGAAGTGAAAAAAGGAAAAACAAGGAAAACAAGTATAACAATTAATAGAATCCTAAAAAGAAGTAACTAATAAATTCATTAAAAAGTAGGCTCCTCCATTGAGAATCCCGAGGAATTAGGTGAAGGTAATTTTAAACAACATAAAGAAAATTTAAGTGATATGATTCATGTTCAAAAGGATTTTAGCAATTTAATTAAGCACGATCATGTACCAAATGCATCTACTTTAGAAAATTTAAGGGCAGATGAGCAACTGATCCCTATATTAGATATTTATGATCCTAGAAAATGGGATAATCTTGATAATAAAGTATGAGACATTTGAGTTTAAAAGGAACTATAAGAGAACTGAATCTTGTGTTTCCTTTAGACAATACCTCTCGGCATTTTTCATATTCTTATTATTCTAGAATATTAAGTAATGGAGATATTAGCGATAAAAAATTGTTGATTTACTCAAAACATATAGATAAAGTATATTGTTTTTGTTGTAAATCATTCAAATCTAATAGCAAAAAAAGTGCATTAGCAAATGATAGATTTAGATATTGGAAGCATCTTAGTGAAAGACTGAAAGAACATAAGAATAATGTTTAGCATATAACTAATATGAGAACTTGGAACGACATAAGAGTAAGATTGAGCAAAAATCAAACAATTGATAAAGATTTATAACAAGAAATTGTAAAGGAGAAAGAACGTTGGAGATAAGTTTTGATAGGAATAGTTTTTGTTATGAAATGTTTTGCTAAATATAATTTGGCATTTCGAGGGTCCAATGAGAAACTTTACTAAGATTGTAATGATAATTTTTTGGTATTAATTGAGATGATTGCTAAATTTGATGTAATAATGCAAGATCATGTTAGATGCATTCAAAATCATGAAATTCATCTCGTGGTCATAAAATTCAAAATCATTTGATTTCTCTGTTGGCCTATAGTGTTAGAAGTTCTATCATAAGGATCATTAAAGAGGCAAAATACTTTTCTATTGTTCTTGATTGTATCCCAGATTTGAGCTATCAAGAACAAATGAGTTTGTTAGTACAATGTTTGAATATGTTAAATAATAAAATAAAAATAAATGAGTACTTTTTAAAGTTCTTAAAGGTAAATGACACATCTAGATTAGGACTTTTCAATGAATTATTGAATGCATTCATGTATCGTAATCTTAATGTCCATAATGTGAGCAAGGATATGAGTTTCGTACCGTACCGACCGGTACCAGTCAAAAAATGGTACGAAACCTAGCTTATTGGTACCAATCGTCGTTACTGATCGGTATCGAAAATTTTTTCTAGTACTGGCCGGTACATAAAATAGCTACCAAATACTAATATGTTCCATAAAATTAAAAAATTGAAGAACTTAATTGCAAAAAAAAATTAACCCCATGCCCCTGTCACCTCTGCTAGATTTCTATCTCCCACATTTTTCATTTCTCCGTCTCTCTTTGTCTCCGACTCTCCTCTCTGGTGACTCTCCTTCATATGTTGCTATTGCCGGCCACCACACACTCAGCACTACCCTACCAACTGCTCTTCCTCACGGCTCACAACACACCACCATCGTCTCTTCCTCCGTGCCTCACTCTCTAGCTTTGCAGTTTGCTCGTCTGCTAAAATGTCTTGATCTCCAAATGAAATCCAGCTATAACCTTATTTCTCACTTGGATGTCTAATTTTTTCTAGGAAAGACCCTAGGCTAGGTCGTAGCTACTATTTTAGTGTTTTAGTTGCCATAGTTTTTACTTTTTGTTGAGAGTTGGTGTATGGTCTACGATGTAATTAAGTTAAACTTGCACATAAAAAGGGAGGGCACCAAGTAGTATGACAACTGACAAAAGAAGGGACAGATGGGTTGGGCATTTAGGCTTGAAGTAAAGTCAATTCTTAAATAATAACTTGTGCTCTATACTTTATAGGTTAATAAAAAATAATTAATAAAGATAATATTTAAATATCATTTATTAAATTTAAAATTTTAATTATTAAATTAAAATTATATATGCAATAAATTCAAAATTTTAAAAATAATTATTTTTAATTTATCATCTCTTTATATTATTAATAAAATAATATTTAAATTCATATATGAAACAATAATTATATTTTTTTTCTACAAAGAATATTTAAAAATATGTTAAAATGAAAATTAAGAGGTCTTAAATTTTTTTATTTCTTTTTTTAAATTGTTAATACAAATATAATTATATTTTATTATTAATAACAATTACATACTAAGATAAAAATATATATTTTTATTATAGAAAATTAAATATTAAGATAGAAATTTTATTCTATTATTGATAATAATTATTCTTTTTATTTGATATTTTGATGTAATTATTATTTATTATATGATAAAATTGTAATATTTTTAATACGTTGTATTGTTCTTAATTTTATATTTGTATGATGATAAAATGATCTTTTTCAAAATAATTGTGGCTACTATTTATGTGTGGAATATGTGAAAATAATATTAAGAAAAATAAAATTTCTATTATTATGATTTTTGAGACAAGGTTGGTTTAAATTATACAGTACAATATTGAAGGACTATTTTGCAATTTTTAAAAAAATTCAGGGGCTATTTTATTAATTTCAAAAGCGATTACTTGAAATAAATTCCGAGAGCAATATATATGTCATGTGCTTTTTATAACCTTAATCTTAATCTTACTCTTATAGGCTGTTTGGTTCAAAGAATAGAATAGATAAGGAATAGAATAGTTATTCCTAGAAATAGAAATGACGAGGAATAGAATAGAATAGGTATTACTTTGTTTGGTTCAAGGAATGGAATAAATGAAGAATTTCTATGCCAGTCTTTGGTTTGAAAATATAAACTTGGAATGACAAATAAATAAGTAACAAAAACACCAAAATATCTTTATCCTTATTATTAATGTTGTTGTTGTTGTTCTTCTTGTTCTTCTTGTTCTTCTTCTTCTTGTTGTTGTTGTTGTTCTTATTATTATTATTATTATTATTAT
>JAOQMS010000004.1:19730021-19742246 GCA_027563885.1 Erythroxylum longipes | reverse complement strand
ATTGATGTTGTATGAATGGAATTGATGATGGATTGATGTTGTAAAATTTGTAATTTTTATAAAGGTTTGCTTGAGGATAAGCAAAAGGTTAAGTGTGGGGATATTTAATAAATGGTGAATTAACTAAAATTTAACCCCATATTTAATATATTCTTGTTTGATATTTTATAATTTTGGTATATGTTTGGCATTTAATTTGTTTCAAATGTGTTTACAGAGTATAATTGCCTTCATAAACTTAAAGGAGAATAATTGGGATGAAAACGTGCCGTAAAATATATAATCAACAATCTGGAAGGAGTGCATGACTGTGCACTTTAGCACTCCCATGCATTTTCACGATATGTAGCAAATTCTAATTATGCACAGTCCGATGCATAGCCATACAAAGCATTGTGCATAACCAAAAAACCTAGAATTCAATATAAAAGTGACATTTCAGGGGTAGAAGAAAGAAGGAGACACTTAAAGGCGATTTGCAAAAGTGGAGGACATTCAGAAGGGAGGATTTTGGTCCAGAGAAGCGAGAAACATAAAGAAATCATCAAAAGATCCATTGAAATACGAGATCAGGCCTTTATATTGCAAGAACATTCAATAGAAGACAATTAGGAAGATTTAAAATTATAATTCCATTATTTTCGATTCGTTTTTCTTTCACTGTATGTTTGATTTCATGTTCGATAATGTGTAACTAAATGTCCAGTTAGCATTTAGGTTAGATGAACCTTATATAACTTTGATATGGTTTGATTCTTTTATTAATGCAATTGGTTGTTTGATATATTGTGGTTTGATTATGCATTTTATTTATGTTCTAATAAACTGAGAATATTAGATCATAATATGATTTTATAGTAGAGCTTGAGAAATCCTAGTGTAAATAAATCTACCGTAATTAGAAGGAGTTGATTACAACCTTAGAGATAGGATGACATAAATCTTCCAGATTATGGTCAAACCTAATACAGGGACTCATTAAATCAGTAACGCAATCCTTTAAGATTTAACCTGAGTAATTTGGTTAGAGACCTTAGGATTAGTTATTAATAGACTTAAGGTTGGCTATTAGCATACCATAGGAGTCTCCACGATCCAATACATCAATAAAACAATTGCATGATAAAAGATTAATCTGTTAAGGATTTAAGGGGATTCGAATCTAGATACTAATTTCTGATAATTTTCTAAGTTAGTTCCACTGTCTTTGCATTCATTATCAATTCCTATTTCTTTAATTGTTTTAGTTTTTATTTTCTTTTAATTAAAATCTAAAATCAATCCTTAAGCTAGATAATAGGGGAATGATAAGTACTAGTATTCATAGTCTTCGTGGAATCGACCTATACTTGCCCTACATCGTGTACTTGCAGTTTATTGCAATATTGACCAACCCAAAGTAGGTCAATCAGTAACCTACACATTTATGTCATCCAGGGTCTATAATAAGTGGCTTACTTTCACCTATTTCTTCACATAATGGTTTTGTAGCCTATAATTAAGTAACTTATTTTAAGATAATAACAAAGGAATAATTTATCAAATTAAATAATCCATCTAATTGCAATCATTAATATGCTTTTTATTGAAAAACTATTAATGAAAAAGGGAATAACAAAACTCCCTGAATCATTAGTTGACTCAAACAATTTGTCTTCGAGGAAGTGAGAATCCTCCATACTTGAGGTCACTACCAACACCTTATCACTAGTTTCCTTACTTGGTTCCTCCATCAGTTCTTCTTCAACCATCTCTATCCACTCTTCTTCTTCTTTATGGACAGTGGTTTCTGGCTCATCTTCTTCAATTATTTCCTAAAACTTCTCTACTTTCTCTTCTCAGATAGAGGTTTTTTCATCTTCTTCTTTAGGAAGCTCTTCTTGGAATGTCCCTTTGTTCATGAAGCTAACCCTTTTCTTTCTTTCATTCTCAAATTCGTTTCAATCACCTTTTAATTTTACAAGGAATTCCATTAATTGATATGTAATACTTTCTTTTTTCTTCCGGAAGCTCGTCTCCATTTTTTTAGAGTGATTTCCATTCCATATTCTTCAGCATTCCTTTCAATAATATTAGGCATACTCCCTTGGATCTCGTCAAATAATATATCCACTAGTTTGTCCATCTAATTCACCAAATTTTGTATACAAGTCTTTGTTTCTTAATGCCTTATGATTGATTCTTAAATGAAATCAACCATTATATCTTCTAGAGTTGGCTCGTTAACTGAAGGTGCTTGGTGTTGTAAGTATTCAACTAGAGTATAATTGTTCCATCTATAAGCATAAAATTTAATCCATTTTGAATTATAGTTGCTCCCATATAGTGCACTTTGAGGTTGATTGTACATGCTCGGTCACTCTCATATATGTGTTCGTGCTTGACATTCATGATTATAGTGATAACCCCCGCCAATGTCACGACACGACCTAGATATCAGTTGAACCTCTAAAAACATGTGAGAACACCTCTCTCTCCCATTTAGTGATGATACTATTTTTGCTCTCATAAAAATACTATTTCCTCCATCCTTTCATTAAGCATTGTGGCTATAATGTTAAATGTCAATTCCTAAAATTAACAACCTCACACTCTTAGTGTAGAAAATTTCAAAAGACAATTAAATATACAAGCCAAAAGAATACAATAATATACAATAAAATAAAATAAAATAGATATAAAAGAAATTTTTAAAAATAAAATAAAAAAAATAAAATGAAAATGACTAGAGTAATGGCATTTAGGCTTTTCTAATATCAAAGTCCTCCAACATGATGCCAAAAACTTAATTGACTTAAGCTAAGTTAGTCAATATTGTAACTAACCGTGAGTCTACTAACAACTATGGTATGCTAATAAATAAGATAAGGTTTTCAATGGAATTACTCAAGTTAAAGTTTATAAGATCACTTTATCGATTTGTGAATCACTCTATTAAGTTTAACCCTAATCCAGAAGATTTTTATTATCTTATCTCTAGGGTTGCAACCAAATCCTTCCAATTACGGTAGATCTATTCATCAATAGGATTACTAAATCTCTATGTATGAAATTAGATTATGATCTAATATTTTCGAGTTTATTAGAAGATAATATAACACATAATCAGATCACAATAAAAAGTCAAACCAATTGCATTAATAAAGGAATCAAATCATATCAAAGTATTAACATAAAGCTCATCTAACCTAGGCACTGATTAAACGTTAGTTACACATTATTAAACACGAAATCAAACATACATTGAAAGAAAAATGAATTGAAAAAAATTGGTTCATAACTCTAAATCTCCCTGATTATATTTTATCTAATATTTTGTGATGTAGAGGTCTAATCTTGTATTCTGATGGATATTTCAATGATTTCTTCGTGTTTTTTACTTTTTTGGACCAAAATCACCTCTTGAGAACTAACTCCACACTTAGAATCACCTCCTAAAATCTGCTTCCCTTAATAAGCCACAGAAAAACATCTTTTTATAGCAATTTTTAGGGTTCTGGGAGATGCATGACTTTGCATCACGAAAATTTCTGGAATTCGCAATTTTGCACTACTTGAAAGTAATGTACAACTTGTTCCACGATCGTGCATCCTTTCTATGTTTCAACTCTTCATTTTATATCATATTTTAATCCAATTCTTCTCCTTTAAGTCCATGAAGGCAATCGTAGTATGTAAACACACTTAGAGCGAATTAAGTACTAAATATACAATAAAAGTATAAAAAATCAAGCAAAATACATCAAATATGGGTGTAAAAATGTAATCAAATATTCATCTATCAATATCTTTGATATGTGTAAAGCTTTCCCATAATTGTTTCTTATTTGGAGTAATGAAATTGATTAGCTTGAGGACAAGAACAATGCTCAAGTGTGGGAAGTTTGTTAAGCCTTTATTGCCATATTTTTAGGCTTATATTTAATGCATTTTACAAGTTTATTTAAGTTTATTTATTTTTTTGATACTTATTCGTTTATTTTTCATTTTAAAATTATAATTCACTTATTTGGAGAAAAGGAACAAATTCAAACAAGTTTAGGATGATTTGGAGTCGTTTTGAATAAGTTATGAAGCTGTAGGAGAAGAATATAGTCTTGTGCACGACCATGTACTTGCCCACATTGTTTATTATTTATTAATTTCTATCTTACTTGGTCATTTTTGAAGAGTTTAAGGAATGTTTATATGCTACATGCCTATGTTTAAGAGATACACACCTGTGTTCACATTTTGGCCTATATTTATGCACATTTTGCTCTAAGTTTGAATCTTATGTTTTTTTAAGTACAAGTCCAAATACATAGCCTTATCCTTGCCTATGTTCCACCCATAAACCTAATTTATGAATAATGTAGCGAATTGTAATAGCACTTAAAATAACTAGAACTACAACTATAATAGTGATGAGTCTAGGTCGATCTCATAGAGAGTATGTGTAAAGCTTTTGAAATGAAATCAATTGATGTTCAGGTTGGGGAGATTTGTTGGTTTTTTCAAATAAGAAAATAAAAAAAGCAAAACAAATGAAAACAAATTAAAGAAAACATCCAAAAATGATGAAAAGTGATGAATGCATTAGGAACTCAGTCATGGCTTCAATCTCAGCATACATATAACTAAACATACCTCATTGACTTATTATTCTCATACCTCTCCTAATAACTATTAATTGTAGGTTAACAATAAGCTCTATTAAACCCAGTTTTCCCTTAGATCATGTTTAATTAAGAAGATCTTGTTAATTAAACCTAGCTATTGAATAACTTAGAACAAGCTCTCCAAATGTAATTGGACAGTCGCATTA
This sequence comes from Erythroxylum longipes, assembly GCA_027563885.1. Taxonomy (NCBI): domain Eukaryota; kingdom Viridiplantae; phylum Streptophyta; class Magnoliopsida; order Malpighiales; family Erythroxylaceae; genus Erythroxylum; species Erythroxylum longipes. Next base: position 19,737,439 of record JAOQMS010000004.1, on the reverse strand, counting down.
TGAATTAGGAAAACAAATTAATTAAGGAAACAACTACACAAGCTCGGGTCATTTAACCTAGGTTATGTTATCCCTAATGATTAAAAACCATTAGTTGATACAAATGAATCAGAAACATAACGATTATGTAGTGTATTCGATTCTAGCAATGGGTTTATACATAAAAACAATCAAATAGAGCATTCAATCATTCTTACATAATAACCAATTCAATAAATACAAGATAACATAATCAATCCTTAAGAGAGAAAGAACAACAAATGCAATGGATAGAAATGCTTAACTAGGTTCTTTGGCATCGATATCACCTCCGAACTGGCATAGGGAAGCTAATACTCTATAGGTCTCTAAATAAATGGAGCTTTTCCCCTTCTCTTCTTCAAAATCGATACCTCATGACTCCAAAATGATTCCTCAAACCTTTCATAAATGTTTATGCTGTTACATGTTCTTTTTATACTAAAAAGTAGGGTTTTGGATGCCAGGTGTGAAAGTCATGAGCGTGACTGGTGTGTCACACCCATGACACATATGTCATAGGTGTAATTAGTGTGTCGCGCCTATGACTCACTCCCATGACATCGTGAGATGTATCTGTTGGACCAATGGAGGTTGAAAAAATTAATCCTTCTATGTTTTGATAATAATAAAACTTAAAGAAATGGTTAAGAAATTATTTCAGGTTAATTGGATTAAAAGGAAGTTAATAACAAATGGAACATCAGTCGACTGAAGCTTGCACAAGTCGATTATCATGCTGATGAAGAATTGATTAATGATAGTCAGAGAATTGTTTGAACAATTGCACTAGTCAATTAATGAGGATCAGAGAAAAAAATGTGGATTTCATGTGACGATTTTGTATGAAGATTTTGATACGGTCAAAGATTGGAGAATCAATCAGATTTGTTAGTTGGAGGACTTGACAAGTCGACTATTATGTTATAAGTCGACCATTCAAAGTACAGAGCTGAAGATTCATATAAAAAGGTTGTGCTAGTCAACTATCACTCGGAAGACAAGTTGACTATGATGTATTAGTCGACTATTACATACCGACTAGTCGACTATCAGTTACAGTTGAATAGACTTTGAATTTGTCAAACGAATTCAAATGAGAGCAAATCTTTCTACAATGGCTAGGAGGGTTCTACAACGGATAGGAGCGTCCAAGAATGTCTTGAAGTCTGTAAGTAGAGGTCTTCACTTCAGAGGATTGAATACACAAGTTATAAAAGAAGCATACTTGCTATAGTAAAAAATTATCCACTCATTGCTCTCATATTGCTTACGTAGCATACTCTGATTCTTGTCAGCTATTCTTAGCTTTATCACTTCATTACCATTCTTGTGATTATTGTGAGTTGAGTGATTAGAGAAGAATCAATTGGGAGGTAGGATTTGTGCCAAGAAAACAAATCATTTGTAAGGTATAGTTTAAGCCAAAAGTCAAGTTGATTGGAAGAGTTCATAGTAAACCAAAAAGTGTGCAGTAAAGAGTTTTGACAAAATCCTAAGTGGGAGCTTAGTTAGAGGACGTAGGTCTTAACACCGAACCTCTATAAATATTGTTTTTTCCTCTCTTCTCTACTCTTTTATATTTCAATTTTTTTTTGCCTTGTGTGTTTTAATTCTCTGTTTTGTAGCACTTCGCGAAAAAATTAAAAAATCTATTCAACACCCCTTCTAGATCGTTTTCAGTATCTCAAGGCATAACTTTGTAATTCTTCATTCCTTTTGGCATTTTCTTGTCTCCTCTTGCTCTAATCCTTCTTCTTCTTGTCCCATGAAGAAAAGGGAGTGTGAATCTCAAGATGACAACTCAAATATTATGCTTTTGACTCATTTTAGCTCTTTTTCTTCCAAATTGTACTTAAAATCAAATATGAACTAAAGTGAGTATCTTAAGCATTTCATAGCATTAAGTGTTATAGAATACATGTATAATCAATTAAGCAAATATTAATTTCTCCAACACTTTAACTTTTAACTATTCTCAGGCAAAACATCAAAATCAAAATCACAAACCTAAAACATTTACTCATTCCATATTTCCCAAGAATAGATAGTCATGAGTTAAGAAAAACGACTTCCAAAACCATATCAAGATCTCAATATTCAGTGCTTCTACTTATGATCAATCAACAATCATTGCCTTTAGAAAATGAGCAATCTAGATGTAGACTTGGGCGAAAATGTGTTTAAATAAGATAGATTTATGTGTACACTCAAAAACCATTCATGATCATAACATTCCATAACTTTGCAAATCATTTCATTTCTCCACTACTAGGATTCACGTGCATAATCATGAATTAAAGGACTTTTCTAAGGTTGTAAAGTGGAAAAAGGTAAGGTGGGATATATTTGGATAATGTAGTGCAAAAGCCATCAAAGCTAATAAAGCAAAAGTAACACTTAATGCAACATCAAACGCAAAAACTAACATTCATTCAACATTAGATACCATCAGTTTGATGAATGCAAAAACTATATTTCATAGCTAAAATTCAAGCTCTCACACTACAAATGACATGAAGCATAAATCACTTAGAAGGGATCACTGCTAAAAATTGATGATAATAATATATTGAAACTATAAGCAATGAACCTTCCAAAACAACATCTACCTCATATGCAATATACTCAAATCACCTATTCCATACAACTTTAAGATGAGAAACTAAAAATGAATAACTTTGCACATTTCCTCTTTGATAATTTTATTTAAACATATTTTTTCTTTTCTTTTTCCTTTTTGTTTTCTTTTTCTTTTTATTTTCTTTTCTCTTTTCTCTTTTTCTTTCTTTCTTTTTATTTTCATTTGAAAATTGAAAGAAGCTACATCAACCTTAGAATTCGTTGACAAGGCATAAAATGACATTTCAATGATTATAACAAACCCACACAGATGCACACCCTCTCACTTATACTTTTGTGCATCTACAATTATCCACAATCAATAAATGTTCCACTATCTTTAAGGCTTGGATAGGAAATTTGGTCAAGTTTAAAGCATGTAATGTGGTTAGCACAAAAAGAAAAGTTAATAAAGCTCAAGGGGCTTAATAAAGGGAAATTCATATCAATTGGTAGGCTATTGAGCTAATGTAGTTTATAAAAAGCAATAATGCCTATATCATTTCGACGTTAATGCATGTGGTAAAAATGTGGTCTTGAATAGAAAATCAAAGTAAAGTCAGGATTTATACGTTATGAAGGTCACACAGAAATAAAAGAAAATGAGATTGATATGGATGTGTTAGTCTAACAAGGCTCAAAATCTCATTGGCTTGTGTCTACCACTAGTTACTACTCTTCTAAAGATACTACATATTGACCAATCATAAGAGAAAAAGTACATGCTAAAGTTGCTATGGATTTTTTTAGTCAATTGACAATCTAATTATGAATATCTAGTCCTATAAGCAATAGAAACAAAAATGAGAAAATGTTTGTTTATTTGTTTGATTCTCTCTTTGAAAACTTAAAAACATGCAAGAAGCAAACAAAATTAAAAACAAACATGCATATAAGAAAGAAATGTGAAAATGTAAAGGAAAAGAAATGAACTTCCTTTAGGTTGCCTCCTGAGCAGCGTCTTTGTTTATTATCACTGGCTTGACTCCTTCTTCTCCTTATCATGTGATATAATTATGATTTTCAGGTGTCACAGTTTAAGCCTCCTCTACTTGAGGTTGTTCAGGATAAAGCCTTAGTTGATGACCTTTGATATTCACTGTCTTCCCTATCTTCAAAATCTCAATATCTACTGAGTCCCTGCACTTTTGGAATATCTCTTCACCTTTCTCCTCCTTTTTCAATTTCTCCAATCTGTCAAGTAAAGGTAAAAGGTTAGTTTTAACAAAAATTAGGAACTTAGTAATTACCCTCGATTTAAATGATATACGCTTTTCTCCTTCAAGCTCCTTCTCCAGTTCTTTTTCACAAGCAATTTCTTGAGTAGTATTCCTAAGATTCCCAAGCTCCTCTTCACTCTATAAGGTCTCTGCACTAACATCCTTTAGGTACACCTCAAGTTAAGATAGTTGCATCTCTTCTCCTTGTGATGCTAAGTGGTTGATAATTTCTACCATCTGACCCACATGGCTTGCTAAGTTCTGGATTCGAGATGTTGTATCTTGCTAGAATTGTATTATATCATGCTACACTTGCAAAGTATTACAACACAAACATTAACTAATTCTTCTAGAGATGTACCTGAGTGTTGTTGCCTCTCCAAATTTTGGATGCTAAACTTTGTATCCTGCCAAAATTGCCTTTCCTCCTGCTAAAATTGCAAAGTGTTAGCAGTAAAAGCATTAACTAATTCTTCGAGAGATAGACCTGAGTTGTAATAAGAAGCTTTTGGTCCATTCGGGAATTGTCGTGCATCCTGCAAACTATTATGGAAGTAATTTTACTGGTTATCCCATTCATAACTAAAGTTTGTATGATCACTCCAGATATGGTTATAGGAAAAATTACTTTTGTCAATGTAAGTTTTTTTCTTTTAACACACAAACACTAAACAAAAAGTGAAAAGATTTAGAAATAACTAAAAAGAAACTAATTATAAACAAATATATACAAAACACAAATTAAAATAAAAAGCTAAAGCTAAAGCTAAAACACCGCACTCCCCAGTAACAATGTCAAAATTAACGTAATGCATTGTAACACTACTCAAAATAACTAGACCTACAACTATAGCAGTGATGAGTCTAGGTTGATCCCACAGAGAGTGTGTGTAAAGCTTTTAAAATGAAATTCATCGGTGTTTAGGTTATGGGGGGTTTTGTTGGTTTTTAAATAAGAAAATAAAAAAAAATAAAACAAACAAAAAATTAAAGAAATCATTCGAAAATGATGAAAAGTGATGAATGCAATAAGAACTCGATCATCAGTTTAATAATGGCCTACACACAATTAAACATACCTTATTGAATTGTTATTCTCATACCTCTCTTAGCAACTATTAATCGTAGGTTAACAATAAGTTATGTTAACCCCAGTTTTCCCTTATATCAAGTTTAACTAAGAAGAGCTCATTAATTAAACTTAGCTATTAAACAACTTAGAATAAGCTCTCTAGATTTGAATGGACAACTGCATTACAAATTAGGAAAAAAGATAAATTAAGGCAACATCCACATAAACTCCTGTCATTTAACCTAGGTTTTGTTATCTCTACTGATAAAAAACCATTAATTGCCACAAATGAATCGTAAACACAACAACTATGTATTGTATTCGATTCTAGCAATGGGTTCATACATAAAAACAATCAAATAGAGCATTCAATTATTCTTACACAATAACCAATTCAATAAACACAAGATAACCTAATCAATCCCTAAAAGAGAAAGAAAAACAAATACAATGGAGAGAAATGCTTAACCGGGTTCTTCGGTGACGTTATCACCTCCAAACCAGCATCAGGAAGATAGCCTTCCATAGGTATCTAAATAAATGGAGCTTTGCCCCTTCTCTTCTTCAAAACTGAAACCTCACGGCTCGAAAATGATTCCTCAAACCTTTCATAAACGTTTTTGTCTTTACATGTTCTTTTTATACTGACAAGTGGGGTTTTCAGGTGCCAGTTGTGAAAGTCATAGGCATGATTGGTGTGTCACACCCATGACACAATTTTCATGGGCATGAGAAGAGTCTCACACACATGAAAATGTGTCTCAAGGTGATGATTTATTTGTCATGGCCGTGAGATGTATCTTAAGGCATGACTTTGTAATTATTCATTCCTTTTGGCACTTTCTTCCCTCCTCTTGCCCTAATCCTTCTCGTTCTTATTCCATAAAGACAAGTGAGTGTGAATCTTAAGAAGATGACTCAATTTATACCCAAAATCAAATATAAACTAAAGTGAGTGTCTTAAGGATTTGACGTTAATGTGTTTGGGTATTGTGATTTTTTAATCATTTTTGCAAACTTTGGTAACATATTGAGAGATTGAATCGATAGTAACATGATTAGGTTGGGTAATGAGAATTAACAACCTAATAGATCACAAAAACATCAAATTGGTAATTACACAAAGAGAGATCTTATGTGAGGTCCCGATTGTCTATTAGATTGCTTAGAACTAATTGGAAGGTGGGTTGTTTTGTTAATTGAGAAATTGCAAAATCAAAAACTGGGATTCAATTAGGGATTATGATTTAGGGTTTAATGATTAGGTCGATAGAGAGAATAATGAACCTTTCGAAATTCTAGGATCGATACCAATTAACTCAAAAGTAATTAAGTTAGCAATTGACGATAGAATGGATCCCCTCTTCTCATAATTGGTTAATCTTATCTTATACAATTTCTTGATTTTTAGGTGGTTTTACTTTATTTTGATTTCCTTGTGATAATTTCATAATTTCAATTTCAATCAATTCATAATCAATTGTTTAATTTGTTTTTTTAGTTTTTATTTTCATTTTTATCACATTTATTATAACCTTAGATAATATTAGGATTCAATTAGTTCACTAATTCCTCAAGGGATTGACACCTCAAATATTACACTTTACTACCCATTCACTTGCGAATTGTTGAGGGTTTTATAGAAGTAAAACTTGCTCAACACTTCTCAGGGATAGATCGATACTCATCTTCTTCTGACAACCAAAAGACATAAAAGAGAAAGTATTAGTTTATGACACAAAATCAAATAAAATAAGGACTTTAATAGATATTTGATTACTCCCACTATTTTATTCAAAATAATTGCCCCACTATTAAATCAAAATCTTATCAAATAATTTCCTAATAGGCTAAGATCCTATTCAAAAATATTTGATCTTAAGCTTGCTCAATAAAACAACTAAATTTAAGTTTGGTAGATAATAACTTTATCAATTAGATCTTACATGACTCTTAAATTCATTAAGTGATAACTCTTTGCCAAAATATATCTTATATATTATTCCTAACCTTTCCTATAAATTCATATGATCATGATTCACTTATATAAATCATAAAAATGTAGTTAATTAGGACCCATTAATTTAAGAAAAAACATATTCAGGTTAAAGGGGAGTTAAGTTACTCAACAAGCCTTATAACAAACAAAACTCTGGTTTTATTCTTAAATATGGAAGGAAACTATCATGTTTTTAATGTATACTTAATATTTAATTCAGGATTTGAAATTTAAAAAAGTAGGTCTCGTAAAAATGATATAATCTCATTATATTAATAATTTCTGACATAATCAAATTATAAAAGAAATCCTTTAAAACCTTTGCTTAATTCTTGTAGTAACCCGATTTCCATATTGAGGGCTAAAGCATTAGTTGTCACTGGAATTCATGAATTTACATTTTAGTCACTTGCACATCATTAGCATATACACACATGAAATATGAACTAGAATACATTACAAAGATAGCATATGCACTCAATTGATT
>JAOQMS010000004.1:19708165-19725218 GCA_027563885.1 Erythroxylum longipes | reverse complement strand
ATTTGACATAATTGTGCATGATTTTTTAATTGGACATGATTTCTGGTTTAAAATCATATTGTTAAACTCTTGCAACAACCTTTTTAATATAAAGGGTATAATAGTAATTTATTATACATTCTATTCTATTCCTTCCATCTTCCAAACAATATTTCACTACATTATATTATGAACCCTTCTGTCTCTCCCAAATAACTTTTTACTATATTATATTTCATTATATTATAAACCATTCCCTTTTATTCTATTCTATTCCGTTATATTCCATTAATTAACGTCCAATTAAATAGGCACTTAGGAAATCTCAAATATTAGAATTTGACACTTTAGACAATCTTATAAATTTAGCCTAGATATAGGTGGCCGAGTGATATTCCCATTAAATAAAAAAAAATTTGAAGCAAAATTAGAGACACGGAAACGGAAGCCGAGTGTTGTGTGTGATAACTGCGGGGAGGCATATGCTTCCTCCAATCACACGCAGATTCCTTCTTTTCTCCTCGCCTCCCCACCTATTCATGTCCAAGTCCGTTACACGCTTGTTCCATTCAATCCTCTTCCTTTACTCCCTTATTTTTGTTGTATTCGGATTCAATTATTTGGTGTTTTGATTTTATACAACCACCCACACGCTACTTGTCTATCTATGGAGGCCATACAGAGCCGAGTAGAGTCGTGGATGAGAGAGCAGCGGGCCAAAATCCTTAGACTGTCCTGGGGCCCGTTCCAGTGGAGAATGCGATGGCCACCGTGGATCATCAGCGACAGAGAGCAGAGAAAACAGATTCAGTTGGAGTACGAGCGTCGCAAGAAACAGCTCCAAGATCTCTGCCTAGCCCTTAAGGTCGACTCTGTCTCAGACTTGCAGGATATTCTCTGCTGCATGGTCCTTTCGGAATGCGTTTATAAGGTCAATCAACTTACAACTCTATCCCACCCCACTTTTTAATTTATCTTTTTTGCAATTTGCTTCTTGTATTAATAAGCTGGTGCGAAGGATAAGTGAAGGCGTTTGAAAAATGGACTAGGTTTCTTAGGGTTTAATATAGGTTAATGGCTATGATTTGTTTTGGATATATATATTGGCTTCGTTTGGTTGAAAAGTGCTGTAGCAATTTACAGGTAGTTGAGAGGGAATTTGATGTATCCAGTCTTTCTTAGATTGGCTTGTTTTGGAGCGTAAGAGCTAGTTTTGGGAACTATAGTTTATTCATTTCTTATAAAAGGCATCTGAATTAATCAATATTTCAGCAAATAAACGTTTGAAGAATCTTATTAGGTGAACTTTTGAGCCTCCAAAACTTGCTTCCTTGACTTTTCCTCTATATCGGTAAGCACCGAGAATAAAGAGTTGAGAAAATGCAAAATAGGCTCTTGATGTTCTGGGCCGTGTTTCATGAATCACACTTCCCATCAAGCTTTTACGTGTCTGAGATTCCCTTCATCAATATTTAAATAGTTTAATGCCCATGGTCCTGTTTCAGTGTTCATTGCAATTCTACTACATAGATGGAAGCATTTATGGACTTTGAGCTTTAGCAACTTCCTTACATCTTCATATAAGAAATTCGAATATTTAAAGTTCTCAGAATCTTAAATTGGTTAACAACCAAAAGTGACACAATAATCATACAGAATGGCTTTTCATTCACTACTAGGACTATATGGAGGACTATATGGAGTTACTTAAGGAACTACCTCTTGTGCTAGGATCTCATTTTCTAAATGTTTAAAGGTGGAATATTATTATGAATGTTGTCCATGTGTAGAATTGTTCGTGACTATCGTACTTACGATATGGCTTTGTTATATGGTAGAGACCAGCTAGTGAGATGGTTCGAGCTGTGAACAGGTTTAAGGCTGATTTTGGAGGACAAGTTGTCTCCTTGGAGCGAGTGCAGCCCTCCTCAGACCATGTTCCTCACAGGTTTTTCTAAGCCTTTTGTAATTGATTGTTTATACATCACTCTTTACTTACCAGCCACTCCAGTTTTTTGATACCTGATAATTGTTGTCTTTTCAAAAAATTATGCAACATAATATTTGCATTTTTCAATTCTTATGCTTTGCAAGTTTGAGGATACTGAAGACATTGATCTGCGGTTGTCATTGTAAAGATATGTCTCTTTTCATTTTAACCTTCCATGCATGATGTGAAAAACCGAATTTCATCCAATTGTATAGACCCTTTATTTGATTTTGATCTTGAAAATAAATGGTTGGATTTTTGTCTGTGATGCATCATCTACTTTTCTGATCATTCCTGACCTGTACGTTTCTTTCAGGATGATATTTATCCTAAGTGGCTTTATTCTTGTCGATGCATTATAGCTTCTTTTCATTTTTACTGCTGAAGGTATCTATTGGCCGAAGCGGGTGACACATTATTTGCATCCTTTGTTGGAACAAAGCAGTACAAGTAAGCTCTATATCTTTATGGATAAGCTGACAACCTGATATCTTTTACATGGCATTTGACCTAGTTCTTATAATCAGGGATGTTGTGACTGATGTCAATATACTACAAGGTGCTATATTTAATGAAGAAATAGTGGAGGATACTGCCAAGGGAGAAGCTGTTGAGTCCAGACCAGGTGAAAATTATAAAGGTAATGAAGAAAATCAGAGGAGTTTACTTGAATCAAAACCTAAACAAGTGAAAGATCAACCTAAGCCTGCTGCTCACCGAGTAAGTTCTTACTCATTTTTGCAATATTTTTCTAACATGGTGTTCTATATGCATTAATACGATCCTTCTTTCTCTTTTACATTTTCTGTACTGCTGACGTTTCAACTCAGATGTGTCCTCATCCATCTGGTTTTCTTGAACTTTGGTATTAGGGATTCTTAGCTCGTGCTAAAGGGATACCTGCTTTAGAGTTGTACAGGCTTGCACAAAAGAAGAAACAAAAACTTGTACTATGTGGACATTCACTTGGTGGTGCAGTAAGTTAGTCAACTTCTACACGATCTTTACCAGAGATATTTCTTTCTGTTTCCATATGTCTCATCTTTTCAACTTCCTATCCATTTAGGTAGCGGCATTAGCTACACTCGCTATTCTGAGGGTCATTGCTGCATCATCTTCATTTAAAGATAATGAAAAGGTTAGCATTAAGTGCATAACCTTTTCTCAACCCCCAGTTGGAAATGCTGCTTTAAGAGAGTATGTCTCCTTTCATTTTCCAAATAGTATTTCTATCCTGTGTTAGATAACAAAAGATATCGCTATCTTATGTTGACTCGCTTATGGAATAATAAGACTAAGTCCATTCAAATATGACTTGTTCTATCTTGTCCTTCACCAATTCTATAGTTATGTCCATGAAAAAGGCTGGCACCACTATTTCAAGAGTTATTGCATTCCTGAAGATTTGGTTCCTCGCATCCTGTCTCCTGCATACTTCCATCATTATAATGCCCAACCTTTGTCTACCAATGCTGAGGTTGAAAGTACAAATGAAACGGTCTCAAAAGGCAAAGGAGGGCTAGGAAAGTCAAGGGCACAAAAGTTAAAAGAGAATGGAAGGGAGCAGTTAGTTCTGGGTTTAGGTCCTGTTCAGACTTCTTTTTGGAGACTTTCAAGGCTTGTTCCTCTTGAGGGATTAAGAAGACAACTTAACAAATACACTGGAATGCGAGTTGATCTTACAGACACATCTTCAACCTCTAATCCTGTTGGAACATCTTCACTTCAGGATATAGTAGCTGAACCGCAGTCTCTTGAGATCCAAGAAGGTTCTGATGGCATATCTCTTAAACCAATAACTGGGACCAATTCACGGTCACTGAATGATGCAATAGCTGTCCAATCAACTGAAAAAACAAACAGTACAAATGGGGATGGAAGAAACTGGGGTCAAGTTCCTTATCTACCATCGTATGTCCCATTTGGTCAGGTGAGAAAGCAAAGTTACTTCATTTAAAATTACTGTCTGTTCTCTTAAAGTCCAGCTGGTGGAAAGCTGTTTGAAAACTGTAGAAAACACTGGTGTTAAATTGATTGCTCTTTGCTATTTCTTTAGATTTGTCATAATGATAAATCTTTAAGTTTGATTGAGATCTATGAAGGCTATATTGCAAATCAGTGGATGTACAATGTTCCTTCCCGACTTGTTCCTCTTTCTTTTATCTTTTACCGTAACACCTTTATTATTTAATATATTTGTACCAAATGTTTTCTATGGGAATGAAATCCTGATTAAGGTTGTCTGTGCTGGCTGTGATCTAAAGTAATCCTTGCGAAGAAACTTTATGGGTATTTTAAATTTCCTTTATTCTTTTTTTTGGTATGCAATGCATAAGCTTTCACTGTAATGCCTTTACTGGTATTTTTTTCTTGAATTTTGTTGAGGAGTTGTACATTGTAGTCAATGAATGGTCTTACCTTAAGAGCAGGGTGTATGCACTCATCTCATTTTTGCTTCTTTACTGGTCTTAACATGCTCTACATATTTTGTTATGCAAATAATGGGGTAATTTTCTGCAACAGCTATATCTGTTGGGGAATTCGTCAGTGGAATTGCTATCAGGTGCAGAGTATTCAAAATTGACTTCGGTATGAGTTTCCTTTGCATAACATCTATTATTCTCATATGATTTAGGTTCTGTATCTGTGAGAAATTGAGGACCAGGCCTGACATAAATTTCTTGATTCTGAGAAGTATGCTAACTATTGGTGGAGGTAGTTACTATGGGATCTCTCATTTTGTTTGCTGTGTTTTGGCAAAGATATGTTCAGGTCAGATCTGTAATTGCTGAACTAAGGGCACGATTCCAGTCACATTCAATGAAGTCATATAGGTCTCGGTTTCAGAGGTATTGTAGAATTTTTTATGGTTTCTCAAGGCAAGAGAGCATAAATTGAAAACTTGCACTTTCTTGTGCAGAATTTATGACAAGTGCATAGACGATGGTAGTTCATCTTTCCTAGGAATGGAGCAATTGCCACACCTTCCACATTTACAGCAATGGCTTGGTCTTGCAGTTGCTGGTGCTGTAGATCTTGCACGTATTGTAGAATCACCAGTTATTCGTACAGCTACTTCAATTGCTCCTCTTGGATGGAGTGGTGTTCCTGGTGAGAAGAATGGAGAACCATTAAAAGTTGATATCACAGGTTTTGGGTTGCATCTTTGCACCTTGGTTCATGCTCAAGTGAATGGTAGCTGGTACTATACTGTCTTTTCTTACTTATTTCAATTTGCCTTTTGACTTTTTTCTGCTGCCAAGCATCAATTACAACTCCCATTTACTTTGTTTTAATAATATATTTAAATCTTAATCTCCCTAACAAAATGTGCTTGTTGACATTGATTTTCTTATTATGACAATGCTCCATTAGGCGTCTTGGTGATTTCTTATCATTTTCTATGCTATATTAATTGTGAATGAACTGAATATTTCTGACCATTTGCATGTCCATTAGATGACATACCGCGAAAAGTTGCTCGTGATGCACTCATCAATGTGTAATGTTGTCCTTTCCATGTGGAAAGTTATCTTCCAGTATGCATACCTTAATTATAAGAAGTTACTAAAAACATTTTCTTATCCTTTTTAAATGTAACTTAAGAGGTAAATAGTCTGCTTATACTTTGAACTTGATTTTACCTTAATTCATACATTTTTCCCATCCAGGTGTTCAACTAAAGTGGAATCATTTCCTTCGGCACCCAGCTACTCTTCAAATTATGGACTGCAATCAGAACTACAAAAGATGAGGGTTATAGTTGGAGCTCCATTAAGACGACCGCCAAAGCATCTGATAGTGGCAGATCCCTTGTTGCCTGTTTTTCCTTCTATAGAATCAGATGTTATTAGTAATAATCGGGAGCATGTTTTAACAGAAGATAAAAGTATCCTCTGTCCAGAAGGTCTGAGAGATGTATACATTTTCTGCACAAGTGATTTTGCTACCGTCTCAAAGGAGGTTCATGTCAGAACCCGTCGAGTGCGGTTGCTTGGCCTTGAGGTGATTAACCTTGTAGATGCGAACTTAAAAAATGAGGATCTTGTTTCTTTATTAGTTTCTGCCCATGCATATTACACATCATCTATTGTGCAGGGTGCTGGTAAAACTTCATTGTTTAAGGCAATTATGGGTCAATGCAGACAAACAACTATCACCAATTTTGACAACATGCACATAGAGATTGATGTTCAAGAAGGCATTGCTGGTGGCATTTACTACTCTGATGCAATGGGTGTAAATTTACAGGTACGCTTCTGATCATATAAATCTCATTTGTATGCACTTATATGACTATAATAATGTGTAGTGTTGATCATCATGGGGTTGGCGGGGCAAGTGTCTTAGCTTACGTGGTGCCATACAATATTTTAGAATTTTATCCTGAGTGCTTTGGATGTTTCTACACAGGAGCTGAATGCAGAGGCCTCACGCCTCAGGGATGAATTGTGGATGGGAATTCGTGATCTCAGTAGGAAGACAGATTTGGTTATTCTTGTGCATAACTTGTCCCATAAGATCCCACGGTCCAGTAATGCAAATTCTTCACAGCAAAAGCCGGTCCTTTCACTCTTGTTAGATGAGGCTAAAGTCCTTGGAATTCCTTGGGTTCTTGCCATAACAAATAAATTTTCTGTCAGTGCTCACCAGCAAAGAGCAGCAATTGACACTGTTTTGCAGGCATACCAAGCTTCTCCAAGTACCACAGAAGTTGTTAATTCCTGCCCTTATGTTGTACCAAGTGCTGCTGCAAGTGCTTCCTTGTCATGGATCGCAACTGGTGGAGATTCTGAAGTAAGGATAGCTGCTCAAAAGCTTATGTTTGGACCAATTAATCTTTTCCGAAGGCCATTTCAGAAGAAAGACACAATTTTTACCATTGAGGGTGTTAATTCACTTTGTCAACTTGTTCACCGTGTGTTGCGCAGTCATGAAGAAGCCTCTTTGGAGGTAAAAAAATCCAATCCTATGTTTTCCTGTATGCCATTCTTGTTTTTCCTTGTGTCCATATGTGAAGCACCTAAAGGAGGCCCAGTTACTGAAGAATACTCATGAATTGTCATTGAGGAAATGCGTCACATTCATTTTACTGGCACACTAAGGATATACAGTGAGCTAATTTACTATATGTCTATGTTTTAATTGAATTTTTTGTGCAGTAAAAGGTGTGACATTCATCATCCTAAAGAGAATGGCTAGCTCCTAACATTCTTGACTGGGGTTTCTACCATCTTATGCACTGCAGAATGGTTCATTGGTCCATGATTACGTTGCTTAGCTATAATGTGTCGACTATTCTTAAATGAGCTTGAAAAGTAGATGATGATTGGGTCTCAAAGATGAATGTCTTGGAGATTCTGGTTCTCTTTTTTTTTTTTTTTTATTTGACATGATTATTCCTTAATGTAGACATTATTATTTTATTTCATTCAAGGAACTTGCTAAGGATAGGCTTTCGGTGGAGCTAGCTCGAGAACATGCATTGGCATTGGCAGGGAGTCGAGACCCGAAAGGGAAAGCATCTTCAACCACAGCTGCAACCGTGGGTGCGTCTATTGGGGCTGGTCTTGGCATTATTTTGGCCGTTGTGATGGGTGCAGCCTCTGCTTTGCGGAAACCCTGAATGTATATCATTAGTTATTACCCCTTGCCATCTCTTTTGGTAAATTTAGGTAGTAATAGAGCAATTAACAGGTCATTTGTTTATCTGATTAATGTAGATTAATGTAAGCAAACTTAATTAACTTTTAAATATTTTTAATCATGCTTACATTCAAGGTGCTGAGTATCGTTAATATGTGATACAAGTGCCATGTATAGTTAATAGCAAAAGAAATATGCCGCCATTCCTCTTTCAGGAAGCAATGAGGTTTTGTCGACTGTTTGCCTCATTATGGGACGCAAATATGTATTTACCTTTTTCTTAGTTTATGCCTTAAGATGTACAAATTGTTAAGAATACTACCATTCACTAACTCTTCCCCGAACCACCCCTCTAAAACGTCGACATGGTGAAAGCCACTCGAAGTTGATCCTGACACAACATCCTCTTAAAACAAATGGAACCAAGTATTTTAGATACTAGAAAGCCATGCTTAAACTGAGAGAAGAAAGATAAGATCTTTATATTGCACTGAATATAATCAAGTATGCAATGAATCCAGAAACGCTGTTTTTAACAACACTGGCCCGAAACCAAAAGCCTCAACAACATATCAGTGGATGCCTCTGCCAATAATGAAGCAACTGTGTTAACATAAATACCAGGAACCAGCCTTAGAACCTTTAGAGTCGCGGGAAGGCTCGTGACACGATTCCAAACCTGACCATAATGGAAGATGAGTTGGAAGACATCCATGAAATGAACCTCCCTTATTAGTTCCATCAACTACTCTAAAATTCTTCATCCTTCTTTTTTTTTTCCCTAGTGAAGTTGTTGTCATACCAAAGTTCTCTTTGGTACTCTTTTAAAAAAGTTCTAGCTTCTCAATGGGCTTTTTCTTGAAAATTTTGAAAACATGGGAGATCAACTTCCAATTTCTCTTCCTGTTCGCAAGACAGATAGAAGGAAAAATGGGAGAGATTGAAAAATTTGGAAATTAGAAGATCCTTGATTGAATTAAAGAGGGTGTTGGGGCTAGCTATGGATTAAGGACTACAGACCAAAAATTTAAATGTTTGGTCAATTTAAAGTGATTAAAACTAATTTTTGCAATCTTAAAATTCCTTTTATATTCCGAAAACTGTTAGGAGTTAATATTTAAAATGATCTCGAAATAGAATTTTAGTAATAGACATTAACGATAACTACACCAAAACTAAAGAATTGAAAAAGACAATTGATGCGATCACACAATATTATAATTTCATTGTTAAATTAATTTTATGATACTGAAAAATGTTCTACAGTGAGAATTGAAAATGGTTTTACTTGTTTTCTTCTATAAATTTTGAAGGAAAAAAGAAAGTTTGCTCACCTTCCTATTAGACTTTTATCAATACAAATCGGATTGGCGAAAGTCTGGCCATAAGCAGTAATTTTGCTAAAATATTGCATCTTCTGACGTCACATCCTCTAAATGTTTGATCTTTTGGATCGAACAAGTAACAGATACATAACTCCAACTCACAGTTGTCCTTAGTCCTCTTTCTCTTCCTTCTGGTGCACCCGCCTATTGGCTTCTAAACATGAAAGAGCACTTCTCCACTTTGCATAAAGCAGATTGGTTTCAAGCCTCTTACGCAAGATAGTAGTTGATAATTTGGAATAACTATGAACTTGGTCCAATTGCCTGACTATACCATAACCAGCATCTTCAATCAAGTCACCTTACATCTCCAGCTTGCATATGTCAATATGCCCGTCATAATGATTATGATGGTGAAAGTTCACTAGTATAGTAATTTCATATAAGATAGCAATATAAGGGTAAATTAAATTATATATAAAACTATAATTCACAATCGATTGCCTTAAGATTTTAGGTTGAGGTATGATATCTTAATTATATACGGTGGTAAGAAATATCATATGGGTACTTGTAAAGAACTCACTAACTTGGATCAAAATGTGGACTTAGTTGATCTTAACTTTATAAGTTGATTTTTCACCTAGACTCATAAACAACAAGGGGACTTGTTGATCAGGAAAAAGCTAGACAGAGTTTTGACCAAATTTGGTTAAACCAATTCCCACAATCCTGTGCTCACTTTGAGGAAAATTTTCATTCAGATCACTCTTGTATACATGTCTTGAATTTTTTACACTCCAAAATTGCAAAAGCCCTTTTGAGATTCTTCAATGAATTAATATCAAGAGAGGGCTTCCAAGATTTAGTACTTAATAGTTGGAAATGAGAAGCAAAAGGTTTTAAGGGTTTCTTTTGAGGGAGATTAAACTAGTCAAATTGGCCATTAACGGATTTGTCGGAGATCAAACCAAAGAAAATTACTGTTAAGATAGGCTCAAGATAACTACTATAAGTTCCCCTATAACAATTATATGAGAGCAGTGGAAGCTCAGAGATTGAAAGAGTATCAAGAGGCACTAACACAACATAACTTAATCCTAAAGTAAAAAAAGCACGAGTCAATTGGCTAATGAAGGGAGATGCTAACACCAAATTTTTTCATTCGTCCATATTAGCCAGAAGGAATAAGAATAAGATAATTGAGCTTCAAGACAACCATGGAAATATCCATACTAATAAGAACAAATTGCACTTCTTTACTAACCTGATGGGGACTGAAGATACTAATATCCCTAGAGATTCCAATATGAGTAGATAATTTGATAAAAAAAATTAGTCAGGAGTTAAGAGATTACATGGTGACTCCATTTACACAGGAGGATGTTAAAGAGGCTTAATTTAGTTTAGATCCCTCCAGAGCTCTTAGACCTAATGATTTTTTTGTTTGTTTCTTCTAGAAAACTTGGGATATCACAGATAACCTTTTTCTGAAGCAGTACTTGAAAATCTTGGCTTCTTAGAAGATTATGAAAGAAATGAATAATATTTAGTTGATCGATACCAAACTGCTTTATAATTTCTACGTCAAAGGGTTGTACCTTATTATCACTCTCCCATTCATGTGATGATCATGGTTAGAAATTATCTTCCATACCTTGCCTAGGAACCATAATCTTTTCTCCATATGCTCCTTTTTTATTTTGGTTTCTAACAAACAACAAAATGTGCCTTACTATTCTTTATCACATCCCTTACAGTAGGCTGTTTATTCAAGCTGTTAAGCCCTTTCATATTTCAAACTACTAACTTCATCATTTCTTCTTCTTACTTGGCTTTTTCCTCTTTGATTTTCTATTCATCCCTAAGGAAGCAAATCGTATAATTTGCTTTGTGCCTGAAATCTTCCCTCTCTCCATCAAAGGAGTTCTAATTATCTCTTCTTCTTGTTTTATTCCCTGATCTTTAACCACCTTCTTTTCTTTTTCTGCCATGTTATCCTCCTTTTCATTCTAGTTATGAATGTTTTATTCCTCACTCAATTCCTCTCTTTTTACTTAGGTAACCTCTTTATTAATCGATATATGCTCATTTATCTGATTTTCCTTTTGATTTTCTTTCTTTCTCCATATTTGATTATCTTCTTTAACTTTTGGTTTCCACGTGTTTGTAACTCTTCCAGTATCTTCTTCAACCTCCATCTTCCCTTAGCCTATTAATCTTAAGAGTGTCAAGTAATTTCTTTGCAATGTCAACATTTATGCTTATCTTGGTGAAACCAATTCTCTTTATCAAAGCAGTGTTCTCATTCAGTCACAAGGGCTTACCTATTTTGTTTGTATTGTAGGTCATTCCCTCAGTAGACTAGTATTCCAAAAGTACTTTGTGAATGTTAACCTATAATGGAATTGATTTCAGCTTCCTTCTATCTAGTGTAACTCTTAGTTACCAGTTCTTGAGTACAATTGGGTGACCTAGCATATGCCATGGCCCTGCTTCCAACACTTTTCGTGCATTTTCTTCATAATTGAATTTGAACACAAACAATTCATATTCATTAACTTTTATATTCACCAAACTTTATTTCTCCAAGTAGCATTAGCCCATATGCTCACAATCAGAAATGTCGTCCTTTTCTTAAGGAAAAATCGCAGGAGGGAGATACTCCACTTCTTTGCTTCTTGTTGAAGCACTTCAATAGGAGCTTAGATTGGTTCCTTGCAAGCTGAATTTATCTAAACTTGCCTAGATTTCTAGAATCACCTACTATGGAGCTCCATATAGTTTTACCCTTCTCTAGCTCTTGTTGTCTCCTTTCTATGGTTCCCTTAAATGGGGGCAAGTTTGTGGAGTTGATTTAGTACGGTGTAGTTACTGTAGCAGGTATAAGTTCCAAGTTTATTTGTGGGTTATTCTCAAGGTTTTCCAGATTCATTGCTGTAAGGATTAAGTTTTTATAAAAGTAAGGTAGCTTTTGGTGGGGTTTAAGAGTTGTTAGCTTTTTGGTGTTAGTGGACAAAGCTGTTTGCTCGAGGTGGGAAGGGGAAGCAAGAAGACATTGTACAAATGGACGTTAGTTTATTATTGAAAATGAAATCTATTTTATATGAAAACTTTAGACTCAAAACTGTTTCCTCAAAAAACGAATCGTATATACATTGCAAAACAAAGCTAACAATTCTAGACTGTAGATAAAGTTACTGAATTAGAGAGGAATCAATAACATATTTCCAAAGGGAACATAAGAGTGCAACCTTTAATGATGGTGATTTTCCAGTATAAGACTTGTATAAAATATTCAAGCTTGATAAATTTGTAGTTGCTTCGTCTTCAATTATCTATAATAGGTTTATTGCTCCTAAAATTTCTTTTTTATGCAAAATGGTCATTTTTGATCCTAAGGTTTACATTAATTGGCAAATTTAACTTAAGGATTTAGAGAGTACAAATAAAACCACAACATTTGGAAAAATTTTAAATATAACCCAAAATAATGAAAACAATTGACTACTATATGATGCTATCAATTTTTTGCTAGATCAACGATGACCTGGCTATTTTTAATATTATTTTATTACTTTTCTTAAAATTAAAAATTAAAAAATTTATTCAATTTTTACCTATGGGACTCACCATATTTAATTAACCATAAAAAATTTATTAACTTAAACAAAAGATATTAACTTAACTAAGTAGTAAAGTAATTGATTAACCTAATAAAAATGATCCCTCAACCATCCCTCACTTCTCCGTTATTTGGAACCCCGAAGTTCTCAATCACCGTTTGGAAGCCCTAAAGTTGTCGAAGGCTAGCTAGAATCCCTATCACCTCAATCACTGTTTGGAATCCCTAATTTGTGTTTTTGTCTTTGTGCGTAGAATCCCTTAATCGCTCCCATTCGTTGATTTTTCTTTCTGCGTGGAATCCCTTAGTCGCCCTCATTCTAGGGTTCGAGTCACTATATTCTAAGAGTAGCCCCCACAAGCATCATCGTCTAACTGTTGGCTCATAGGTGAGATTTTCTACAGGGTTGATTCAATAGGTACCAAAAGAATGGTAGCCTTCTTACCTTTTTGGTGATCTTTCCTCCTAGAATAAGTGAGAAGTTGTTTATTATTCTCTATCAAGATGATCTCTTTTCTGTGAAGATTTTTCTCTTATAATTACTAAAAAGATTTAATTCTTAATAAAGACATTTTAAAGAATTAAAAATACGTAATGACACTATCTTTACTTTGATGCATTTCACCATGCTTAAAGTTTTACTCGTATACTATAAAAATAATTTCCTAAGTTCGAGTTTATTTGATTGATATTGTCCCATAGCTATAGTTGGACCTTATTTCCTCCTCCATCAAGTTCGCGAATGACATCATCACTATCGAGTTCTTTACATCCTATGTTAGATAAGATTGATCACTTAGTCTAGTAATCAATTTTTTTCCTATTATGAATAAACGTGTGCATAGATTGAGATTAACATAAATAATTCTCCTTATTTTGTTTGATTGGTGTAATATGAATGGAATACAAATTTGAGTAGGAGATTGAGTAATAACAACATATGTAGACAGACGTGCAAGGGTGTTGACCTTGACTTTAATTTTCTAATTGGAATCTATTTCCTGATTATATTAGGCTTTCTATATTTCTTCTAGTAGACATTCTAGCATAAAAGAGTTTGAGTTTCCCTTAACATAGTTTAGCCTATGATACCTATTATTTGGTTAATTTTTCCAAGTTATGATTAAAGACATTTAGGATATTCTAGGGTTGCTTTCATGTATTTCAGTTTCATATTTCAGTTTCAAACACAATGGAGTTGTTGATCCCTTGAGTGTTATTGTTAATTGATCTTTGTACTGCTTCTTTAAGCTTGTTGAGCAAGTTTTACTCTATAAAACCCTCAATGTTTTCAAGTGCACATATCATAAAGCATAGTAATTGAGGTGTCAATCCTACAAGGAATTAGCTAAAAATAATTTAATCCTAACTTTGTCTAAGGTTGCAAAAACGTGAATTAAAATGAAAATAAAACTAAACAGAAAATTAAGCAATTCAGTATGGATTGATTGAAATTAAAATTTCGAAATTAACACAAGTACATCAAAATGGAGCACAACCACTTAACAATTGAGATATTGTAATAAGACAAGATCAAACAATTATGAAAAGATGGGGTTTATCTATCGTCATTTTGCTACCTAATCACTTTTGATGAAATTGGTATCGATCCTAGATCTTCGAATGGTTGATTATTCTTTCTTAAGATCTAATCATTAAACACAGTTAATAACCCTAAATTGAATCCAAAATTCCTATTTTGCAATTTCTCAATTAACAAAAATAGACTACATCTCCAATTAGTTCTTAAGCAATCTACTAGACGACCGGTTCCTCACATAAGATCTCTCTTCGTACAATTACATATTTGATGTTTACGTGATCTATTAAGCTGTCAATTCTCATTACCTAGCCTAATCATGTTACTACTAGTTCAATCTCTCGATTTATTACTAAA
Source organism: Erythroxylum longipes (assembly GCA_027563885.1). Classification (NCBI taxonomy): domain Eukaryota; kingdom Viridiplantae; phylum Streptophyta; class Magnoliopsida; order Malpighiales; family Erythroxylaceae; genus Erythroxylum; species Erythroxylum longipes. Next base: position 19,710,756 of record JAOQMS010000004.1, on the reverse strand, counting down.
TTATGCAAAAACCATAAACATCATAATACCCAAACAATTTCATTAACATTAAAAGCAAATATGTCACAAAATGATTCAAGAGTTAATCCCAAAATGAAGTTAGAACATCCTTAACAGTATATTCAACATCCTCATATCCAAATCATACATTAGATGATATAAAGAACAAGAGGATTGTAGAAATAACTTGGAATGGATGGCTGGAGTGGTTAGATAGTAGCAGCTCTTGTATCTCCTTCTTCTCACTTCCTTGTCTTCTCTCTGAAAGTGGTAAGATGGAGGCTCCCTTGATTAGGTTCATTTAATGATCTTATATAGTCCTGGGGCCATTTAGGGTAAAAACTTGGTTTTACCCAAGTTAAAAAATCTAAAAAGACCCCTTAAAATGAAAACAGAAGGAGATCATCGCATCTACCCCGCAACTGTCACGATCGTGACCCTTAAAATTTGGCTTCTATCACAATTATGACAACGTGACAAGGTTTAACGATTGTGACCTAGTGTGATCCTCTTCTGTCACAATCGTAACCTTGGGGGAGACCTTTTTCATGATCGTGACATGCTGGTCACGATCGTGACCTTGTTCCTTTTGTCCAAGCTTTCTCCAACTTCATTCAATCTTCATCATCTGAGTTCATATACTAATAAACACCTCAAGCGAATAAAATTAAAGTTCAATATCATGCTCTAAACCACAAAACACTCAAAAACACAAACACATAATCAAATTAACATAAATCTGAACCTAAACATGCATAAATCTTTTAATCAACACCTAAAAACAAGCTAAAACACCTACCAAAACATAATGTGCACTAAAACTATCAACGTCTGCATTAATGGAAACTTTAGTGCTCTCATTTGGATTGATCTTGTTCCAAGTGTTGGGATACGTTGTCATCATTCTGTAGTTTTCTTTAAGTGTCGTAGAAGATGGTATTGAAGTGTAGTGTCATAATAAATGTTTGAATTTTTTTCTACGTCTAGTTAAATTGAAGTTGTTTGCATACAAATGGATTCCAAATGTTGCTTACTATAGATGAGTTAAAGTTGTTTGAATACACATGAATTGAAGTTGTTTGCTTATGTTAGGGTGTTCGTAGTTCAAATTTGGTTAGTCAAAGGTCATCAGTAGCATTAGCATATGCAAAAAATTTGTAGAATCCTAGATCAAATCCAGTTTATAAAGATCTTTCTTATATGTAAAGGCATTATTGTCTACCAAATACAATTAACTGATATTGAAGTGACTTGCGATGCTATGTTGGAAAAGTTAGGGTAGTTAGGATTTATATTCATCACCTAGGAAAGATTATCTTGCATTTGACATTGATGTTGTCTTTGTAGGAAAATTTACAATGTGATTTTCTTTAATATGTAGATGGAATCATCATCATCATCGATTAATACAATAGTGAGTTCAAATTTAGGTGATGTGGTTTGTTATTATGGGCTAAAGGCCCCTTTAAGAACTTTATAGAGTGACCATAATCCTAGCCAAAGATTTTATAGATGCCCCAATTACTCGGTGAGAATTTTATTGTTATTTAATTAATGAAATTGAATGTTAAACTTGTGTTTAAGGTTTATTTAATAAAATTGAATGTATAAAGTTGGGAGATACAACATTTTCAAATGGTACGGTGAAGAATTTACCGATAGAGCCTTTCAAGTGATTCAGAAATTAAGGAATGAATTATTGAATTATTGAAACAAGCACAACTAAGGAGTTTGAAGAACAAATGAAGCTTTTAAAGGAGGATATAAACTTATTGAGAAAAGAGAAAACATAAATTACGTTTATGTTAATGGACATTATAATATGATTTGTTATGGTTTTAGTACTTTTTATTTGTACTTATGTTATAAGGATATTATATTGAATTTCAACAATATAATGGTTAATATTAGTTTCAACTATATTATGAAAAAATTGATTTCGAAATTTATATATGAATTATGTAATGAAGCAAAAAGAATACTTGTGTATAAAACCAATAGATAATGAATAATTCACTCCTTGTATATCTTGCCAAATGCTGAGGTATCTTCACCAGCATGATCTTCCAATCTCCATGTCTTTTTTGGCTTCTCCTTAAGGCAGTGACAGCTTAAAAAGATCTAGATACATAAAAAAAAAAAGCAAGCTAAAAGAGAGATAGAGGGAGAGAGGGAGAGAGAGGTTGAAGTGAATGTGTAACAACTCATATTGATTTTGCTAAAAAAATTTAATATTTACATTGTATTTATTCAACAGAAACATTTTTCACCATTATCAATAACATATAACTCTAAAAACTAATGGGGAAAATATCAAAATATCAAAAAGTTAGATTACATTGTGTTAATATACTATAAACATTTGTCACTATTATCAATAACACACATATGTAAAAGTCAATGGGACAAATATCAAATATCAAAAAGTTTAAGGCATTGCTAATTGATCCTTGGTCAGCTGGTTGATCAACCTGATCACCTAAGACGGATGACCTATACAAAACAATAATTCCGATCAATTTCTGCATTTCCCACAATAATTTATGCCTAAACATATGACTAGTCCCAACAGATGCCAAACCATGCTCTGA
>JAOQMS010000004.1:19686184-19697252 GCA_027563885.1 Erythroxylum longipes | reverse complement strand
ACATCAACACTTTAATTCCATCCATTCATGAATTAAATCCTCCTAAACTTAACATAATAATTAACTCCAATTAAAATAATTTATCTAACAATTCAACAAATTTATTCAAATCGTTCTTATTAAAATAAAAAAAATTCGGGGCCCAACAACTTTAGACTCAATATAGAAACTAATCAAAATTTTAATGTTGAGTTTATTCACCCCTATCATTTGCACACACACACATTAATAATCATTCAGTCAGAAGACAAGTGTAGCTATTCCTCAGTAAGCTTTTATGAAAAATCAAACTACTAACAAGTTTGGTAGGTTTTTATTTGCAAACATTCTTTTTGTTGATTTTTTTTAGGGACATGAACCTAGTCTTTTACGTGAAGGAAAACCGTTATGATGAATGTTGATCCGGTTACTCAACTAAGTTATGATGTTATTAAGCTGTTTAGTTGGAATGTCATTATAGCCTTTTTACATGAAGGCACACATTAGTTATGCGCTTTGATCCAGTTACTTAGCTACATCATATTCTCAACTTGATATTAGCTCTATTCATAACCCGAAGGCCGGCGGAATAGTTATTTTAGTTAAAAATTCTACAACTCTTTTTTTAAACATTGTCTACCTTATTGCTTTAGCTAATCATTCTCATGAAAATGTACTAATAATGCCACATATTTGATTGGCTTAAAATTATAAATGAGTATGGCAAATTCCTAGGGTGAATGGACTAACATCGTATCCTAACTAACCAGCATATTTAGCCTTAAGTAACTTAGGTCACTAATTTCACAAGCTAATAAATCTTCACAACCTAAAAGGTTATGTTTAAGGCTAAATCTATCCTGTTAAGCTCTAGCCATTGACTCATTCAGACAATTCACATCATGCAACCTAAAACATACTATCATAAAAAATGCAAAATTCACACTCCAGGTAAAAACACACAACCCTCCCCACACTTAAAGAACACATTGTCCTTAATGTGAGAAGGGTACATAAACACACCCAGGTAAAAATAAACATAATATACAAAAAAAACATAAGAATAAAATGCTAACAAAAATGAAAAGAAAAGGGTTAGAACACAAAACCGTAAAGTTAACTGAGGTGTTAATGGTGATGAACACGGAGATCACTTATGCTTGATCTACATGATTACTGCCCTATCTTATACTTGCTTCAAAAAAAGAGTAAGAGAGTTAGCATTCCAAAACATTCCAAATTATTAAGAATGTATTTTGAAATTTAAAACAAATCTAACTACACAATAATTTAAACCTAACTACTAAACATGCTAATTTAAGGTCATTAACTTGACCTTAATCCTTTAAAACTCAGCCAGGATCAATTATGAGTGGCTTGCTCTCATCCTTCTCGTTCAACATCAATTTTTTATCCTGTGAGTAAGCTACAAATTGAAAAATGATCTGAAGGACAATATTAATAAAGTTGAGAAAACTAATTAAGCTCAGGAATGTCCTTTTTTCTAACAATATGTCAATGAAATAGGGAATAAAAAAGCTCCCTAAATCTTCCATCTAATCCGAAAGTAGGTCCTGTAAGAAGGTGAATTTATCTCTTTCCTCGATAATCACTATCGTCTCCTCTGTTTCTTCCGTTTCACGAACAGAAACTGTCATAACTTCTTCAAACTTGATGTCCGTTGTCTTCTTTTCTTCGTCCTCTTGTTCTTCAGAAAATTTGAACACATCAATTATCCTAAATGAGTTACTATAATTCAGATTCTTTAATACATCATTCATGTTGAATGTCACTTGGTCATCATTAATCTAAAGGATAAGGTTCTTTTCATGGACATTTACTAAAGATTTTTCGATGTTAATGCATGGTATGTTAAGAACTGGTGGATAATATGAGGGGTTTTCATCCTTTTCTTCATCTTCTTTCTTGATTTCTTAGTCTTCTATAAGGTAGGGTTCAGTGTGATTTCTCGCTGGTTCTTCTAGGTCTACCCCATTCCTAAGCATGATAGCCTGACATGGCTCTATTGAATTTACTTTTATGCTGCATAGATAGTTTTCCACACTTTGCTTACAAAATTCCCTAGAAAGTTGGCCTATTCAAACCTCTAGATTGTGAATAGAAGAGGCATGTTCTTATGCTACTTGCTTAAACTTCTCTTCTAATCTCTTCTGGTTCTCTTCCATATCCGTGAGCTTTTTCCAGTTTAGAATCCCATGAACTGGATTCATCATATTGAAATTTAAATGGGTCTTGATGTCCTATGTGAGTACTTGCATTGTTGGACCAATAGAAATTTGGGTGGTTCTGCCAACTTGAAGTATACGAGTTCATATAAGGATGATGATTTCCCCAATCAAATTGGGGCTCATTGAACTCCGCAAGCATCCCTTACTCCCTATAAATACATCCTCCATGATCATTCTTTTTATCTCTTCTTAACATTCAACTCTTCAGATGTCTCATTGTCACTCTAAGAAGTCTTGACGTGTCTCTACTTTACGCCCCAAACTTCTTCTTCTTCTTTTTAATTAAAAACCAAATATAGTGAAAATCCTTAGATTGAAGAACTAAACTAATCGCCTCCAGGCAACAGCGCCAAAAACTTGAACGTAGGTTTCTATATGATAAGTTTTAATATTTTTAACCTCAATAATACTGCAAGTGCACGGGTCGTTCACGTAGTACCTAAGGTATCGATCCAACGAGGAGGAGTAACTTAATCCTAAAATCTAAGGCTTAACTCAATTTCATAATAATTCAAAATAAAAAATTACGCAGAAAATCAATCAATAATCAATCTCAAGAATTAAATTCAGAAACTATAAACAAGATAGCAATTTGCACAACCAAATCAAGAATCAACCTAGGAACTACCAGTTGAGAGAAAGGGTTTTTAATCCAACCTTAATGGAAACCTAATTGATTATGAAATTATCGAAATTACTCGCTGACGATCCTCGGGTTGATTACTCGCTCTCAAGTTATAATCTTTAACCCTAATTGATAAACCCTAATTAGATTATGGAATTGTAATCTCTCAATTCCCAACTGTCCCAAAAGCTAAATTAGTTTTGAAATTGTCTAATAACCTACAGAAAACCTATACGTGATCCCTCGTTACGTAAATTTACCAGATTGAATCAATTATTAATCTATCAAACTACCTAACTATTGTTAGCCCAATTTGATCTCAGTTTATTACCAAATTATTAATAGCATAAATTGAATCAAAATAACTCAATAAAAACACGAACAATCAATTTCCATTAATAACTAAGACAAAATCCCAAAGGTGAGTATAGACATAACTCAAAATTCAACAAATCCTATTCTTAACAATTATCTCAATTCTATACATCAATAAAATTGAAATAAAATCAGAGAATATGAGTGGAACGGATTAATGGAGACAACAACAGCGGGAAACCTCCTGTTTCGGGAAGTACTTCACATGTTTTCTTCTTCGTGTCTCTCTTCCTTCTTTTCCTTTCTCAATCTCTTGATAAAGATCTCTCTAGGGTTCAAAATTCGGCTGATGTAAAAGTTCTCTCTTTCTGTTCTTCTTGTTCTATTTATTTTTGTTTGTGTTTAGGGCTGAACTAGGTTTTTTGGGGCTCGAAAGGTCCAAAAATCCCTAGAAATGCGAAGTTTGGAAGTGCTTACGCATCTGCCAGAGGCAGGCCGCCACCATGTCCTTGTAGGCCTTTTTCTCATGATGGTGCACTATCAGGCCTTTTTATCACGATGGTGCACTATCAGGCCATAATCGTGGGCCAAAACACCTCTTCTGAAACTCCTCTATTCTTCGGTATTGACCCTATAACACTAGCAAACACATCAAGGTACCTCATAAACATAATATTTAAGCTCAAAAGCTTGTACTAACCCCTAAAACAGTTAAAAACACAAATAATTAACAAACTAACACAATTCTAACCTAAACACATACTAAATAATTGAATTAATAGCTAAAAACATATCAAACTATGCCCTAAAACATGATGCAATTTACACTTATCATATCTCAATTATACCTTAACTATACTTCGATTCCTCATCAATTTCATCTCCAATTCCAACTCAAAATCATTCAATTGGTAGCTCATAAACTATTTATCTTTCATGCATACAAAACAAAACAGAAACTTTCATTCACTTAATCTCATCATATATGTAGTCTTAAATTTTTTTTTCAAATTCAAGAACACTTCACTAGCACCTTTCTTTATCATAAATTCACCATAATTTAAAATTCAAATCTTAATCCAAATCATCCATATAGTAACATATAAGCTACGATTCTCATGCATCAAAAAGAAAACAGAAAAGTATCCAATTCATGTATCATTTTCTAGCACACTTCATCACCAACGTCACATGGAATCCACCCCAATTCAATCATCATAAACTTTATATTACAACATGGCACAAATATCATTACTTTACTTACTTGTTTCACTCAGTTTCGACCTCAATTCATCAAGTCTACTTTGCCTTATATGCATACAAGATCATCTCAAACACAAGGTAGGAATTGGATGGGTTTTCAGCAAGGATAAAAGACAATAGCAAAAACAACAATGTTCTAGTTCTATAACTATCTTGTGAAGGGTGAAAGCATAGATTTTTGGTGTGGAAATTGGACACAACTTAAGCAAAACACAGGTATGTGAGGGTATGGTGTTTCGGTGGTGAAAGGAAACGAGCAGAAGAGTGAACCCAGTAGAAACTATACTTGTAGTAGTTTAACTCATAAGGTGCTAGGTGTCCCTATTTCATAATGATATTTTGTCACCTATGCATGCATTCCATTTGAACTGTATAAGCTGCCAAATGTCACCAATATCCTAGGCCATTTGTCACTTAATTTCCTATGCCAAATGTTACTCAATTCTACTGCCATGTGTAATTTAGTTCATAGGCTTAGTCATCCAAAATTTCTACGTGTCAATTTGACATTTTTCCTAAACTAAACACACATTTTAATTCATCAATTTTCCAATTGTAACAATTAATTCCAAATTTACTAATTATAATCCACCAAACCAAAATTCAAGACATAATCAATACACAATTCGCATCATGATCATTTTAAACCTTTCATACCCCAGAATATGTCAATTGAGTGCACATACAATCTTGGCAGTGTTTACTAAATCATGATTCATGTGTGTATATGAATATTATACATGTGAATGAAATGCACTTCATAAATTCTCAAATGATATGACTCAATAGTCTAATATTCTAACCCTCAATAAGTTTTGGAACCTGGGCTATTACAGTTCTCCCTCCTTAAGAAATTTCGTCCTCGAAATTCTTACCTGATTGATCAAATAGATGGGGGTACTGTTTCCTTATGTTTTCCTCAATCCCCCATGTGGCTTCTTCTCTCGAATGATTCCTCTAAAGGACTTTAACCAATGGGATTACTTGGTTTCTCAATTGCTTAGTCTAATAACCAACTATTTTGATCGATTCCTCTATATAACTCAAATTAGTTGCAATTTCAACTTCCTGTGCCAGCAATACATATGTTGGATCTAACCTATATCTCCTGAGCATAATAACATGGAACACATTTTGAATCTTAGAAATATCTAATGGTAAGCCTAACTTGTAAGCCAACAGTCCAATTTTCTCAATAATCTCATAAAGACCAATGTATCTAGGGCTTAACTTTCCCATTTTACTCCTTGCCAAGGTGACACTCAAGAACACCTTATCTCCCACTTGATACTCTATATCCCTCCAGTGCTGATCCATATAACTCTTCTGCCTGTCTTGAGCTGCCTTGATCCTACTACGGATCAATTTTACCTTATCAATGGTATCTTGAATCAATTATGGGCCTTCAACAATCCTTAGGCCCTCTTCATCCTAATACAAAGGCGATCGACACTTTATGCCATATAACGCTTCATATGGAGCCATATCAACACTACTGTGATAATGTTTATATGCTCCTTAAAACTCCAAAACACAAGCTCTGAGGATATCCTCAACAGTCTCCATTGTCCTCTCACTCTATCTGTCTGTTTGAGGATGAAATGTTGTACTAAAATTTAACTTTGTATCTAATACTATTTGTGAACTACCCTAAAAACTAGAAGTAAATCTAGAGTTTCGGTCTGATACAATAGATATTGGTACTCCATGTAACCTCACTATCTCATCAACGTACCTCTGAGCTAACTGATCCAATGTGTTATTCTCTCGCACAGGTAAGAAATGTGTTGATTTTGTCAATTTGTCAAAAATGACCCATAAAGCATCATATTTCCTTTGATTCCTCGGCAAACCCAGAATGGAATCCATTATGATCCTCTCTCATTTCCACTTCAAAATAGGAAATGACTGTAACTTCCCAAATGGAGCCTAATGCTTCGCCTTAATCTGTTAGCATGTCAAACATTTGGTAACATACTCATCCACCTGCCTCTTCATCCTTGGCAACCAGAAATGTTGTTTCAAAGTATTGTACATCTTAGTAGTGCCAGGATGCATAGCATAGACTGCTATTTGTGCTTCCTCCAAAATTTCTTTACTCAAACCATCAACATCTGCTACGCATAATCTCTGCTTCAACCACAATGCACTATTTCTCAACTCAAACTCAAAACTCAAATTCTATTTTAAATTCTCAATAATCTTCACTAATTCTGGGTCTTTGCTTTGAGCTTTTCTTATCTTTTCATGCAATACTAGTCTAAGCTTCAACAAAGCTAACAATGCTTCATTCTGCCCTAAACTTAGCTCAACATTCAATGCTCTCAGTTGAACTAGGTTTGGTAACCTTGCTGTTTGAATTAGTGCTACACTACTATTAGATTTCCTACTTAATGTATCAGGTGCATCATTAGCCTTACCTGGATGGTATTCAATCATGCAATCATAATCCTTAAGTAATTCAATCCACCTCCTTTGTCTCATATTAAGCTCATTCTGACTCAACACATATTTCAAACTTCTATGATTTGTAAATATCTAAAATGTTTCACCATATAAATAATGTCTCCAATTCTTTATAGTAAACATCACTGCAGCAAGCTTTAAATCATGAACTAGATAGTTAAACTCATGAGACCTTAACTATCTCGAAGCATAAGCAATCTCTTTACCACACTGCATCAAAACAAATCCTAATCCCTAGAGTGGAGCATCACTATACACAACATATTCTCCAGATCTAGATGGGATAGCCACTACCGGTGCTATAGTCAATCAGTTTTTTAATTCCCTAAAACTCCTTTGACATTCATCTGTCCATCTAAAAGGTACATTCTTCCTCAAAAGCTTTGTCAAAAGGGCTAAGATTAATGAAAACCCCTCAACAAACCTGCTGTAATAACCTGCTAGTCCAAGAAAACTCTGAATCTCAGATACATTTCTAGGGGCTTCCCATTTCATCACTACCTTAACTTTCTTTGGGTCTACCTATATACCCTGTCCAGATACTATATGACCCAAAAATACCACTTGTTCAAGCCAAAATTCACACTTACTGAACTTGGCATACAATTGCTTCTCTTTCATTATCTGTAAGACTAACCTCAAGTGCTTAGAATGTTCCTCTCTACTCTTCGAGTACACCAGAATATCATCTATGAATACAATCATAAAGTGATCTAAGTAAGGTTGAAATACCTTATTCATCAATGCCATAAAGGCTTTCGGAGCATTCGTCAACCCAAAAGGCTTCACTAAAAAATCAAAGTGCCCATATCTAATCTTGAATGCACTTTTTGGTACATCAGATTTTGCTATTTTTAACTGGTAGTACCCTGACCTCAAATCCAATTTAGTAAACACCTGATCTCCCTATAACTAATCAAGTAAATCATCTATTCTCGGTAAGGGATATTTATTCTTCACTGTCACCTGATTCAGTTGCCTATAACCTATGCATAATCTCAAAGTCCCATCCTTCTTCTTCATAAACAAAACTAGAACTCCCCAAGGTGACATAATAGGTCTAGTAAAACCCTTATCCAACAACTCCTACAACTGAGTCTTAATTTCCTTTAAGTTCCATAGGTGCCATCCAATATAAAGGAATAGATATAGGAGCAACACCTAGAACAAGTTCGATAGTAAACTCCATTTCCCTATCTAGGGGTAATCTTGGTAATTTAGTGGGAAACACATTTGGTAAATCCCTAATAATAGGAATATCCTGTACTGTCTGCTCAGCTCGGGTATCAGTCACATAGGTTAGATAAGCCTCACATCTACTTCAAATCAGCCTAAAAGCAACCATTGATGAAATCAATCTGGCTGGCACTGCTTGACTAATACCTCGAAATATTACTCTTAATTGATTAGGAGATTCAAGAATGACTTCTTTAGTATAATAATTCATTATAGCACTATGATCAAGAAGCCAATCTATAAGTAACATGAGGTTTATCTCTTTTAACTACAGTACTATCAAATTGGCTTTCAACTCTACTTGATCAACCCGAATCATGCAACCTTTACACACTTCTCCAATCACTGTAGTACTACTTACCAGTGTACTCACCTTTAAGCCATATTTTAACATCTCTCTCTCAAAATGCAGTTTAGATTGCAGATATGGTGTAATGAATAAATGTGTAAATCCTGGATCTAACAATGCAAAGGCCTCAAATTGAAAGACATGTAACATACCTACAACAACATCTGGGGAATTCTATGCCTTCTGCCTCGTAATAGCAAAGATCCTAGCCTGGGACTGTAGTTGGTTACTCTGCACCTCAGTTCTAACACTAGGACTTGCTGAACTAGTTTTAACCCTACCTTTGCCTCTTTGTCCTGCTCCACTGGCTCTGCTCTCCTGGATAGTCATTTCAGTCGTTGGTCCTCCTCTCACTATAGACTATGTTTCCAGTATTGTGGGACAGTCTCTAATCTGATGCTTAAAAGAACCATAACGCAAGCAAGCTCCCAACATCTTCCAACATTCTCCACCATATTTCTTTCCATAATTTAACAACTAGGCATCTGTTGTGTTTCCCCTCTATATGTCTGTCCTCCAAGAACTTGACCTCTACCATTACCAGTATGAAAAAAATTGCCTGTCGGTCTAAACCCTAACTACCTCGATCTAGTTTGTGATCATGATGATCTAATTTGGCGTTTACTAAACTTTTTGTCAGAGTTAGCTTGAAACTCACTATGCCTCTTAATTCTGAACTCCTACCTATACTCTCCTAATTCATCCTTCAATAACTTCTCAATCCGAATGGAAGCAGCCCTCAACTCAGTGAAACTATTCAAATTAGTAATAGCCAACCTTGTTCTGATTTCCATATTCAGTCTATCCTCAAACCACCTACACTTATCTTCCTCAGTCAGAATCAGAGCAGTAGCATGGCCCATTAATTCATTAAACTGCACCTCATACTCGACTATAGTGAGATTACCTTATTTCAAATTGAGAAACTCTTTCATCTTACTATCTAAATAGATCTTTGGCATATAATCCTCCTTAAAGATCTTCAGAAAGTCTTCCCATGTTAGTCTACAAGGTCGGGCAAAACTACCTAGGATAGTCTTCTACCACTGATAAGTCGGACCTTAAAGTAAAGCGACTGCATAGTTAAACCTTTCATCAGACGCACTGTCCATCTGATCAAACACCCTTTCCGTTCTTTCCCACCAACCTTCTGCCTCGGCAGGGTTGTACTTCCATAGAAGTCTACAGCTCCCTGCTTTCTAAGTTTGTCATGTTAAGTCAAGAGGACTTTACGATGATTAATTTTGATGACAATCAAATAATAATAATGTTAGAAACAAATGAACGTTTTTGACAAGTGTGTTAAGTGTGCAGACAAAGTACAGAACACAGATGGAGATGCAAAAGAAACACAGACACAAATACTACACAGACACAGACGTAAAAGTCAACATAGATGCAAATACACAGACGCAGACGCAGACGCAGACGTTAAATCAAAACACAGACGCAAATACAACACAGATGCAAACGCAAAGACAATATAGATGTAAAGAAGACATAGACGATACCATGAAGATACATTAGCACGTCAGACACTTATTTAGTTAAGAGTTAGTTACAGAACTCAACTAAATGATGGTTATCAAGAATCAAGAAGCAGTTATCAACGATCAAGAAACAGTTGGAGACGAAGGCTATAAATACTAGTAGTAGTCGAAGATGTAAAAGTTTAGAAAAGGTTAGAGAATCTTAGAGAAAATTCTTACAAATCTTACGATTCAGAAATCAGTGATCTTTGAGTGTCTAAGTGCTTACATAAAAAAGAGAAATTCTGTAGTGCGATAAAAAGAGAGCTAACCCTACTGTAACAAAAGCTCACAATTTTTTCTAGTGAGAGAAAGAAAAGGCTGATAGCCTGGAAAGGCTAGGATAGCTGAAAGAATACTTTGTAAGAGACTTGAAGAGGCTCTGGAAGGGAAGAAATAATACTTGTATTCGTTTGGAATATAGTGAAACACTCAGACGAACTCTGAGGACTGGAAGTAGCCCACGGTTTGGGGTAAACCAGTATAAAAATCACAGTGTCTATCCTCTATCCTTTACTTCAGTTTATTTTGTTGTTAAACAATTGTATATAAGTGATTTGCGATTTAACTACGTAATAATTTTCGTATAAATCTTGTGATATCTTTTTAACAAGAAAAAGAAGTTCTTAGCAAGATTTTGTATTCACAAAAAGGATACACCATTCAACCCCCCCTTTTAGTGTATCGAGTTTCTTGCACGTAAAGTCTATACTAACGTGTGATTTACTTCAATTGGTATTAGAGCTCAGTTTCCTAGAACCACCTTTACAAAGTGAGGACAAATATCCATGGCAGAATGACATGTTTTTATAGCTAAAGGTGCCTCCGTCATAAGACCTCTTGCGTTCAATGGTGAAGATTATCATTATTAGAAGGACAAGATGCGACTCTTCATAGAATCCACACACATTGATCTTTGGGATATCATCGAGAATCGACCATATGAACTAGTAGATGATGAAGGAAATGTCATTCCTCGTAACAGATGGTCAGCTGAGCACAAAGCTAGATTTCAATTAAATTCAAAGGCCAAGTTCTTTCTGAGTTGTGCGTTGAG
>JAOQMS010000004.1:19667618-19677978 GCA_027563885.1 Erythroxylum longipes | reverse complement strand
ATATTTTTATTAATACTTTATTAATAAATATTATATAAAAGATTAAAATAAATTTAAATAAAATAATTTATTTTTAAGCTGAATTTAATGTATAATTATTATTAGTAATAAAATGTTTATTTTATATTAAAATTAAAAATTAAAAAATCACAATAAAAGTTTAACTAAATAATTAATTATAAAAACATTGAAAAAAGAAGGAGGGAGAGAGGTGGGAGAGTGAAATTTAAAAAAAATTGAAAATTTTGCTAATATGTCCCTATATTTTTCAAAATTTCTAATATCGGCCGGTATATGACCGATATTTTGAGTAGCGGTTAGTACTGGTCGGTATCAGGTGAAAACACCCGGTACTGATTGGTACTTGCAGCCAATACCAAAGATGTTGTTACTGTTTCGTTTTTCGGCCAATATAGTATCGTTTCGCTTGTACTGACTGGTATAGAACGGTATCCTAAACTATGGGGAAAGCAACAGGACAACAGAAAGTAGATAGACAATAATAAACTCTTGATGTAAATTCTTTACCTCAATAAACTCAACACATTGTCAAGTTGAAAATAACAATGTCTTCTTTAGGTGATTGGTGATAACTACGTAGGGCGATTGGTGACGACCTTATAGGGAGATTGGTAACAACTTAGCGACAACTTCAATGTTGACAACATCTGCTCCCGTAGGGCAATTGTAGACTATAATGAAGGAGGGGAAAGTTAGGTGGAAATCAGGCATTTTAACTGTATTAGTGAAATTGAGAGTTAACTATATCGTAGATAATAATTATAATTAATTTAGTTAATAAGTTTTTTAGTTAATGTAATTATTACGTTAATATAAGTGAAGGTCAACTAATATGTTAACTTAACAAATTAATTAGTTACATTAATCAAAATTAGGATTAATTAAATACAGTGGGTCCACAAGTAAAAAAATTAATTAAATTCTTAAATTTTAATATTACAAAAGTGACATTGCCGTAACTGTAAGATTGCAGAAGCAATAAACTAATATTAAAAACTGTTAAACTTGACAGAAAACTGAGAGCATCATATAACTGTCAATTTTCTATTATTTTGGGGTTATATTTAAACATTTTTCAAATATTAGGGTTTTGTTTATACTATTTGAAACCTTAAAGTTAAATTTGTGGGTGTAAACCATAGAGTGAAAAATGCCCTTTTTGTCTTCTTTCTTTTCTTTTTTTTTAATTTTATTTTGGACGGTATTTTAAAATAGAATAGCCACTAAAACTAGATTGGAGAAGTTCAATGTAAACTAACCGATAAGTCCTTTAAATATTTGTTTTCTTGAGTATCCATTTGCTGCATATGTCCTGCACATTGCGATGCGATGTAGAAGGTTCAATGTGACTTGGGTGTGAATGACGTTTAACTCGTGGAAGTGATTTTTCGAGGAAGCAAAGGAAAAGGCAACGAAACAGCTGTCTTCCGTACAATTGTGTACGAAATTTTAATAGAAGGCAAGGGGATTATCAACAGCGAGTGTGCTTTTAACGTCTGTCAATCTCCAAGGTATTCATAGAAAGGTTTGTATAACCCAAACTTTTTTGCCGTTTTGTACAATGAATTATTTACATTTGGGTCCCACATTCAGATTACTTGTAGGCCCACGGGTGATCACCCAACGCCCTCTTTTTGAATTCTGAGCACTAGCATGGCATCTCACGGGGGAGAAGCAGAGTTGATTAGAAAAAAGAAAAAAGCCATGCCTAGGCCCAGGATGAGGTTGTTGGTTGGGTCCCACTTTCGATGAGGTAATAAAACAGAAGATCCACACATCCCAAACATCAACGGCTACCCTGCGTTTCTCCCACTCCTCAGCCTCTCCTCATTCTCTCGCTCTATTTGACCCTCCTCCATATTTCCGGCTATATGCATCTGGATTGCTCCTATTTTCCTACTTTTTTTTATTCCTTTATTTGCTATTTTTGCCCTCCCTTGAAAAACAGCGTTTGTTTTTGCATTTGGGTCATTTAAGGTTTGAAAGTTTTTAACTTTAATTTTGGTTCTCTATTCATTTGCATTGGAAGGCATAAGGATTTGGTTTTCTTGTGCTTAATTCCTGCTGCTTCTTTTTGTCTGGACACATCAAAATTGGTGCTTTACATTCTATTTGGCTCTTTTTATTGGACGATATTAGATCCGACTATTTTGGGATCTAAGATTTGTGTTGTTGGTGGGACTCTTGTCTGTCAATGGGCGCTTTGGATGAGGGCCACTGTAATGTGGAACTCGAGAATGAAGTGAAACTTGGGAGTCTTGAGCTTGAATTTGGGGGAGAACCAGAAACTTTAGCTATTGAGGAATCTGTTAAAGTTCTGTTGCAAGGTCTAGGAGAAGATATCCATAGAGAAGGCCTTAGAAAGACTCCACTTCGCGTTGCTAAGGCATTTCGAGAAGGAACCAAAGGTACCTGTTTCTCTTTATTCTGTATAACGAACTCTAAATTTGTTTTTAGTTGCCCATGACTACGTTGTTTTGTTGTTATGCTTCATAGTTTTTGAATCGCTTTGTAGTTCATTTCCAATAGTTCGTGCGTGTTGGTATGATAATATGCCATTTCTTAGTTTAAACGAGGCGGTTGGTGTATGCCAGTTTTGATGGTTGTGTTGGAAATTCACAAAGTAAATAATGGCAAGTCGAAAAGATAATAAGGATAACGTAAATTCTATATAAAGATATGACTCATAATCTATTGTCTTAAGATTTTAAATTGATATAATATGGGTTCACTTGGAATTAGTCTAATCTCTAAGTCCCCACAAAACTCTCCATTAGTATTAGAGCTAAGTTGGTGAAATCTTGATAAATAAAAACTTATGGATTTGGGTCAGATGAATGAAGATTCATCATAGAGTCACTCAAATAGCTTCGCATTAGTTATAAGTTGAGCAGGAGCTAGTTCGATATGGATGAATTCACTTGTGAGGTAATGTTGGAAATTCACAAATAGATAATTTAATATCGGAAAGAGACATAAGAAGAAAGTGAGTTAAATATAAAGATAGGACTCTAACTTATTGACTTAAAAAGTTTTGAGTTGATATATGATGTGTTAATTGTATATGAGCTTACTTGAACTTAGTTTAATTTCTCTCAAACTCCCTCAAAACCTTTTAGGTTGTGCTTTGAGAGTAAATCCATTTTATTTCCTCTGGTTGATTATTGTCAACACTGTCCAATAAAAAAGGTGTGATTTCTTTTTTGTTATGATTCTAATTATGGTTACTTGAAAGGTTTGCTGTCCCATTGATGCATTCTTCGATTCGCTCCTTGATGCTTCCAATATGTATGATTTTGGAGTTATCATACACGCATTAACATTTATTGTTTCTTACGCCGAACAGTTATCATGTAATGCAAGTTATTACATAATGACTACCGCTACGTAATAGCTAGCACTTAGTTTTCACAATCAGAATTTTCCCATACAGAGGGCCTTATCTTCTGCAAGATTACATACTTCTTAGAGAAAAGGGGAAATGAACTGAAAATGTCTCATCAAGAAGCTGTCATCGTTTCCATCTCCTTTGGAAAGGAAACCAGTTACTGAAGTAATGCAATCTTGAGGCTGTTACTGATGCCAAACTTGTTAGACACTGTTATACAAATTGTTAATCCAGTTTGGAAAACGAAAGTTTTCATAATTTCCTTGTCTACTTGTTATTGTTATAATCATTTTAATGCATCTTAAAAAGTTGATTGAACATAATTCAGGCAAGGCTTAGCAGAAAAATACAACTTGATACTCTTACAATTATGAATAAGATTTTGCAAATCTTAATCACGTTCTAACCCACAAGAATTTCAATCTTTCTGGGATTTAACTGGCTTCAAATGACCCTGGTGGCTGTTGTTTGCAGATCTGAGTTTTTATGATAGTTTTGATCACAATGTAGTCAGTTTATTATTCACTATTCAACAGATTATCTTCATGTACATGATAAATAATATGTTAAATTGAAGCAGTTCTATTCATGGTTATTTCCACTTTTAAATGAGAGGTAATAGGGGTTCTAAACAAGAAATCATCAAAGTAAGATTTACTTTTACTATGTAACGTGCAGATGTGTTGCTTGCTTTTTGCTTTTCATTGGTAAGTTACTTGGAATTTAAGGTGTGTCTTGATGTGTACTCTATGTGGCTTGTTTTTTGCTTGTGCAGGTTACAAACAAAAGGTAAGGGACATTGTTCAAGGGGCTTTATTCCCGGAAGCTGGTTTGGATAATGCTGTTGGTCATTCTGGAGGAACAGGTGGACTTGTGATTGTTCGAGATCTGGATCTTTTCTCATATTGTGAGTCTTGCCTGCTTCCATTTCATATCAAGTGTCATGTAGGTTATGTCCCATCTAGGCAGAGGGTTGTAGGATTAAGCAAGCTCTCTAGAGTTGCTGATGTTTTTGCAAAAAGACTCCAAGAACCACAGCGTCTGGCAGAAGAAATCTGTTTGGCTCTGCATCATGGGATCAAACCAGCAGGTGTTGCTGTTGTACTCCGATGTTTGCACATCCAATTTCCGGTTAGGGAACCATTATTTCTTGATTCCAATCACCAGGGATGGGTAAAGACATTTGTGTATGCAGGTTCAGGTGTTTTTGATAAAGAAAATGCTGATGCTTGGGGTGATTTTTTTAGCCTCCTTAAATTCAGAGGTATAAGTGGAGACAACTTTCATGGGAAAGACTCTATGGAGCACTGTTGGTGTCCATCCCGTGCTTCCTCTTGTACTAAAGTTTCTTCTGAGTTAGGGCCACGGGAAGCAGGAATGGTTGCTGCAGTTGCTTCAATTCTCAAGTCTTTGGGTGAAGATCCACAAAGGAAAGAGCTTCTTGGAACTCCTGGTCGGTTTGTCAAGTGGTTAATGAACTTCCAGAGCATGAATTTAGAGATGAAACTTAATGGTGTCATATGCTGTCACAGGGATCTTAAACATTATGGGGAAATCAGCCATAACAAAGAGCAGATACATTCTGAGCTAAATCTGTCATTTTTGTCTCAGTGTGAACACCATTTACTTCCCTTTTATGGTGTTGTGCATATAGGGTACTTTTGTGCGGAGGGATTCAATCCTGTTGCTAAATCCCTTCTACAGTCTGTGGTTCACTTTTATGGTTTCAAGCTTCAAGTACAGGAAAGACTAACCAGGCAGATTGCTGAGACCATCTCACCCCTGTTAGGTGGAGATGTGATGGTTGTTGTGGAGGCTAACCATACTTGTATGATCTCCAGAGGAATTGAGAAGTTAGGAAGTAGCACCGCCACAATTGCTGTACTTGGCCGATTTTCAGCTGAACCTACTGCGAGGTCTATGTTTTTGCAATGCATTCCAAACACTACCACTTCTGGAGACTCATGATTCTTAATTAAACCTTGCTCATCAACTTTCAGAAAACTTGGAAGACGACATTTCTTCCTTTCATGGTTACTTATTTGATTTTCAGCAGTGCTGGTATGAAAGAAGAAAATATGAAAATGCTTTTATGGATTGAGGAAGCACATTATTGGTACGATTGCTGAAAATTTTGGGAATTTCTTGTAGACATGTAATATCAACCATCTCGGCTTTTGGTTACTGTAGCATAAACCCAGAGAATGAGGTCTCAAGGGTATGTTGATTTTGGATAATTAATTTGGCAATGTTTTTCCAAGTGCTTGACATAATGCTCTATTTCTGGAACATTTATACTAGTAAAAGAAAAAAACAAATCTTTGAATGTTTAGATTTTTACCTTGTTGAAGATAGTCAATGTCTGTTGATCGTAAAAATAGTTTTATACAGCAGGCACAACTCTATATGCAGAACCATTTCGAATCATATAAATGTATGCTGGCGACTTAGATCAAAATCTTGTTTGCTAAGCTATCAACTATGCATCGTTTTCCTGATCCAGCCCTGCAACACAAAAGAGTAAATTTCCCTTCAAGGAACGGAATTCTACTCTCTTTTTTCCTACCTTTTGCATATAAAGAAACCATTATTCTAAGGATAGGAGACTACTCAACTTCAAGGTTTTAATTATGGGGGCGATTCTCGTTGAACACGCTTCATGTCTGCATCTTGATGATTGGATTATTCAGCCGTCGTTATTGTTGATTGAAGCAAATATGGTATGCTTAATTTGTATTGCATCAACATCGCATCCGAAGCCACGATAGTCGGATTGAAGTGCCGTAGGAGTTTCGCCTAGACATTTGAGTGGAATTTTGTTCTCAGAACAGTTCGGTGTTTTGAGGGTGAAGAACAACGAATGAACGGGTCCAACTCCAAGATGTTAAGGCACATGGATGGAAGAATATATTAAAATGGGATTCTTGTTTTCTGAATATACGTAACTAATTATGCAGAAACAATAGTAGGGTTTAACAAACCTGTTCTAAAATATCCATTCTTCGGAAAGATAAGCAGCATGTTGCATAAGGCTAATAACAGTCACCTCAAACGTGTATGTCAAGTAAGCATGAGCCAATGTTAGACACTATCTTCCTAATATCATCACTCGAAGATACAGAAAGGTAGTGGCCTCACATCTGCTAGAAGCAAATTTCAAGTTTCAAATTAAGAGGTAGTAGAAGACAAACCTCTTCAGCCAACCAGTCCTTGTGAGGGAGATTTTTATCAGCATGCTCACGGCAATAAAACAGCATATAAACTGTCATCAATTCAGTAACTGGATCACAGGTCTCTACAGGCACATTTGAGTTATCTTTAGTTTCTCAAGCTAACTACAGTATAATATGCTAATTGATGAAAATAAAGTACAATTATAACAGAACAGTCAATTATGACATCACAAAGGAAAAAGAATCTAAGAGTAGACACAATCACCTGGAATGCCGAAAATTTGTTTTCCGAGCCTTATGCTTTAAACTGGTCTTTATAGTGGAAGCATCCGATGGCCTGATATGTAACACTACACAATGTATTTAATGTAGAACAAATCAATGTCAAACAACAGAAATCTTCTCTGAAAGTAGAAGTTCAAACCTGATAATAAGCTCCCCATGCCGAATACCTTTCGTAACCCAATAAGGAAATGGATGGCTACACTAAGGAAGTGGATGGCTATAACCTATCTGCAGATTACGACAAGCTGGGGTTTGAGCCTCAGAAGCAAATTAAGCACCTCACCGGAAAAGATTTAGAAGTTAGATGTGTGTCCCAACTTCCTAAAGAACGAGTCATTGAGACTTAAAATTTTGATAATGTGGTCATGTCTATTGAAGGCTTCGGCAATTACAAGAAGCTTATCAAATTCAGATCATGAGATTTGTCGATAGATGATGATCATAGTATTAGCAATTTGCTTGCACCTGATCTTAGTCCTGAGTCGGGTCTGTAATTGAATCTCCCTCGAGCGACTTTGCTGATATTTTAAAAGACTTTGGTAGAGATTTTGACGTGGACGGTGTTAGTTTATACCTTATAGCCAATCGCTTTGATTGTAATTTAATGACAAATTATTTAAAGGCATTATTTATCGTATATATGTTTAGATGTATATGATCAAGTTCATAAAATAATTGTTACATTACAAATGAAATTATAATTATGAGATTCATATTGCATTTATGTATTATTCCTAAATATTTCTAGTCATTGTTCTATTAAGATTAGACCTTAATAGAACATAAAAAGACTAGTATATGTTATGTTTTTCCTTATGAAGGAAGTGGTCAATCTCATTGGCTAAAGTATAGAGATACTTAAACAAACGTGTAGGTGCTTGTTAGAGAACAAGTTCACTGAACAGACCCGATATGAGAAATCCATTTTAAACATTACTTGTATGTTTATGAAATTCTTATTGTGATGATTGTATAAGTGATCATTTGACTTGAAGTCATCAAATTTATCTTGTATGGGGATTGCTATGTTTTGATACTACTTATGATCTATTTAATTATGGATCGTTTAATAGGTAATCATTGGATGTAGCATGAACTCTATATATGGAGGTAGTTGTGTGATTAAGATAGGATTCATCACTCTAAAGTAATTAGGGAGAATGTTTCGTTGTTCTCGATCAGTATTGATTTAGGAAATCCTTGACCAAGGTGAAATGATGCTTTATAAATAATTTACAAATATCATTAATTGAGTCGATAACTAATGGCATGGAACTAATATGATTAGACTCAAAATACATTAGACATTAATTCTATGCTCTATATTTTATCAGAACATTGTATGATGAAATAATTGAATTATACGAAAAATCATACACAGAAAGATTAGTCAAAACTACTTTAACATTCCTAAATATTTGAGTAGTCATGATGTGTTACTAGACGTCAATCTTGATCTATAATTATAAATTATTTAATTGGAGAATTAAAAATAAATTAAAAGGAGTTTTAATTTATTTAACTCTAATTATGAATTAGAATTAGAATATATAATCATTGCCAACAAATTTGGGAACCTAATGGGTCTCACATATAGAATGAGTTGAAGAGAGCAAAGTTAATTTAATCAGGTTAGACTCGACTTTATGATTAAATATGAGATATTTAATAAATAAAGATCAATATGAGATATTGAATCTTATATGGGCATAATTGGTATTTAATTAGAATTATTTGTAAATAATTCTAATTAAAGTTTAATTGAAATTAGATCTTAATTTCAATGAAATTACCGAAATTCCTAGAACTTATTATAAATAGGCTTAAGCTCTATGGAACTAGTACTTCTTGCTTAACTCTCTCTGTAAGAGTTACAGAGTTCTCTTAACTCATTCTATGAATACCATTAGAGGCCGGACATTTGTGCAGTTACAGTGGTTGAAACGGATTGATTTCAGGAATGATTCGAGGGATACGACAAGATTATTGTCAAGCTTCAGAATAAGGTACAAATTAAGTTTCCGCTTTATTATGATTTGTGTTAATCATTTTATAGAATTAAAGAGATCTTGGTTTTTAGGAAATTAAAAATTGCGAAAAGTTTCGTAATTATTCTGCTGCGGTCAAGATTGAATCTCGATTCAGTTTCCCAACAATGGTATTAGAGCAAGATTTATTTTTATAATTTGACTATTTACTTACGATTGATCTAATAGTTTTCGGAATTAAAAAATATGAAGAGTTCATATTATAAAACCAGAAATATGAAAATTTCATATTAGAATCCTAAAAGACCCGAAGAACATAATTGTTTTGGGAAAACTGAATATATGCGAATTTGGTTGTATTTCACATTTGTTGAGTATCTTGTGATTTCTGGAAATTGATTTTGCGTCTACTCCATATTCTTGTTGCCTTATTATGGAAAATTATAATTACTTGCCCCATCTGAAAATCTATGAATACCAGAATAGTTTTGGAATTCTGGATATCTGGATATATCGATGGAGCATCACTAGCAGCTTGTGTTGTCGCTGGTGAGTAGTCGTCCGTCATTAGAGGCGACGAAGACAGTGGCAAAATCGCCACTGTTTTGTAGCGATAATCGCCCATACCCTTAGGCGAAACTCGCCCAAGACCAGGAAGCAATCTAGAAGTGAAACACCATAAGAAGTGCGTTTGGAGAAATTTGATTTTCCTTGCATTTTCTGGTTGGATTTTCTATTTGGGTCTTCTATTTTGGTTTGCGTTTTGTGGTTGTTGGGTATTGGGTATTGTTGTTGTCTTTTCTTTGGTTCTGGATAACAAATCCTCTAAAACAAAAACAAAACGCATGCCTTTTTGTTGTGAAAATTGAATCTACGTGTGCTGATTTTTTTGGAAATTGGATGCTAGCATTTGCGATTTTTGTATATATGCGTTTTGAATAAGATTCTTGAAAATTTATGGAAACACAAAATCATTTTGTGTTCTATAAACGGTGGCGTATATGGGCCTCGGAGAACCTCTCTAGTCGACGGCGACGTGGGACGCCATTGGTAAAGGCGAGAACCATGGTTGACGGTGAATGGCGGTGGCGGCTCGGAGGCTGGCAGCTTTGGCTTACAACTGCAGCAGGGGCGGCGACTGAAGCTGTGCCGACAGCGACTGGTCTCCGGCAAGGCAATAGCAAACAAATGACCAGCAGAAACCTAGTGCGTGTAACATATCTGAAAATACAGATCTGGGAAAACGTTGGGCCCGTGTAAACACACGCTCCAAACTGTTTCTTCCCTTTTTTTCTACTTTCTTTTATTAAATTGGTTTTATTAATATTAAATAGATAAAATTCCTAATAAATTTAGAAAAGAGTTTTTTAATTGTTTGAGAATTGTTTTCAAAAGGTCGGTTTTTTTTAGAATTTAGTTTAATTTTTCAAGGGTTGGATTATTAAATTAAATTAAATTATCCATTCAATTCCAAAATTAAGATAATTATTTTTCTTAATTTGATT
>JAOQMS010000004.1:19653077-19665595 GCA_027563885.1 Erythroxylum longipes | reverse complement strand
CGTTCATTTAGCTTAAGTCATATAAATGTCTCATAATTATGTGTTCTAACCGTATATATAGGTGACGGGATGTTACAGCCAAAGCCCAAAGCAGCCAATATCTGTGAGCGGGTGGTCTGAGATGTTACAAATCGTTGACTCAGGAAAGTCTCCGGGCCAAGAATCACAGAAATGTGAGCCCATAAATGGGTAACTTCTTGATGTAACTCAAGCTGAGACCTGCGTGGAGCTATATAGGTTATTAATCTATAAGTAATTGGTTGAAGTTCACAGTTATCTTCTCGCTTAATAAAACGGGCCTTACATCTTGTGGTGCTACAGTTTTAATGTGAGATTCTCATATCGATTGGAGAGGGGAACAAAGGAGGCCTTATAAGGCTATGGATACCTCTCCCTCACAAAATGCGTTTTCCCGAGCGAGTGTGTGGGAAGAGCAAAACCGTGAGGGCTTCGCTGGGCCAAGGCCTAAAGTGGACAATATTTGTGAGCGGGTGGTTTGGGATGTTAAAATGGTATCAGAGCCAGGACTCGAATCGATAGGACCGGCTGGAGAGTTGGACTCTCCTTCAAAGACACATTTTCCCGAGCGAGTGTGTGGGAAAAGCAAAACCGTGAGGACTTGGCTAGGCCAAGGCCCAAAGCGGACAATATCTATGAGCGGGTGGTCTGGGATGTTACACCAAGGCCTAAAGCGGATAATATATGTGAGCAGATAGTCTAGGGTTGTTACAAATGGTATCAAAGCCAGGACCCGAGTGGGTAGGACTAGCTGGAGAGTTGGACTCTCCCCCAAAGACTCGTTTTCCCCAGCGAACATGTGGGAAGAGCAAAACCGTAAGGGCTTGGCTGGGCCAAGGCCCAAAGCAGATAATATCTGTGGGCGGGTGGTCTAGGGCTGTTACAATAAAGGTTTGACCATAATTCTTTTAAAGCTAATGAATACATGTATGCTTGTCCAGAGATTATACAGATTAATTTATGGCTATAGATTGTTAGGGTGCAAAAAGATACATAAATATTACATTAATGGTAACGGTATATGGGAAATTAATCTTTTAAAAAGAAATACTTCAGTAACTCTAAGTGAAATTCGCAAGTTGAGAGGCACAATTAGACCTCACATTAGCAAGAAAGTTGGGAATGAATAGAGGACCTTGTTCTGACATGATAATTGGATTGTAAGAGGACCTCTAAAGAATATAGGAGAGTTATAATCCCCAGAAGATAGAATTCTTGAAAATCAGAATGCTGTAGATGCTCTACTTCAAAAGCATGAGATTCTCTTATGAATAACCGATAGAGATATATAGAATGAATTCAACAGGTTGGTGCTAAATAAGAATGTGCAAGATAGGAATTGATGGTTCCCTTCTATTAATGGAATTTTCAACAATGTCTCATACATAAAGCTTTTTCAAAAGAACCAAAATTATGTTCCATGGTATAACCTTATTTGATGTAAGTTTAGTTTTCTTAAAGCTGCTAAAGCTTTGTGGAGAGCCATTATAGACAAATTAATCACCATATAAAGATTAAATAAGTTTAACTACTTGAGACACTAGTATAGTCTCTTCAAATGCCAAATGGAAAGTACTTCACATATATTCTTTAAATGCCAAATGCCAAATGGAAAGTACTTCACATATATTCTTTAAATCCAAGTTCACTAAAGCTCAGTGAACTGATATACCAACGGGAGGCCGCTTCTATATATGGATTAATAGGAAATCGAGTTCAAATTTGGTAAAGAAGAAATTGGACAGAAGTGTGGCAAATTTAAGATGGATGAATCTATTTCCTAATTGCTTTTTAAAGCTTGCTACTAATCACTTATCAGATTATACCTCTGTTCTCACTTTTCTGACTAAAGAGAGATTTGTTCATCCTTTTTGGTTCAATGAGTTTCTGATGCAACTAACTTGCTTTAAGAAAGGCTTATGGACTATATTGAGGTCTAACATTTGAGGATCTAAGAAATTTATTGTTTCAAAGAAGTTGCAACTAATTAAACATGAAATGAAGATACTTTATATTGCTAAAATTGGCAACACACAACACCTTGTCAACACTACTAGAAAGGAGATGAAAGCTATATAACAATTTTAATACACCAATCTTGGGAATCAGAGTATTGAAGCAAGGGAAAAGGAAGCATTGTTAGAGAAGTCCTCTAAAAGCAATCACCTTTAACACTTATTGTACAAATCATTTTATGATTAATAAAGACATTTTTCATTATTTCGATTTTCATACATTTATGGATTTGAAGTTGATCTTAAGTTAATTTAATGAAATCCTTGATACAAAACATAGCATGGAGGAAATCATGATGAGGTCATGATAATGAGATTCCTATCACGTGTAATTATGTTAGTATCTAAACTTTCCCTAGTTATAGGATTAATGAGATGAGATATCATTAATCTAGATAGACTAGTGCATGTTATACTCCTTAATTAGATCACGCAGTAGATCTTATAAGCTGTAGACAAAAGTTATTTAGAGTTAACATGTGGATGCTTACTAAAGGTAGTAAGTCAATTGGATTGACCTACTATGAGACAATCATATGGTTATTATATTCCAGTGTTAGTGATAGTCTCATCATAACAATGGTGCAAGTATCCTTTGACTTGAGGTGCTCAAGGATATCTTGGATCCTGATCCTATGTTTTGATTCCATTCATCGGTGCCTTTCAGGGGTTACTCAGTGGTGATTGGGTATAACTTGAGGTATTATGAGGTAACTGAGTAGCTAATAAATGATTCACTTTTGATAGAAGGAGATGATACCTACGGCCTCTTGTTGGGGTCATTACTTGGGAGTCTCTGTCCAGAGCAAATATGTGTCATGAAGAGAGCCTTCAATGATATATAGAGTAATAAGATCCTCAGGACAAGATCTAATATCACTTGGACTAGATGTGACGTAGTCAGTCTAGTGGGAGTTGACACTTTGACCATAATTTGAACCAAGTGGGGGTATAGATGGTGAAATGAAAAATTATATGGCAACATTGCATACGAAAGGGTTTGTAGTCAAACCAATAACTTTTCGATCAAATGGGGGTCATGATGTGTTGCTAGATACCGCTCTTGATTTACTTGAATTAAGTGTCAATTCAAGTGGCCAACATAATCGGGAACCTAATAGGTCACATACACAGGTGATCTGAAGGATGAGTAAAATAGTCTTGAATGGTGATTCAAGATATGAAAGAGTGTTTAAAGATTGTATCGCGATGTGATCGTGGTAGAAAATATTGCATGGAATGGATTAGAAACAAGTGTTGTTGGCTTCCATTAATGAATGTTAATCATGGTCATTAACTTACCATAACTTCCATTAATGCAGGCTATTCATAACCATTAACTTTCCATAACTTTTTGTTAGTGATGGGGGTTATGAAAGGCCAAATGGTGCAGAAAATTGAGATGATTTTTGTGCATCTTATGTAAGACACAAAATGAAAAAGATAGGTTTTTTTTACACATACACACTTTTTCTCTATAACTTTATTAAGAGTTCTTGTCTTTGCTAGCACAAAGAAAGAATTCTAGCCATCTCCTAGTGAGGTTTCATCCTTCTATATTCGTGCGGACATTCATTAGAGACGGTATGCGTTGATCGTTATGGTTTATGACAACCCAATGTGGAGAAGATTAAAGAACGAAGGAGATCATCAGAAAGGTATGTAAACATCTTACATTTCATGTTTTTGTTTTTATATATCTATATGCATGAGTAAATCTAGTTTTTGAGGTTCCGTTTTATTTCTTCTATGTATATTTGATATATATTATGTATGAGATGCATGATCAGAACCTAATAAGCATTACACAACTAATTTTAAGCACTGTTATTTGATTATTCCCTATCCAAACAAAGAGCAAGAGTGGAATGGATGAAACGTGGAGATAGAAAAACTTCTTTACTTCACAAGGCCATAGTTTCAAGAAAGGCTAGAAACAAAATTATCTCACTCAATCACAACAACATTGTTCTTAATTCTCAAACTCATCTTTTACAAGGTGTTTATAAATACTTTAATTAGCTTATGAACAAACCTTTATATACACACTCTTTTAAGCAATTTTTTAAGCATATATTAAAAGACTCTATTTTATCAGAAGATGCAACCCAATTAGCTAGACCTATTTCATTACAGTAAATGAAAGAAACTATTGCACATCTTCATCCTCACAAAGCCCCTAGACCAAATGGCTTCAATGTCAAGTTTTTCAAGGAAACTTGGTCCCTCACTGGTAACATGGTTTCAGAAGCTATGATGGAATTCTTTAGTAAAGGAAAACTTCTTAAGAAGATCAATAAGAATTTTATCACTCATGTTCCAAAGAATGGTGAGTTGAATAGCTTCGTTGATTTCAAACCAACTGCTTGATGCAATGTATTGTATAAAATCATTTCCAAGCTTATAGCTCAAAGGCTTAAAGGAATTCTTAATAAGCATATTAGCCACACTCAAGGTGCATATATACTTGGTAGAATAATTGGTGCTAATATTCTTATATTTCAAGAACTCATTACCAATTACTCCTAGAGGAAAAGCAAAACTAATTGTTATATCAAAATTGATCTCAGGAAAGCATATGAAAATGTTGATTGGAGTTTCATAAAAAATATTTTATAGGCTATAGAATTTTTAGGTATTTTCATAAGGTGGATTGAATAATTTTTGATGACTTCTTCATGTAGCATCTTAGTTAATGGACAACCTACCAGGTTTTTTCAAAGTAGCGAAAGGATTAAAAAAGAAGATCCTTTATCTCTATACATCTTTGCGTTGGTTATGCAAAATCTCCATAAGATCATTGAGAATGTAGTGGCAAGGATAAAGGAATTAAAATATCACTCAAAGTTTGGTAAATTTAGACTAACAGATCTTGTTTTGTGAATGATTTAATTCTTCTCTCAAAAGTTAATCTTGACTCTATTTCCACCTTGATTAAAGCTCTGAAGATGTTGCAAAAAGTCTTAGGATTGTAAGTAAATTATTCTAAAAGAAATATATTTCTAGCTATGAGTGCCTCATATCTTCAACAATTGAAATTAACCTTGTTTTTAGTCACAAGAATTCCCAATGAAATACTTAAGCATCCCCATCTCTCCACACATATTAAAAGTAAGGGTTCCGCTGAACTGATCGATAAAATACAAGCTAGAATTTTAGCTTGTAGATCCAAGCATCTTTCGTGAGTAGGGAGAATACAACTTATTAACTAGATTCTCAACTCCATTTACACATATTGGGCCACCCACTTAGCTTTTCTAGGTTTAATATTGAAAACTATTGATAGTATGTTCAGTAACTTCTTATAGACTGGTAGCAAGGAGAAATACCATAAAACTATAGGAATTTGTTCCATCAAAACTATGAACTTAATCTTGCTTACAAAAAGGCTTTGAAGACTAATGGAGGATAAGCAATCTCTATGGGGAAAATGGATATATAGCTACTTTATTAAGAATAAGAGTATATAGGTAATAGACTATTCTCATTTTCCCTTTACTATTCTTAAAGCCATTTTAAAGATAAGGGATAAGTACAAAACTGAATTCATTGCGTTGATAGGTAATGGGATGTTCGTTAACTTTTAGTATGATAATTGGATTTTTGTGGGACTACTGATTAATTCCAACATAGCTAACTCCCCAAAGAGTTCAATTCCCTTTGAAGCTTTGATTGCTATAGCATTACAATGCAAGGAAAAATTTTAGAACATAACACTATCCAACTTACTAGCTAATGAAATATGTGGAACTTATTACAACATAAAAACTGACAAATATATTTGGAGACACTCATATAATGGTAAGTACTCAAATTCTTCTTAGAGGAAGGTCCTTTTTAAATAACTTCCTAAGTTGTCATAGACCAAAGCCACATAATTAAGTTATCTTCAAACTGAACTAGCATTCACTTTTTGGATTGTGATGAAAGGCAGGTTTAGAATAGTTGATACAATGGTCAAATACACACAGTTCACCAATTGGTGTTCTTTATACAGAGAAGCAGAGGAAACTAGTGAACATTTATTCTTCAAATGTCACTACATTAGAGACATATGGAGGAAGCTATACAACAAATGAACGTTAATTGTTGAAACTGATAATTTGGATAACATCCAAGCCTGGCGGTTGAACTAAAAAGCAACATTGCTAGCAAATGCTTTTGGATAGCTTTATCTTCAACAATCATAGCTACATAGGATGAGAGGAATTTCAAGAAATTTCAAGATAAAAACACTTATTAGGAGTTATGTTATAAACAATTGGTACAACAATTGGCTCTAAGGGTTGACCGATATTTAAGGAACCTTCTCCTCATTGTCACTTCCTTGTGATATCCTTTTCTTGTTGTGATCTCGTCATTGTGCCTAAAACTTTAAATAAGTGTGAGAAATTTGTAGATAAATTATGAGAGTACCATTTTACCCACACTTAAAATTACTATGCTTACTAAAATTTTAAGCATGAATAATAACTAACAACAAAAGTTTACACACCGAAAAATAAAAAATAACTTAACATAAATAAAAATAATAATAAAATATAATAAAGAAGAAAATAAACTAACATTCTAATTACTCACAAAAATTCAAAAATTAAAATTTAAAATGTTGTAAGTAACAAATTAAGCTAACCTAGTTGTTTAATTACAAATTTAGGTTTAGCCCTACATTTGAAATTAAAAACCCTAATTTTAGAATTATACAAAAATAATGAAATAGATACTGAAATCATGTAAAAATAAAAAATGACATGCAATTCAATAGTAAAATAACTTCAATTAACTATAAAATGACTAATTAATCCTAATTTCATGAAAAATACCACAATTTAAAAATTAGTGAGCAAAATTGCACAATTGCACAATTCAAATTAAAATTTCACCCAATTCGCATGCAGCTAATCAAAATAAACTAATAAATTAGGTAGGCACGGATCAAATTCAATTATTAAACTACAATTAATAATAAAATCACAAGAAATATTGTAAAATCCCTAAATCTTAAATTGGCCTTTTTCATTGAAAAATATAATGCAAAAAACTAAATGAATTATGCATAAATAAGTAAAATCAACAAGAAAACTTACTTGGATGTCGCTAATTTGCAAAAAAAATGTAAGAATTGGGATGAGAGATTAAAGACACAATAGCAGTGAATGAGAGAAATGAGAGAAAAGTGAAAAAAGAAAAGGTTAGGGCATTTTTAAGATGAGTTGCAGACTTAGATAGTCTGCTACCCGATCGTGTAGCTGACCATGGAAGTCATGAAATTTCAGCTTTTTGCAAACTTACATGATTAATTACAGGAGCGCGTATATAATCGTGTAAGTTTACACTAGCGCATATAGAGAGTGTGTAACTCTCTATAAATGTGTGCAACTTAAAAAATGAAAAGAAAAAATTTTGCACTTTAGATTTATAAACCTTTAACACACATACCCTAACACCATAATTATGCACAATCTTTTCAAGATGTTTAATTTTCTAATCCTAAACACATCAAACTCAAACAAATACTATTCTAACATCAAAATAAAAATAAAAACGTGGAATTTAAAATACAACCCAAATTAATTCATGGGATGCCTATTATGTGGCACTTTTTTAATATCGTTAGCTTTATGTAGTTTAACACTTTACAATTATCCAAGGTCTATAACTAGTAGCTTACTTCTACTCGCTTCTCCACATAGCAGTTTCGTAGCCTTTAAGTACGCCACATGTTGCAAGAAAATAATAACAACATAATGTATAAAATTAATAAATACATTTAATTACATTAATGCCCATTTTAATGACAAATTGTTAACAAAATAAGGGATAGCAAACTCCCTGAATCATTGATGCAAGTGGTTTGTCTTTGAGGAAGTGGGAACCTTCTGTACTTAAGGTGACTACTAATGATTCATCAATAGTTTCCTCATTTGGTTCCTTTGCTAGTTCTTCCTCAACCACCTTATTCCATTCTTCTTCCTGGAAAAAGGTTTATGGCTCATCTTCTTCTTTTATTATCTCTTGCCACTTCTCTACTTCCTCTTCTTTTTGGATAGAGGCTTCCTCCTCTTCGTCATCTTCTTCTTTTAAAAGCTCATTTCAACTTCTAAGGGTGATTACCACTCCACGTTCTTTAGGATCTGTTTCAGTAGTATTAGGCAAACTCCTGTGCAGTTTGTCAAATAATATTCTTACCAGTTAATTACCCTGATTCACCATATTACGTGTATCAGCTTATGTTCTCTGATGCCTCAGGTTTGATTGTTGAACAAATTTGGCCATTATCTCTTCCAGGGTTGGCTCCTTAACTTGAGGTGTTTGGTACTGTAAATATCCATACGGAATATAATCATTCCATTAATAAGCGTAAGAGTTGCTCCATTTTGAATTATAAATATTCTCGTATGGTACACCTTAAGGTTGGTATTGTATGCTTGACTGCTCCCATATATAGGTTGGTGCAAAATTTGACAATTATAACTGTTACTCCTACATATGTCGCAACACATCATATAATTAGGTCCATCCATTGTGAGTTATAGATATAATGTTAAATCACAATACCATAGCAATAAGTCATAAACTCAAAGTCAATGTAGAAAAGTCCAAAAGATAATTGAATGATTACTCAAAAAATAAAGTAAAGTAAAATAAATACAAAAACAATGGTTAGATTAATAGAGTCTAAAATTTCCTAATATTACAGTTCCTTTCAATGGAACTGAAAACTTGTTTGGTTTATTTCCTATACCAATATTAAAATTAATGCCAATGCATGATGTAGCTGTAGCTATCACAAACAAGTACGAGTCGATCCCACAAAGATTGTAAATATTAGTAATAACCCTTTTTCTATTATCTAACCTAAAAATTAAATACTTTGTTCTATATGATTATCATCAAAGCAATTAAAGTGTTCCTTATTTTCAATAAGAGACTCCGTTTTCGTCTAAATTCTTATTCTATTGAGTAAAAATGCTTTTGATAAAGTGAAAAAATATATTTTTGCTTGACTTTTCCTATTAATCCATAGTGAATGCCTACCATATTATTAAGAAAACTTTCAAAGTAGGAGACTATCCTCTCATCATAAAAACCAAAACATCTTAAATTTTTATTTTCTAACAAAAGGCTCTACACTATAGTAACCCATCTTTGATTGCAATTGAATTCCCTTTATGGTTTAATAATTATTACACAAACATTGACATGTATTTTTAAGGATAATATCAAACTATAATGAAAAAAAGGAAAATATATTAACAATATTGAGATATAGATATAATGATATGGATTTTAGCTTATTAAGGTGATGACATTGGTTAGTACATTTTTTGGGTTAATTTATAATTTTTTAGAAAATGAATGAATAGTATTAATCAAAGTAAAAGCCAAATCATTACAGTATCATAATAAGAAAATATAAAAAAAGTCAAAGATCTTAGGCTTGCTTAGGATATAACTTCTAAGATCAAAAGTAAAAAATAAAAAATAAAAAACTATTTAATATGGGACTAGTTAGGATTTTGATTTAGGTATAAGAAAAAGGATTAAAAGAATAACATGATTGATTACAACATCATTCATTAATAGTGAAGCATATATTCAACATGAATTATGTAATGAAGAGATAACGATTAAACATTCATGATCAAAGCATGAAACCATTCAGGATAACAAATGGTACAAAACATATTTATAACATCCGATCCTTAGACTAAGTAATAAGCAATAACAAAAATAAAAGGTTCACATTATTCATGGAATATGGTAAGAAAATGATAAGAAAATTCAGTTGCTAACAGTATTCCCCTTGATAATCCCCATATCTGTCTACCTCTTTCACTATTATTGTGTACAATGACTTATTTATTTTCAATAGTCCATTATTATGTCCAGTATGGGTGATAAATTTTCAATCAATTTTTATGCGTTTCACTTTTAATACCCTCTTTAATCTATTATTCTTTGCTTTTGTACTTGAGATATTCTTCACCAAATCACATATAATACGGCTGCAACAACAAATTGTTGAGTTTAAGGCAAGGTTTAAGTATTTAATGATTAATATTTTATGGATAATTTTGAGAAGGTATTAAAAATTGAATACATTAATAAATTTTCTTAATATGACTAATTGTGGGAAATGATAAGTGTTAATTAGATTATGTTTTTCATATGATCAAAGTTACAATTAGATGAGATATTTCCTTTGAATGAGAGTTAGGGAAAATTAAATTTCTCAAATTTATGATTATTTTATTTCTTGTTAATTTTAGTTTATTAGATAATTAATCATAAATCCCATAATCTCATAATTATGATCAGATCATAATTTCATTTGTAATGTTTATTTATCCCATAGGCTTTAGCTTATTCATCTAAATATATAAAAGATAAATAATGCATTTAAATTATTTTGTCACTAAACTACAATCAACTGATTGGTTGTAAGGCACAGACCAACATTATAAGCATAATAAGGCATCTTGTAGGCACAAATCATAAAATAAAATTTTAAAAGGAAACAATAAATTTAAACAAAAAAACCTTAACTAATTAAAATAAGAGTATATAGTGCCTATCTTAGCTAATACCAACATCAATTTTATTCTACAACTTTTAGTGTGTAATATAAATAAAAGTTCTCTATTAGTAATGTTGAACTCCATTTCCAATTCACTTATATTTATCTAGTTTGTAAATCCTAGTTAAATGTGGGAGTTAAGGAGATACTCAAAGTAGGGCCTTGGCACATCCGTAACTTCCTTATTTTCTATTAAAGTTGGAGGCCATTTATAAGTTTGGAAGCTATCAAATAAGAACTTATTCCTCTATGGATTAACTTAGATAACATGCCTATGGATTATAGTTCCACTAAAGGGCTTAGTGCTTTAGCTAACTTTATTAAAAACCTAATTTGTATAGATGAAACTACAACAATGAGGAAAGGAATTGGGTATGCTAGGGTATATGTAAATGTAAAACTGAATGATGAATTGTCAAATACTTTACCTTTAAGGAGATTTGGAGAAGATGGAAATTTATTTAAGGACTTTGTCAAGGTTTTATATCAATGGAAACATATACGTGTACGTTGTACTATCCATGTACGGACAGTGTACATTGTATGGTGTATGGTCTACGGTGCAATCTAGCTTGGCGGTGGTCCAAATTCTTCTCCATTTTCTTCCGAATGAGTGAAGTCTGTAATGGTTTTTAGTTCATATCGAGAGTTCCTAATATATTCAAGCATCTGGATTTGTTTTGACATGAAGTACATTATAGGTCTATAATCAGGTCTTCGTGATTCTATATCTTTATTGTTTTCTAATTCTGCAGCATAGTATAATCTGAGTTCATTTATCAAACAATTTATACTGTCTTTAGTAGACAAATCTAGTCTAAATAAGTGTTCTCCACATGCTTCAACATTCATGATTATAATGATGGATAGATTTCTTATAGAATAATATATTTATTCTATGCTTATAACAAATTAATATAGAGTAAAGGGTCCATCATGCTTCCTTACCTAGTTTCGTTTTGACCAGAATATCACCGGGTTATACCACGGAGCTTTTACCAGGCGTTTCAGCCACAACCTTAATCTTTTGAATCAAGGTAACTCTCCTGTAGTTCCTTTAGCAATACCTAGCACAACCTAGTTTCGTTTCCTACCTCTAGGCGTAAGGAACTGGCTAAGGAAGGATGTAGGGTTTTACTCTATATTAGTTTTGGAAAGCACAGAATAAATATAAGAAAGGAAGTGTTTTATTTATCAAACATAGGGACTACAGAGATGGATGTGTGCATCGAAGGTGTAGAGAAGGATGTTTTTCTTTTGAAGTACCTCCTTGATGCTTCATCTTTACATATTTATAGCCGAAAACTAGAAGGTGCTAGTCTTAGATTTTTTACATTAGAATACACATCTTCTGGATAAGAAAAAACTCTACGGACACGTCATATCTTCCACCTTTTATGCTGGCATTTGGATCGTTCATTTAGAGCATGTAGGACACGTATCTTTCTGATGTTTTTGAAACTGACAAATCTTCTATTGTGCTTGATAGCTTGATTTTATCACTCCTGTTTCAAGTAACTTCATCTTTGTGAGTAAAAAATTATGAGCCTCTACTGGAGTAGTCTTGGTTGGAGATATCATGATATATGATTGAATCTTTTGACCTCCATATGTACAAAATCCTTTTTTGAAACTGGCTTCTAGTCCTTGAATGACTATCCTGATTCCAATTGCTCTTCTATAATGAATATCTTTTTCTTCAAATTTAAGATAATCTTTAGTTTTTTCTTGATTTATAGATATCGAGAATGAATCTGCTTTTCCCAACTGTATTAGATGATAAGCTAGATAGCTACCATCATTATCAAAATCTGTTCCTGCTGACAAAAACTTTAATACTAAAATATCTTTTGGAGTTATAGTAGGATTGTTGAGATAACAATCTCGTACTCCATCTTTTATCC
>JAOQMS010000004.1:19631580-19644159 GCA_027563885.1 Erythroxylum longipes | reverse complement strand
AACTCTAATAAAAAACATAGAACATATAATAATAATAATAATAATAATAATAATAATAATAATAATAATAATAATAAAACATAGAACATATAATAAATAATATGTATTTCGTTGATGATAAAATCAGATTATTACAAAAAATAAAAACCAATTTTATAGATTGCATAATTTATGAAAATTGGAAATTTTAAATTAAAAACAAGAATAAAAACTCAAATAAATAGAATTTTTAATGAATTTGAAAACCAAAACCAAAAACTCAAAACCATAGTGAAAAAAATAAAAAAACATAAATCATAAATAAAAGACGCAAGAGTATCCTCTTTTGGAAGGAAAATCTAGTTGGACCAATGGACCAAAAGTTTAAACATCCAATATTAAGTATTCCAAGACAAGATTCTTTGCAAGTTTTTCTTACTTTTTTTGTGTGTTAGTTTTCTTTTTACCTCAAAGCCAGGAAAACTGAAATGAGACATGGACGTACAGGAGCAACATGTGTAAAGAAAACTGAGATTGATGAAGAATACTTTATTTCATCATGTCGTGACTGAATACAAGCATGAGATATATATACAGTGCATGAATAAATGCTATTGGCTAATCGTACCCTTCTATAACAGAATGACAGCTAATGAAGAAAACTTCTAGATGATGTACGAAATGAAAGGAAATAGACAAAAGGAAGATAAAATATAAAATGGGTCAGTTGCATAGGTATGGGTAATGGTCCAACGACATCGTAGGCATAAGTGGAGGATGGGCTAGGTCTTTAACACCCCCCCTCAAGTCGAATCCTCGAGAAACCGCACAGATCCGAACTTGAGAAGTAGGGTTGTAAAACTTTGTGTAGTCAGCGGCTTAGTGAACATATCTGCCAGCTGATCTTGGCTTCGAACGTGTTTAAGATCAAGGAATCCTAGATTTGCCACATCCCGTACCAGATGGAGATCAATCTCCAAGTGTTTCGTTCGCTCGTGGAAGACATGGTTCTTCGAGATGTGG
Source organism: Erythroxylum longipes (assembly GCA_027563885.1). Lineage (NCBI taxonomy): Eukaryota > Viridiplantae > Streptophyta > Magnoliopsida > Malpighiales > Erythroxylaceae > Erythroxylum > Erythroxylum longipes. The sequence goes on along the minus strand of JAOQMS010000004.1, from coordinate 19,643,157 downwards.
AGCACTGCCTGATTGTCGCAAAATAGAGGTATGGCTTCTTAGTTTTTTACTTGAAAATTTTCTAGGATTTGAACGATCCATTTCAACTCGCAGCTGGTTGACGCTAAACTCCGGTATTCTACCTCCACGGAGGATCTACTTACTGTCGTCTATTTCTTGGTTTTCCACGAAATGAGTGACTTTCCAAGGAAGACACAAAACCCAATCAGAGATCGTCGACTAAAGATGCATCTTACCCAGTCTGAATCTGAGTAATCGGTGAGTAGAAGATTTGAGTCTGATGCGTAGAATAGACCTTGATTTTGTGTACCTTTGAGATATCAGAGAACATGTTTTGCATCCTCCCAGTGAGGGTTGTCTTGGTGACTTCATAAACTGACTTAGTTGTTGTGCGATATAGGTGAGGTCCGGACGTGTGAAGCTCAAGTAATGTAGCCGACCTACAATTTGCCTGTAGTGCTCCTGATCCTTAAGTGGTTCTCCTTCATCAATGGTGAGCTTTCTACCTGGGGTTATGGGAGTTATGCTTGGCTTACAATTCAGCAATTTTGTTTCTTGAAAAATTTCCCGTATTTATTTGCTTTGACTGAGGATCATTCCATCTTCTGATCTTGCTATTCGACTCCTAGGAAGAATTTTGCATACCCTGGGTTTAATGGTGAATTCTTTGTTGAGTGCCTGCTTTACTGAGTTTAAATTTTCTTCTTCCGACCCAGTAATGAGAATATCATCCACATAGATGAGGATGGCAGTAAAGCTATTTTGTTGGCCCTTTATGTATATACAATAGTCTGATTCCGATCTATGAAATCCCAATTCTCTTAGTTTTGTAGTCAATTCCTTGTGCCACTGCCTACCTGCCTGTTTTAGCCCATAAATGGACTTTATTTATTTCTAAACTTCTCCTGCCCTTGCTTTCTGGTAACCCTGTGGGGGTAACATGTAGATCTCTTCCTCTAGGTGCCCATGTAGATAGGCATCATTTATGTCACATTGTAGGATTGGCCACTTCTTGACTGTCGCTAGAGCTAGGAATGTTCTAATTGTCACTATCCGAGCTACAAGGGAGAAAACCTCAAATTAATCTACACCTTCCGTTTGGTTAAAGCCCTTTGCAACTAGTCTTGATTTTAACTTATCAATTGTTCCATCTTGGTTGTACTTGACTTTGTATGCCCACTTAGATGCTATAGCACGCTTCCTAGTAGGTAGCTTTGTTAAAACCCAAGTCTGATTATCTTCTAGGGCTTTCAGTTATGCAATCATGGAGTTCACCCATTCCTTTGATTCACTTGCTGTTTCATAAGATAAAGGCTCAAAAACAGTTGCCACATTACTTATGAATTCCCTGTAGTTTGTCTTATGTGATATGTGGAAACCTGACCCTTCTTCTTCTTCTGCTCCTGCAGAACCAAAGAAATTGAAGATATCGTTAGCATTATCAGGGCCAGAAGAAGAGTGATGAGTAAAGGCTTGGAGGACATAATCGTCAAGGTACTTAGGTGTGGAGTGAGTTCTTTGGCTCCTCCTCACATTGGTGTTTGTGATAGGCTCTCGGTTGATGGTAGGTTCTGGTTGTGTTTGGGTGTCAGTAATTTCTGGTGTGTGGTTTGTGCTTTGCATGATTAATGATCCTGGCATTTCACTTTGTGTTGTCGTTGCTGCATCTTCATCTGTGGTGTCATAGGAGAATAGGTGTGTTGGTCTAGGTTCAGGGTCTGGTGCTGTGTCAAAGGGAAAGGTACTCTCATGGAAGGTCACATCTCTTGAACTGAAAATAATTTTGGTATCTATGTCCATGACTCGGTAGGCTTTATAGTTGGGCATGTAGCCTAGGAAAATGCACTTATGAGATCTAGGATCTAACTTAGTTATGGTGGGTGTTTTATTTAGGGCAAAACATAGGCATCTGAAAATTTTTAAATGTTCATAGGTAGGTTTCTTTTGGTGCAGTTGTTCATATGGTGTTTTCCATTACAGCACTTTCGTTGGAATTCGGTTGAGAAGATAAGTGGCTATAAGAAGGGCTTCACCCCAAAATTGTTTTGGTAAGTGTGCTATGAATAACAATGCTCTGGTTATTTGAAGTAAATGTTTGTGTTTGATTTCAACTACCCTATTCTACTGCGGGGTGTATGGGTAACTTTTTTGGTGCACTATTCCCATTTTTGCAAAGAATTGTTTACACTCTTGATTTATGAACTCCCTCCCATTGTTTGTCTGGATTTTTAGGACCTTGGTCGCATACTGTTTTTCAATGGTTTTGATGAACAGGGTTATGGTAGGATATGTTCTATCTTTGTGTTTAAGTAAAAATGTCCATGTAGCTCTAGAAAAGTCGTCCACAACAGTTAGTAAAAATTGTGATCCATCTAGGGTAGATACCTTGTATGGTCCCCATAGGTCCATATGTAAAATTTCAAAAGGCTTAGTAGTTTGGATACTGTGTTTAGGAAAAGGCTTTCGGTGTTGTTTTGCTAAGGGACAAATTTGACAATTGGACAAATTGTGGTCAGAAAATTTGATTTCATTGATATGCTTCATTTTTCCTTCAGAAACATGCCCTAATCTACTGTGCCAGGTATTTAAGGAAACAGATGCATTAAAAACAACATTCTTGGTTCTATAGAATTCTAGGAGGGGACCTTTCAAAGTTCCTGAAGGTAATAGGATTTTAGGTGTCAGCTCATACAATCCACTTCTGGCCTTGACAACAGCTATAACATCGTTAGTCTGTAGGTCCTGCAAAAACAGATCATTAGATACAAAAACAGCAGCAACATCATTCTGGGTTGTTAGTTTATTCACAGAGAGTAGATTTTTGGAGAAGTTAGGGACATGCAGAACTTTGCCAAGATTTATTTTGTCACCAATTGTAGCTTGACAAACGTGTTTTACTTATTGTTTGGTGTCATCCGGGAGTCTTATAGGCTCATACATGTTTATTTTATTCTCATGACAGAAATCTGGATTTGTTACCATGTGTGATGATGCACTTGAGTCAACCAACCATATGCATTCATTTTCTTCACTTTGAAAGTTATTATGAATCATTCCATTACCTACGAAATTTGCAAGCCCACCAAACTTTACCTCACCCGTGGCTTTCCCTTTAATTGCTTTAGATATCTCTTGTTGAATGAAAGTAGCTAAGCCCTGTGGGATTTGACCATTCTTTTCAATGTGCTCATTCGATTCTTGTTGCATATCTGCAAGTGTGTCATTGATCGCAGCTAGGTTCGCCTTATTCTGCTGCCCAGTCAACTCTTTGTACCATTCGGGCACGTCATAGATCTTAAAACAGGTTTCAATTGTATATCCCACTTTCTCACACTTTTCACAGTATTTATCCTCTTTCTTGAGAAAATGCTTCTTTCCACTATTTCTGCCGACTTTCTTAGAGCTGGGGTTGTTTTGTCTCACCATCATTGCCACATTCAGATTACTGTCTTGACTGGTATTTACCGCTTTCTGCCTTTCAACTGTCTGCATCATGGCAAATGCCCTATTAACCATGGGCAATGGTTCCATCAATAGGACCTGGTTTACCACATGCTCATAGTCTTCACTTAATCCCATTTGGAACTGTACTAGTCTGTGAGTATTTTCCTTAATTGCCATAACTTTAGCAGCATCACAGATGCACGTAGGTGTAGGACTTAGGCTAGCTAAATCATCCCAAAGTTTCTTGAGTTTGGTGTAATATACTGAGACAGTGAGAATACCTTGTTTTAGTGAACTGATTTCTCTTTCTTTTTCTCTAAATCTTTCCCTTAGCTCCTCCCAAAGCTCTTTGGCTGTGGAGAATGACAGGAAGGCATCACTCAGCTCCTTAGTCATGGAGTTGAGAATCCAAGACTTGACCATGGAATCTGCCCTCTTCCATCTGGCAAGAAGGATGGGGTCTTCTGTTGGTGGTGTGCATGTCCCGTCGATGAATGAAAGCTTGTCTTTGGCGCACAAAGCTATCATCATAGATTTACTCAAGGTTAGGTAGTTGTTCCCATTGAAGGGGGTTGTGACCAGCACGGCTCCAGGGTTTTCTGTGTTTATGATGAAGTATTTCTCCAAATCTGGGTTATGTGTGGGGGTAGGGTTACTAGTACCACTGTCGTCGGCCATATTTGGTAGGTAGAGTAAAATGTATCAGACCTTTGGCTTTGATACCATGTAAAGAAAACTGAGATTGATGAAGAATATTTTATTTCATCATGTCGTGACTGAATACAAGCATGAGATATATATACAGTGCATGAATAAATGCTATTGGCTAATCGTACCCTTCTATAACAGAATGACAGCTAATGAAGAAAACTTCTAGATGATGTACGAAATGAAAGGAAATAGACAAAAGGAAGATAAAATATAAAATGAGTCAACTGCATAGGTATGGGTAATGGTCCAATGACGTCATAGGCGTAAGTGGAGGGTGGGCTAGGTCTTTAACAGCATGCATCTTCCGAATCGCTGGGGTATTTTGCTCTACCCCAGCTTCTTGATTTTTGGCTGGTTAAGTTGAACCAGCCAACTACCAAACAAATTTAACAGCTGTTTGACTAAGTCAAACAGTTGATTTTGGTCAATCAGTCAATTTTTAGCTGATCAGCTATCATTTCAACAAGGCCATAATCAGCTAACAGCTAATGCAATCAACTGATTGCCAAACGGGACAAAATCTTTTAAGGATAAGGACAACTGAAGTAAAGGTTAGAAAGAAAAAAAGAGCTGCTAAGTATGATAGGTACAGAAGTCGACTAGTTAGCCTCCGCTTACGAAGGAAGCAACTTTTGATTTCTAAGACACGTGAGATAAAGAATGAAGAAAGAGGACAAGGACGTATGAAACATTAATTACATGCCTTTTGTTTGACTGCTTATAAACCTTAAAGTTGGAGTTTAGTTTGGGTATTGGTTTAGATCGATTATACGAGTCATATTCATACTCATTTTCTTCTTATATACTAATTAAATTATTAAACTTTAATCTTATTTATAATTTGTATTAAGAAATTATTTGAAAAAAATTATTAATTAATTATAAATTACAAACTTCTTATTAATAAAGTTTTATAATGAATAAAGTATCATCCAAAAGTTTTAAGGACTAATTTTATTGGTTTATTAAATTATAATTTTTTATTTCAATAAAATATTTTTTTATTTATTCTTTTAATTTTTATTTCTTATTTATTATGTATCGGTTTTATAGTGGTTGAATATCGGTTGAACTTTAAATTTTAAACCTTTTCGTTGACAAGTTCGATTTTCGGTCTGGTTTTTAAAACATTAAAAAAACTATATGTTGATTTTTATAAAAAATATACATTTAATTGCTAAAATTAATAATTTTAATTTGTATTAGAAAATTATCTAAAATTTAAATTTTAGAGTATAAATTTATCCTTTATTACAAATATATCCTAAAGTTAACTTTACTAATCTTTATCATTGATTTTATTGACCCACAGAGTCTCACATTAATATACATTTAGAATCTTTTAATAAATAAAAATAAATATCTTATCTAAAAATTTAAATTTATTAAATGCTTTTTAATTAAAATAATACAGTTGACCATCAATTTATCAATATAAAAATAATTAATTTTACGAATTATCTATAATAAATAAACTTAATTTATGGAGTGATTTATGCTAATAAACTTAACGATAGACTACGTCTACAACAAATTAAATATTTTGATATTTAATTAATTTTGTAATACTTTTAATTAACATACGTTAGCCATGCCTTAACGTGGTTGTTTTGAAGGCATTTTTTAGACCTGCATCGCGAAAGGTTGAAGAAAACCACCCAATAAGAATCGTACCGTGGTGAACCCATGTGACCGGTATGTAACCCGAACTACATATTCACTGCGAGAAAACAATCATTATTCGTAATGCTGTGCCTGCTCGTGTTGATTTCAGTGAAAGGACTGCGAGGCTTCCGATCCGACCTCACGGCGTCTGTCAACAAAGTACAAAACTTTTGACCCAAAATACAATCTAGATTCCACACATATCAATTGTTGTGTCAACAAGAAACTTTTAGAGGGAGCAAAAAAAAAAAAAAACCAAGTAAACTTAACCAGGAATATCAATCCAGTGCTGGGTTTCAAATCTTTGAGAAAGAAGGACAAGAAGTTTAATAGTTAGCAAAGCAAATGGGAACTGGAATACAATTGAGTCAAGCAGCGAAACAAGCTGAGAGGCTGAGAGAAGATGGAAATTTGTACTTTGGGAAGGACCGATTTGGAGCTGCGATTGATGCTTATACTGAGGTATTTTTCTTCCCCTTTCTTGAAATTTTGATTCTTTTGAAGCTTTTTAGGGAAAATATTGATGGATTGTTTCGTTTTTCGCGTGAAGTTAATTGACTTTGAAATGTTTTATTTGGGGTTCGTAAAATTGAAGGCAATTACGCTGTGCCCTAATGTGGCTGTGTATTGGACGAATCGCGCTCTTTGTTATCGGAAACGCAAGTATGTACGGAGAATTTTCCTTTTATCCTGTTTTTTATATATTTTCTTGGATTTTCTTTTTCAATTGTTTAGACGTTGTGGTTTGCTGCAGTAATTGGGGGAAAGTCGAAGAGGATTGTCGCAAAGCCATCCAGCTTGACCCCAAATCCGTTAAGGTTATTGTCTTTGTTGGTTTGCTTGAAATGGATTAGGGTTTACAGATAAACCGTACTTTTTCTCATACGGTGCTTTCTGATTTTTTTTTTTTTTGGGATTATCCATGATGGCTGTTGCGATTTTGTTCTTATTCTTACATTTTCCAAGATCCTATGTATGGTATGCACCCACATAGATAGACGCAGTTGCACCGGTTGTGCTAGTTTTAGACTCTTTCCGCCATTAGTTCCTGAGGGGTGCTTTGGAAATCTTAAAATTAACATGTTTATGAGATGATTTGTTGATTATTGCTGATTTTGTTACATTTGTTTCACTTTGTGCGCCTACAATGTTTACCGGAATGTTAAGTTTCTGTTGTCATTCTCATCAGGTCACTGGTAGCTTTTCATGGCCAGACCATTTCTTCTTCTTCTTGTTATTTTGGGGCTATCTTTCTGCCGTAGTTTGACAAGAACAGTGAAGTTCAGTTCAATTTTTTGTTTGATTATTTAATGAATGTACTTTAGTATGATTAAGTTGGCAAATTGCATGTATTTGTAAGCACTTGAAAATGTGGAGCAATGCTTTTTCTCTTTCTCGATCAAATGAATTTCATACTTGGTTCAACTATAACAGGCCCACTATATGTTAGGACTTGCACTACTGCAGAGGCGAGAGTACACTAATGGAGTAAAGGAATTGGAAAAGGTAGGAACTTTTTTTCAGGTCATTCTTGAAATACAATCTTAATGCAGGGTAACTATGTTTCTCCCTTTTGAATATCCTTCTATTGTATCCTTATTGGATAACAACCTGCATCGCTGCTCAGAAGCAAGTTCTGGTTAGCTTCATAGACTTGAGTTGTACAATCTACTGTTTTGCACAAAAAGAGAATGAAAGATATTCTCCTTCTTCGACTTTCCTAGTTTTGAATTTTGTTCACCTTTTTCTTCATGTCTTCCTCACATTTTTCAGTTTGCCTTCATCCCATGTAAAAAGAGGAATCATGGATCTGGAAGATCTTACGTCAAGCAGTCTTGTCTTTTTCAATGCCATTACTTTTTAAACTCCTTCTTTAGTTGGCACCTTACTATCCGTTTCTAAAATTATGTTTGCTGCATGGCTCTTATGTCTGCTGGTCCATTTATTTTAGTGCCTTTTCATATTCTTAATTTGTTTTGTCTGCATGAAGTACTTTTGTTTGGTCTGATTTGGTAATAACTTACCTGCTAATGTTCGCATTGTTTATTATTACTTTTTAAATATGGGGATGATATTGTCACTGAAATGTAGCAAGTGTAAACATTGGACTAAGTGATGCACAATTTCCGCAATGAGTTGGAAAGTGTTCTGAGTAAATTGAACTTAAAGTTTCTTTTAGAGAGTTTGCACCAAGGTTTAGCAACCACTCTGCTTGTCAATCTGCTTATCATATTCAGAGCAACTCAAAGGAACACCAAATGGAAAAGGAACCGAAGAAAACTTTTGAAAGAAGGAACTAGATGTCAAGAGCAAAGAATTTGATATTCATTGACTTGATGTAGCCTTGTTTATGTTGTTATCAACCTAACTTTTGATTAGGTCACCTGATATACTAATGCATCCAAGTTGACTGTTTATGAGGCAAAGTTAAGGAGAAATAACTTTAAGTGTGTAACATTATTACTGCTGATATTATTTCAAGCTTCAAAATTCCTGTACTATTCATATATTTGATATTTCTTGATGGATTTTGAATGCTTTGGCTAGTTTATGGGGTGTCTAAACAATGTGTATGATCAGGATCAACATGTTTCTGCTACTGGCTTGCATGAGTTAGACTGTAGTGGCTTTTGCTACCAAGATAGAAGAGGTTAAGGGGTTGACATTAGTATGCATGCATTCTAAGGAAGATTTAGTTCGTATGTTCCCGTTGCACTGATACCAGAATTGTTTGTGATCTTTACAATTGAAATTAATGGCTCTATACGTTAAGACTGTTTAAACAGTGATCAATTAGAGATAAACTTACTTGCAAATATGAACAAGAGACAAAGCTGTATAGTTGCAAGTGAATGTTTTAAGTAACACGCATGAAGTTCTGCAGCTGAGGTGAATAGGAGTTTAACAGCATTAAATTTCAGCTTAGATGAGACAAAGAACCTCACGGTACATTTGATGCAGTTGGATTGAAGTTTGTAAGTTTGGGACAAGGATTCTTTTTGGGTTGTATGTGCTTAGAATTTTTATCTTGTCTTCAGAATGATGCAGTGAGAATGCACATTCACTTGTAAGGCTCTTATTCTAAGCAACACAACAATATGGTTATTGATTATGAGATTTGGAGATAAATAATTGGACATAACATATGTGAGAAGAAACAAGAATCAGATTAAATGCATTTTTTAAGTTGGCATCGATATATTTTTGTGCGTGGAGTTTCTATTGCAATTTAACTTGATTCAGCATATGCTAGTTAAGTGTTACAAGTACAGAATCAATTTTCTAATGCCAGGGTGCTTGTGAATGGCCTTAAACATTGGTCTTTGCTTTTTGAAAGTTAAAGTGCCAACCTGAATCATTTTCAAGACAAAAATCTAGTAATAGCAACAAGTTTCTTTGTTATGGAATTTGAGAATAATTGACTGACACTGATGGAAACTGAACATACCGATATGAGAAGAAACATAATTCAGGTAATGATGATTTACCTGTTATTGACTTTAGCTGTTTCTTTCATTTTTTTGTTAACAGTTAACTGTATTTATTCATGCGAATTTAACTTTCTTGCATTATCGTATTCTTTTCATGTCAGTTTAACTTGGTTCATAACATACTAATCTTTTTTTGTGGTGAAAGTGCATGATATCAATCCTAGATATCGCCTTTGGTTACCTGTCTTTTAACAGGATATGATAATTTCCCTATTACAGGCTTTGGATCTTGGTAGGGGTGCAAACCCAAAGGGCTACATGGTTGAGGAGATCTGGCAGGAAATTGCCAAAGCAAAATACTTGGAATGGGAACGTGCATCAACAAAACGTTCATGGGAGCTGCAAAGCTTGAAGTATGTATTCCCAGTGAGTTTGAACTACTTTGCTGACGAAATTTTACTTTTAAAAGCTTCCAGCGTATTCAGTTTTTGTAGTTTGCACTCATTTTAGTTGATTCTGTTTGTCTAGAGACACTTGTGAGAAAGCTCTAAAAGAAAAACATTTCCTGGATGACTTTCAAACGGAAGGAGTTTTGGATGACGTAAATGCTTTTCAGTTAAAACAATTAAAAGATCTTGGAGAAGTTTTTGAAAAAGCTGCGGAAGACGACATGCCTGCTGATGTAAGTATTTGGGTTTGTCAGGAGCTGGTGAAAATTGTTGCCATAATTTTTAGTGTATTTTGACCGTTATGTGGTGAATAACATGTGAATTTCAGTTACCTGATTACCTATGTTGTAAAATCACACTTGACATTTTCCGCGATCCTGTTATTGCTCCAAGTGGGATTTCATATGAAAGAGCAGTGATTCTTGACCATCTAAGCAAGGTGAAGTGATATACTTCACATTCATTTTTAGAAGTTTTGAAATGAAAAAGACTGTTTATTTGTACTTGTTTGCTTCTGTTTATCACTGACCTAATTACCATTTAGGTGGGCAACTTTGATCCAATCACACGGGAGCCACTTCATCAATCTCAGCTAGTTCCAAACTTGGCAATTAAGGAAGCGGTGCATGCATATCTGGATAAACATGGTTGGGCTTACAAACCTTAACAAAGAACAAATGATTTTGAGAACGTATAATGTGACGTTGACTAGCATATTATGTTATCAAACCTTTTTTTGTCTTTTATGTGCATAATTAAATCCTTGTACTGTGAGTCCTTTTTCTATATGTTCGATTCGTCATGTCATGCCTTGAATCGTTGGCTGTCATCTTTTAAATTGTACAGTAAGTGTTAAAAGGTCTTCATGGAGATCGCTTGTACATGAATTTATGCTCATATGAGTTATCGCGGCATCTTAAGAGAAATGAGGAACACCCTTTAAAACACTTGTCTTGTGTGAACTGCTGATACACACAATAAACGTGATGACAATAATAGAGCTGGTAAGAACATCTTATGAATCTTTACGTGCATTTTTATAGAAGCCCATGTTTATGTTTGTAATAAAGGCTTTTGACTTTTCGGAAAGAAAGAAAAGGTTTTCATAATTTACAGCCCAACCCAACATGAGTAGTGAAAATGTAATGGTATTTTTCTTCTTTCCCTAACCTAAGTGGAACTCGGTTTAGACTAAACGCGGCCCAGTATTTAAAGTTAACGGATGGGAAGGTATTTCTATCTTGTTATTAGAGAGTATTCCTTTTTCTGACACAATTATTATGCTATTTGTAAATTAGGGTACAAAGAAATATAAGAATGTATAAATTAGGGTACAAAGAAATATAAGAATGTACAAATAGGCCCTTATGAAGCCCTTGAGAGAATTGGGCCTTTAGCTTATAAATTAGCTTTGTCATTGGAATTGTCTAAGATTCACAATGTTTTCAATGTATTAATGCTAAGAAGGTATCGATCCGACCTTTCGCACATAGTTCAACCTTTCGAGGTTCAATTGAGGGAAGATTTGACCTATGATGAGCAACCAATGAAGATTGTGGATTCGAAGGAAAAGGTTTTGAGAAACAATGTGGTGAAGTTGGTCAAAGTTGTGTGGAGGAACTATTCGATAGAGGAGGCAACGTGGGAGCCTTTAGAAGCAATGAAAGAGAAATATCCACACTTATTTAATGACTCAGGTAATAATTTCGAGGACGAATTTTTTTTAAGAGGGGGAGAAATGTTGGGCCTTGAATTTTTTATTTTTAGTAAACATGATTTGGATGAATTTTGGTATTGTTAGATAAATTATTTTTTATTAAGGTTAACTATTAGGTCAAGTTTAGGAGGATTTAATTCAAGGATTGATGGAATTAAAG
>JAOQMS010000004.1:19613515-19626148 GCA_027563885.1 Erythroxylum longipes | reverse complement strand
AAATTTACCCAAAAATTCAGGAATTTTCTAAATTTTGCCAAAATTTCTAAATAAATTCCCACACACACCAATTCAATATTCAATACATAAAAACCAAAATTCATAATATAATCACATTTACAAATCAATTATACCCGAAATGTCAATGAATGCATGTACAGTCATTTTAATGTGCAAATAGTAGTAAAGGATTACTAAATCCTAGCATCTATGTCCATGTTGGAGACAAAAATTAAGGAGAGTAAAATAAGCAAACTAAAGCTCATCCAAAAAGGATGGGAAGTGCATACTAATCATAGGGAGCACTTCAATAGCAGAATAATTATAGCTTCCAACTCCAATGTTAAGTAAGTTTTATATCTAATAAAAATCTCAATACCTGTAAGTACACAAATCGTATCTTGTAGTACCAAAAGGTATCGATCCCATGAGGAACTAGATAAAATGAGTTGAACCTAACTTTGCCTAAGGTAATAAAATATGATATGAGTGAAAATAATAACAGAAATTAAAGCAATTAAATAAAATCAAGCAAATAACAAATAATAAATGAGTTGCCAATTTTTATGTAAGGTTGATTAAGGATGAATGCTTAAGATTTAATCTTTCATTATTTTGTTCCCTTAACCCTAATTGATCCAATTATGTATCAATCCTAAACTTCCTAAGGGATTGATTACTCTCTCAAGACCTAATGAATTAACCATAAGTGAATATGAAATATCTAGATTTTACAACCTCTCGATTCACAAAACTTTCCTAACGTTTTCAGTTAGATTTGAAGTTATCTATTGAATAATCAAGCTCTCACATAAGATCTTTCTTCGAATGATAGTTGATTTGATAATCGCATGAATTATTAAACTACCAACTCTCTTTATGTAATTTAATCAGATTACTTTTGACTCACTCTCTCGATTTATTGTCAAAGTATTAAATGCACAATTATCACAAAATTAGAATTTTGTATTGAATCTATAAAGATCAAAGTCATAAAACAACTTCAAAATAAAACCTAATGTGGAAATTAGAAACTCATGAATGTAATAAACATCTGATAATTCAAGTTTCACATCAATTTCAATGAAAATAACGTGAGGAAAGAAAGAAAAAATTAGTTTGGTGTTTGATCTAGAAAATTGGAATTCTGGACATTCTTCTCGATCTCCCCTTATTTGATCCACTTTTGTAAGATAGTGGCTAGTTTAATCCACTTTTTTACGTTGGTGGTTACTTTTTTTTAGGCTTCTTAATGTTCTTAAATCGTCTCATAAGGTCTTGAGGGTGTAACTAGGGTTTTCCCCCTTTTATCAGCTCCAAAAATGGTCCTAAAACCTAAAACAGGTGAAATAAGTCACACTTAGGAAGCCTCTATCATGATCTTGACATGAGAGTCATGATAATATCTCTGGAAAAATTGCTTCTGTCACAATCATGATTCTGTGTGACTTGACTCTTCCCATGCAGCCCTATCTATGTCCAACTTCCTTGTTCTTCACTTATCTAATTTCTAACATTAACAAACACATCAAACACCTCAAGAAACATATAATTAAGATTTAAAACATGCTCTAAACCACACAAAAACTTAAAATATAAACAAACACTCACATTAACACAACGTTAAGCCTAGATATGTAAAAGTCATCTAATAAACACCTATAAACACATTAAAACACTTATCAAAACATAGTAAAAACTAAACCTATCACCCATTCTTATTAAGACTCAATCTTATACATACAACTCATAAGTTATCCAACTAAGGGTAATTCTTAAGGAGACAAATCGAAAGGTATGTATCAGCTTCATTTATGCTTTTAACACTAGCTTTCAAAGAGCTAACTTATGGTAAGAGCCAGTTCAAATTGTAATAAAAACAAATGGCTAATAACTAGGGTATAATGAAGCTAAATAGAGCTTCCCTAATTTAGTGACAGATTCACTAGCTTTTACTTCAAAACAATGTTTGCAAGAAGGAACATGAATAGGATCAATTTCATAGAGGATGATGAAGGATATCAAATATGGTGTCAAAATAAAGTAAAACATATAACTAAACAATACTTTATCAAACTACTTGGATTTAAGAAAGCCACAATCACACCCAACCTCCCACTGCAATCATTTATCAAGAATAAAATCACAATTAAGGAAGTTAAAGACTTAATAAGAGAATTTTGTCTAAGGGATATAAGGGAAGCTCTCAAAGGACTAAATCTAGACAAAGTACCTATCATAATGCAATGAATGGCCACTTCTTGATAATAGCCTGGACATGGATTAGAAAACAAACCTCCAAAACCATCTAAGAATTATTCAAGAAGAGCACAATGCTGAAAGCTTTCAATCATACTTTTATTTGCATTATGCCTAAAACAAGTAACCCTAGGAAAATAGAGTAGCTCAGACCAATTTCCTGCCACAATACCATCTATAAGCTCATGTACAAAATATTATTATCGAGTGTTGATTGCAAAAACAAACTACTTATTTTATGCTTAAAATTGTAAGTATACAGGTCATTACTTATAGTAAAAAGTAGATATCATCCCACATATATTGTGTTTAGGCACCATTTAATTCAAGTTGTGCTTTGTTTAAGACTCAAATTTGAATAATAAACTAAAAAGTAAACTAAATCAAACAAACTAGCAATGAACAAATAATGTAACAATGGAAATCTGCCAAGAGAATTAATCAAGTTATGAGAGAGGGAATTTTACTTATCATTAATGCTAATCTAGCCATTTTTTCGTATATGGGGTGTCGGTTCTAGATGATCGTAGTGTTGATTACTCTCTCTCGAGTTATAACCATTCCCTAAATTGTAAACCCTAATCAAGTTACCACAATTCACAAATTACCACAATTCTAATTAGTTTTAAAGCTCTCTAATAAACAATCAGGTCTTGTATGGGATCTCTCTCCATGAAATTACTGACTAGATTGATTAAGTGGTCAATTAGATCGCCTAACTCTTGTTAATCCAATCCAATAATTTTTATCTAGTTCACCCTCTCAGTTTGTTACTGAAACATACAAATACATTAATCAATCACAACACCTAAATCAATTAAACACAATTCAACTAGATTAAAATTAAATATAAGCAAAATCCCGAAGGAAAAGTTAGAACATCATTAATAACTCAAAATCCACAACCATACAACCCATCTCAATCTTACACATTAAATGAATAAAAAGATAAATGGGGAGTAAATGAAACTTAGGTTGGATGATTCAAGAAAGTAGCGGCATCGGGAGATCACCTATTCTGGGAAGCTTCGGCGTTAGAACCCTCCTCTTCTTCCTCTTTTTCTTTTCTCTCTCTCTTTTTGGGCTTCCAAATGTAGGCTAAATGTAGACTCCCCTCTAGGGTTCCATCATTATACTTTTATAGTATTTTCCAATTAAGGTAACCCTAGTTTCTTTTCAGGGTCTGAAATGTTAGAAATGTCCCTCGAAAACTTGAATCCAAAAGTGACTTTGCATCTGTCTGCACGCAGGCCATGATTGTGTCCCTTAATGCAGGATCTTGGCCCTTAGTGCATGATCATGTCCCTATACTCGAGCTTCTGTCACGATCGTAGTAGATTCCACACGATCGTGGCCTTATGTTTTAGTTCGGGCCTCCTCTGAAACTCTTTCGAATGCCCAGAAATACTAACAAACTCATCACGACACCTCATATATATATAATTGAAGCTTAAAAACATGTTCTCACCCAATGAACACTTAAAACGCATATATTTATGAACTAACACAATTCTTAACCTAAACACACACCAAACAATCAAATTAACCACTAAACATATATCAAATTACCTATAAAAATACAATGAAATCTACACCTGCCAACATCCCCACACTTAAACTTTTTCTTGTCCTCAAGAAAAGATCAAATACAACCAATAAAATTCTATCACTTCATTTTCACAAAGATTAAAGAATGCAATCCTTCAAACCTTGGCCAACTCAGGTGTCAAGCTATTACACACATCATAACTAATTTTTATTGGTGCATATAAGCAAACTCAACCTATGAAACCATCACTTAGAGATAAGTATAAATTTAAAATGGACCTTCCTTACAGATCTCACTCATTTCTCTTAAGTGTTTGATGGTTAGTGTTTCACTCAAACTTCCTATAGGAAACCACACCATCATAGGCTTGCTAATACACCAATTCTTCTCTACAATGATTACATGCTAGGATAGATCAAAAGGGCTTTGTTTTAGGTTGTAATGTGGCGAGGGTTAAGATGGGTTAAATACGTTTTAGGGGTTTATCACAAGCATTTATAAACTACTAAGTGTAAGGGTTTTAGTTCTACATTAGGAGGTTTTACAATAGAGGGTGGTGTGGGTGCATCCGCTCTCTCTAACTTCTCTTGCTCACCTTCCTCAGACAATTTCTTTTCCTTCACACTCTCATCCCTATGCACTTCAAAAACTTTCTCAACTTCTTTTTCAATTTCCTTCTCAACTTCCTTCACACAATCATCCATAACATTAATTTTCATACAAGCACTTCTGTCCACCAGCTTCTTCAAAGATTTGGTCATATTGAATTCAACATATTCATCACCAATTCTCAAAACTAGTTTTCCTTCATGCATATCAACTAATGCCCTATTGGTATTCATAAAGGACCTACCCAAAATTAATGGACAATTCCTATCTTCTTTAAAATCCAACACAAAAAAATCAACATGAATTATAAATTTATCCACTTTTACCAGAACATCTTCTACTACTACCCTAAATGGCCTCTTGATGAATTGATCAGTAAGTTAGATAAGCATGGATGTTGGCTTAACGTCTCTTAGCCCCAATTTCCTTAAAATAGACAAAGGCATCAAGTTAATAGTTATGCCTAAATCATATAAGCATTTAGAAAATTTAAAATCACCAATAACACATGGAATAGTAAAACTCCCTGGATCTTGTAGTTTTGAAGGCACTGTGCTTGTGATGATTAAAATACAGTTCTTCGTCAAGGTCACAGTTTGATTGTCATCCCAAGTGCGTTTGTATATCAATATGTCTTTAAGAAACTTCACATCTTGGGTATACATTACAATGCCTCCACCAAAGACAAATTAATATGAAGTTTCTTCAACTTCTCCAAGAATTTGGAGAATTGAGTATTGACTTGATGTTATCTCACCCTCTACAAATATGGAATCTTAGGCTTGTAGGGTGGTGGTGGTACATGTGGCTTCTCTTTTTCTTTCTCTTCTACATTTTCCTTTTGTTGGCTTTTTTTTTGAACATTTGGCTCCTCCAATTGGTTGTCACTCTTAAGTGTGATCGCCATGAGTCATTCCTTTAGATTGGCCTCAGTGTTGCTTAGTAAGCTTCCTGCATTCCTAGAAGACAAAGCATTAGTAAGTTGACCTACCTGTACTTCCAAGTTATGGATGGATGAAGAGTGGTTCTTCGCAATTTGGTCAAACTTTGCCTTTATTCTCTTTTCACTCTCTTCTTGTCATCTTTGGCCTTCCTCTTGGCTTGAGAACTTTGAAACCAATACATCCATTAACTTATCCATTTTGTTCTCCAAAGACCTAATTCGATCTTGTTGAAATCTAGGAGGTCCTTATGTTCTCACTTAGCCACCTGCATTGTTAGTATTCCACGAAAAATTTGGGTGATTTTTCCACCAAGGATCATAAGTATTAGAGTATGGATTGTTACCTTGTTACAGCTGACCCAAGTAATTTACTTGTTCTCGACCACTCACTCCCAGCAAGAAGCATTCAACCCACATAGTTCACATTGTAATTGCATGGTCTTAACTGTGGATGAAGAAGCTCCTTACATGTTGCTCAACTGCTTGGTGAGGGCAGTAATCTATGCTTGCAAGGCTATCTCCGAGTTAAGTCGAATCATTCCTTTTTGCTCTTTGGTTATTTACTCCTTTCATTTGACCATACACAGTTGTTACTTACCAAATCTTCTAAAGGGTCATGAGCTGCATCAATGGTTTTTCTTATCAAAGACCCTCTTGCAGGTGCATCTATTATTCCCCTTGTGTTTTGAGTTACACCATTGTAGAATGTCTGTAAAAGAAATTCCCTCAGAAGGTTGTGTTGGGAACAGCTCCTTTGTAATTCCTTAAATCTTTCCTAGGCTTCATACAAAGACTCCCTATCACTTTGTTGAAAGTTTGTGATCTCTCTGATGATTCGTGTTGTCTTGGTCAAGGGAAAGAACTTATCCAGGAAAGCTTGAGCTAGCTACTCTCAAGTAGTGATTTGGCTTGCACTAAGTGAATTATATCATTTCTTTGCCTGATCCCTCAAGGTAAAAGAAAGCAATCTTAACCTCATAAAATCATCAGACATCCCATTAAACTTGAAGGTATCACAGATCTCCAAGAAATTTGTAAGATGGGCATTGGGATCTTCGTTAGACAACCCATAAAATTGCACACTACTATAAAGTATGTTGAGGAGTACTGGCTTGATCTTAAAATTATTAGCTTCAATCGCTGGCGTTGTAACTCCTTGAGGACTGAAACCTGACCTCATAAAGTCCATCAATGTCCTCTCAGCTCCTTCTTGCTCTCCTTCTTTTGCCATATTCCTTTGTATTTTTTCTTAGTGTCTAGCTCTTTTTAGCTCTCTTTCGTGCCTTGTAATATCTAAAATCTCTTCTTTACTTAGCTTGTTAGACCTTCTTGTGCTCCTTATGTTCATACACCTGTAAAATTGCAAGGAAAAGTATCAAACACTCTTAAATTAAAGTGAGCTAAACTAAATAAGATGCTACACAAAACAATCCCCGACAACAGCACCAAAAACTTGTTGATTGTAAAAACAAACTACTTATTTTATGTTAAAACCTGCTAGTATACGAGTCGTTACTTATAGTAAAAGGCAAATATCGTCCCATAGAGATTGTGTTTAGGCACCATTTAATTTAGGTTGTGATTTGTTTAAGACTCAAATTCGAATAATAAACTGAAAAGTAAACTAAATTAAACAAACTAGCAACGAACAAATAATGTAACAATGGAAATCTGCCAAGAGAATTAATCAAGTTATGAGAGAGGGGATTTTACCTATCAGTAATGTTAATCTAGCCATTTTTTCATTTATGGGGCGTCGATTCTAAATGATCGTAGGATTGATTACTCCTTTTCGACTTATAACCATTCCCTAAACTGTAAACCCTAATCGAATTATGGACTTGCAATTTCTCAATTTACAAATTACCACAATTCTAATTAGTTCTAAAGCTCTTTAATAAACAATAGAGTCTCACATGGGATCTCTCTCCATGAAATTACCGACTAGATTGATTAAGTGGTTAATTAGATCGCCTAACTCTAGTTAATCCAATCTAATCATTTTTATCCAATTCACCCTCTCGGTTTGTTACCAAAACATGCAAATACAGTGATCAATCACAACACCCAAATTAATTAAACACAATTCAACTAGATTAACATTAAATATAAGCAAAATCCTGAAGGAAAAGTCAGAACATCATTAACAACTCAAAATCTATAACTATACAACCCATCTCAATCTTACACATCAAATAAAACAAAAGATAAATGGAGAGGAAATGAAATTTAGGTTGGATGATTCAGGAAAGCAGCGGCATTAGGAGATCACCTATTCTAGGAAGCTTCAGCATCGGAACCCTCCTGTTCTTCCTCTTCTTCTTTTCTCTATCTCTTTTTGGGTTTCCAAATGTAGGCTGAATGTAGACTCCCCTCTAAGGTTCCATCATTATAATTTTATAGTCTTTTCCAATTAAGGTAACACTAGTATGTCTTTTTGGGGTCTGAAATGTCTGAAATTTCTCTCAAAAACTTGAATTCGAAAGTAACTTTATGTCTATTTGTGCGCAGGCCATGATCATGGCCCTTAGTGCACGATTATGGCATATTTATCTGCTCTTTGTCGCTATCATGGCAAATTCTCCACGATCATGACCCTATGCTCGAGCTTCTGTCATGATTATGGTAGATTCCCCATAATTGTGGCCCTATGTTTTGGTTCGAGTCTCCTTTGAAACTCTTCCGAATGCCCTAAAACATTAACAAACTCATCACGACACCTCATATATATATAATTGAAGCTCAAAAACATTTTCTCACCCAAAGAACACTTCAAACACAAATATTTATGAACTAACAAAATTTTTAACCTAAACACACACTAAACAATCAAATTAACCACTAAACATATATCAAATTACCTATAAAAATACAATGCAATCTACACTTATCATCGAGGCTCAAACCCTTACTGAGTTCCCTACCCTCTTCAACACAAGGTGCATTCATCCAATGAGGAAATGTGTGTGATAGTATCTTGATTGTTTGTGATTTATTATAAGGATACATAAGAAAGGGAGTCGGAAAAATGTGTGCAATAAAAGTTGATTTCAAGAAAGCCTTTGATTCAGTAGATTGGAATTTCCTCGTGCTAGCTATATAAGCTATGGGATTTCCTGGTAAATTCTTACAATGGATTAAAAAGTGTATAATTATGCCTACTTTTAGTATCCTTATGAATGGAGAAGCTACACCACCTTTTAAAGATGAAAGGGGACTCAGGTAAGCGGATCCTTTATCCTTTTACCTATTTACAATTGCAAGGAGGTGCTCATTTAACTTGTTGGCCATAAGATTAGTACTAGTCTAGGGTTTAAGTATTATAAGAAATGTAGAAACCTGAAGCTATTCAACCTAACATTTGTTAATGGTTTTTGCTATTTTGCAAGGTTGTCATACCAGTAGTAAGTATGATAACCAAATCTATCAAACAATTTAGTAGCATCTTAAGGATTGAAGTTAACTTTGGGGAAAGTTTATTGTTACTTTCTAAGGATGCAGAACTTCTTATGCAAGAATTGGAGAACATAACTCATATCAAGTCTACCAACCCACCATTTGCTTATCTTAAAGTTCCAATTACCACTTCTAAACCTTCCTATAAAGACTACAAACCATTACTAGAATAAGTGGAGAGGAAGCTTAGAAACTAGTGCAATAAAGACTTAGGTTATGTAAGCAAAACTCAACTTATCAAAACTATATTTTCCAACCTCTAAAATTACTAGATTTCCCACTTAAGTCTTCCTAAGAAATTGGCAAAGGATGTTAAGAAATTGTTAAGGAACGTTTTATAGCATGGGGATCCACATAAAAATTTTGGTGCTAAAGTCTCTTGGAAAGATTTATACTACCCAAAAGAGCAAGGACGATTGGGGATCAATTCTATATAACTCACAAACAAAGTGCTAATTGTCAAAAGAATCTAGAAATTGATAGTAGACAAAAAGAACCTTTGTATGCAATGGACTCATACTGGACACTAGAAGAGGAAAATTTTCTAAGAAGTAAGGTATGGATCCAATGACTCTTTGACTTGGCACAATTTACTTAAACTGAGAGCTAAAGTTGCACCTTACATGAAAAACATTATTAGAAGTCAAAAAACACATCCATCTGGTATGAAAGAAGGTTCCATTATGCTTGTGTCCATATTTATTTCATTTAAGGCACATGATGAAACTTTGAGCAAAAGTGGATGAGCTGATTGAGAATCAACATTAGAGATGCAAGCAAAGAGGATTTGACAGGATAGCTAAAGCAACACCTAATTATAGACCTAACTCTAATAAGGAAGACAAAATAATATGGATAGCACATACCTCAAAAAAGTTCATCAATAATTCTACAATGGGATTGTTATTACAATCCAAACCAAAAGTGAATCGGCATAAGCTAATATGGTTCTCTGAAAATTGCCCCAAATTTGCATACATCACCTAGCAAGCTCTCAAAGGTATCTTGGCAACTATGCTTAGAATTAAATGCTCCACCCCTAGGGACCCATATGTGTTCTGTGCTCATAACAACAAGAAACAAGAGATCATTTGTATTTCCAATACTAATTCATGTGCACCTTATGGAATAAGATCAAAATAGCTTACAATGCAGAGGAGTTAAGCTACTCTTAGAGCCAGTTAACATAACAACTCTTACAGCTCAACAGTAAGAGAGGTGATAAAGAACTCCTCAAGCTAGCATTCAATGTTATAGTGTATGAGGTTTGGATGGAAAGAAATAGCATAAAATTTAAAAATAAGAAAAAGGAGATTACAAGCTGTAGTGAATCCAAACTTGGAAAAAATCAAGGATCTTTTCTTATTACTAAAAAGCATAGTCAAAACATCATAAGAGATAAATTAGAGATGGGGTTTCTAAGCTAAATTGGTAGCAATATATGCAATGTTCTACTAAATAAGATGGATTGATTGTAAATTGGGGTTGATGGTTTGTAATTCCATTTTGGATTGAATGATCTTGGTTGCACTCATAGTACTTTTAAAGATATGCCTTCTTTTAGACTACAATTCTTTAATTCCTAAAAAAGATTATCAAAAGACATTAACTGGTTTAAATGTGTTTTTCCCACATAATTCACCAAATAATGTCATTCAAAGTCTGGAATATTTATTAATCCATAAATTCATATGTCACACTATTTTACTGAAAGTAAAAATAACAAATGTTCCATAAAGGAATTATTTTTACTTTGGTGTATGGAGATCAAAATCAATGTCTACACATCAAACTATATTTTTCAAACAATACTTACTTCACTTTTTTTAAAAAAGCAACTATTTAGGCATGGGATTTTTAGTAACTACTTTGGCTTAATACCATGGTGTTACTGTTGATAGACGAACCCCTATTTTTCCTTAAAGGTTAAATGATACTTACTTAAGGAGGGCTAAGATCTTAGAGTCCTATGGTATGGAACTTTAAGATCCAAGCTTTAAATCTAAAGTTAAGCATAAGATAAGACATACGGTATCTAGTTTCGCATTACTACAATAATAGCAAACAATATCATCGAGTGAAGAGTCTGCATAAGAAGAAGAAGTCTAGGAGATGGTGTTTAGTAAATTATAACAGAACAACAAGAACCTAGATGGATGAATGGACATTATAGAGAAACAATTGAAGGAGATAGTGCAACATCAGTGCTACCAAACAAAGAAGTTATTGAAGTTTTTTATCATTCAAGGTGTCCAAGTCCGGTCTCCTACACAATCACGGCCACAATCCCCATAAGTATTCTTCCCTTTCTTTTCTATTTCTTTTATTTTTTGTTGTTTAACTAGTTTATGTTTGCTTGTATTTGATTTATACTTTGTTTTCATATTAAGGACAATGTACTGTTCAAGTGTGGGGAATATATGCAATTGCATATCATTTATGCGTAACTTTACATTTGCATTATTTTTTTTTTTACTATATTAGCATTGTGTAAAAATTATGTTACATGATGCTTGTATTGTGTCAATGTGTCAATGACATGAAATTGAAATGAATTAGCTTATCTATGAACATGATCATTTAATTTTTGAAGAAAAATTAGCTTGTTGAGTTTATGTTTAAATGTTTTGAGGTGAATATGAATATTGATTACAATATTGCATTTATTCTTTCATTTTATGACATTTATTTGGATGCACTTATAACTAAATTTATTTAAGTTGGTATTCATCATTAGTATCCATTCATGGGAGTGATTGACTAAGAAGAAATGATGTGGGTCAAATATATCAAAAATGTTTATTAAATAAAATTTCTATTCTTCTGGCCCATTTTGAAAAAATGGGTTCAGAATAGAGCTGGTAACTAGTTATGAGTTATGATGTAGCTGAGTAATTAGGGGAATTTATAACAAAATATTTGTCTTTGTGTCAAAAGGCTAGAATGACTGGTGGACCCCGTTTCCAGAGCCCAACTATCCGGAATATCAAAAGACGTGAACGTATTATCCTATAAGGTTATTTCCATGGGATCTCTCTAGCCAAAACCAGTTCCGGTAGCAGAATCACAAATTGACTTCTTCATAACAATTGTAGCTCCATGTCTTTAGTTTATTTTGAAACAATAATCTTCTCATTCGGAGCTCTACAGGTCAAGATATGATTAAAATATCAAAGTATGTTCGGTAAAACAATCAATTCATGCTCTTTCGGTCGTTTCCCTTACTTTCTCACCATCAATATTTTTTGAATCAACCCCAATGGATACCAAAATTTTATGTATAGGTATATAAATATGTTAGGAACCTATTAGTTCAATAATCACTTCATTTGGAGATCAGGTGATGAAGTTATGGCCAAAAAAAGTCAAACCTGATTATGTCCTCAATCATATTGTAACTATCTTGGGACAATTGGCATAACTTTCACTAGAGATATCAAATTTTGGTCATTTTAGGATGTTTTCAAAGAGAACTTCGAGATATAAAACTTTTGTGAAGACCTTGAAGAGGTATTTTGCCTTATAAAGGGTCAAAATAAGACAACTTTGTCTCAGACCAAGTAATTAGGTCTGAAATGGATCAGACGAATCTGTCTAGGACAATCCAGACTAAAACGATCCAGACTAAGACTATTCAAACTAAGACGATCCAGACTAATATGATCTAGAGTAAGACAATTCCGATTATGATGATTCAGACTAAGATGATCTAGACTAAGACGATTCAGACTAAAACGATCTAGACTATACAACCGAACATACCAAGCTCCCTCCAAGCATCTCCAATGATTCCTACATCCACTCTAACATCACTTTC
>JAOQMS010000004.1:19559776-19581409 GCA_027563885.1 Erythroxylum longipes | reverse complement strand
GTTACATGCCAAAAATGCCCTCAATTCATTCTTATGCATTTATTCTATAAACTATTATGCTTAATTTAACGAAAAAATATCAAGGGGCCAACATCTAATGAGATTAAATTAATTCTGGGCTTATTGGAACTTGAATTATTTACGTCCAATTAGATTCTCCACTTGGCTTCTGGGAAGGTTATCAAGGAAAGTAAGAAAAATAAATGCAGGTTATCAGAAAGAAAATGAGATAGTTTAGAGAGAAATGGACGAATTAGATTCGGGCCAATAAGACCAAAACAATTTAATTAAGAGTTAATTAAATTGGGTCTTAAGCCTATAAGTAAATGTTGGGCTTACACTAATTAATTGTTAATTATAAGCCCAAAGGAAATTTTAATATTGGGATGGATTTTGATTTAATTAATTAGATTAATTGAATTAAAATCTTTATTAAAAAAAAGGAAGAAGCAAAACCGAATTGTAGGATTTGGTAATGCTATCTATATCAATGACTTTGGTCATTAAATGAACATGTTATGATTATAGATAATGCTCAAGGATTGTAGTGGAGGGGTCTTCTTTTTTGAAAAATGAGAAACGTACATCACTTCTGGCATTCTTTTGATTAAAGAATGAAATGGAGTGGTGCTTTGTTATTACTGTCTCCACTCACTTCCAAAGCAAGCCAATAATGCTACTCTTTTTAAAAGGTTTAATGGTTGGCTTTTAAATGAATGTGAGCTGTACAATTTTTTTACGAAAGCTAAAGTCCAAGTGTTGGACTTGGAATGACCCAATTCTTTTAGCATTTTTGATGCTAAATGTACGTGATAGACTTTTAGTCTCACACTCTCTCTCCAAGCTCAAAAGACCATAGGCAATAGCAAAGAAAATGAGAAGGTCTCATGGTTCTTCTTTGATCTAGCCGAATATAGCAAAAGTTTGCTATTTATTTTTCTTCTCCTTTCCCACCAAAGGATCTTGTAAATCAAGTTATCCAAGGAGAACAAGTGGTAGTTCGGATTGGTTGAGGACATAGCAGCGAGGAGTCAAAACTATAGCGAGGTGTCAGTAATATTCCGATCTTGTTCTTATTTTATTTTTGTTATGTTGTATCATGTATGGATTAAAAAGCATGTTGATTTGGTATTTACGCTTCCGCTGTGTTTTGATTTTGGAAAAAGTTTTGAAATATACCTTTTATCCAAACCAAGCATGTTTTTGTTTTCAATCCAACACTATCTCTTTTATATTTGTAATATAAGGAGGATATATTCGTTCAACTTCAGAAAATAATTTTAGAAAGTCAATAATATTTTTATCTCTAAAACATTACGTGAGATAAGTATTAGATAAAGCATAAGGTACATTTAGGTAATAGAATATGTTAAATCTTTTCATTTAAAGCCTTGGATTAAAGAGAGTATTATATGAAAATCTTTATCTTGTATATTATAAGTCATCTTAGGATAAATATTAAACAAAAGTTTTTGATATCGAAGATTGTCTCTCAAAATTCCCATACAGGCTTCTTGTCTATTATGAATTGCTCATCTACTATTGTTAAATTTATAAGACCATCTTTTTCTTCTCTAAAAGTATATCTAACTATCATTTGTAGAGGTCTTATATGCACTCATCCTATTTTGTCTCTAATTTCTTTAGGGATGTGTTCAAGTTTTTGAAAAATATCTTTTTTAGATAACAGAGGAATCATTACTTTATTAGAAGTTAAACTAAAATCATTAAGATTAATACCATAAAACATATGATGATTTCTGGATCTTAATCCTATGTTACTAAAAATGTCATATTAAATCCACTATAAGAATTTATAGAATACATAGTATTTTGAATCTTTTTAAAGCATTTTTCTATTAATAAGAGTTTCTTGACTGTAATCTCCACATTGTTAAGATATTTCTACTGTAGTATCTAATATTTGATTATCAATTTAAGTTTTAAAAGGTTTTTTAATTTCACTTATGTATTTTTGAACTTGAAGTTTCTTCATATTTTGTATTTGTTATTATAAAAATTGTGAGATCCCACATCGGTTGGAGAGGAAAATGAAGTACGCCTTATAAGGGTACATATACCTCTTTCCTATAGACGTGTTTTCTCGAGTGCGGGAAAAGCAAAATTGTGAGGGCCTTGACCTGGTGGGCAACACAAAGCGGACAATATCTATGGGCAGGTGGTCTAGGCTGTTACAAATGGTATCAGACCTGGTTCCCAACCCGTTGCGCTAACGAGGACGCTTGGCCCTAAGGGGGTGGATTATGAGATCCCACATCGATTGGAGAGGAGAACGAAGTACACCTTATAAGGGTATAGATACCTCTTGCCCATAGACGCGCTTTTTTGGGTGCGGGAAGAGCAAAACCATAAGGGCCTTGGCCCAATGGGCAATCCAAAGTGAACAATATCTGTGGACAGGTAGTTTGGGTTGTTACAAAAATACTTTCTTCAAAAGAGCATTCTTTAAAAGTATCAATTCTAATCAAATCGTCATTTTCTATCATTTTATTTATTTCATCATCTATTTCTATTTTGTAATTAAATCTTTTAGGAAATTCATTCTTTTTCTTTATAATAATAGCATTGACATTCAGTTATCTTTTTATTTCTTTTATTATATATTCTAAACATAGTTTTTTTGTTTTTATCCTTCTATTTTCTTATAATATTTTGCTTTATGTTTCTTGAAATATCTTTTCCTAAAATATTTCTTCTTTTTAAATTTATTATCTATTGTAATAATAAAGACTATCACATCATATCATAATATGCATTTTAAAATCATAACAACAAAATGAAGATTTTTTCTTTATTCCTGTACTTTTTTTCAGTAATATAGTGTCATCACACTATTCACTTAATTTATTTTTTAAAAAGGAAATTCTTTTTCCTAAGCTATCTATAAGAGCAGGATTGTAAGTTTCCTCTAACTTACTACCCCAGGGATCAAGGATCTTTGGATAAAATATCTTTAAATAAATTTGTGTATTATTTACTTAATTATAAATGTGGTATTAATAATCTAGGAAAATACAAATATATCTATTGATTTCACACATATTACATAATTGCAATCTTTGTAATGTCTAATTTGTTTTCCTATAGTAGTTGTATCATTTAAAATATTTCCTTATCCAACAAATTCTAATCTAAATGTTTCAACAGCTTTAGTTATTAGATTTGCTATATCATTATCAGAGTAAAATATAGATTCATTTTAAAGTTTTTTTTCTAAATTTTTCCAAAATTTGAGAGAATTGTTTAGTAAAGTTTTTTCTAAAAATTGTTAGTCATTTCATAATCCATTTTATTAATAGTAATAGTTACTCTTAGAGTTCTTTTCCATTAATCTATAGCCTCTTCTATATTTAGATGCAATCTATATCTAAATATATTTGGAAAGGATTTATAACTTTTGTTCTCATTTTGTCTATAGGTGTGAAGCCATCTTTATATTTGGTTATCATATGAGTTCCAACATCTCGTCAATTAGGTCTATTAAAACTTTGTGAAGGATATATAGGAGCTGGAATTTTAGTAGTAATAAGTATCTTATTAATGTTGAGATTCTAGTGAATTTCTTGTTTAATTAAATTTGGTTTCATATGTGCTAAAGTTTCTACGTTTAAATTTTCTATTTGTTCATTAATTCTTCAATTTCTGAATCAAAACATCAAATATCTATTTTCTATAGGATTTTTTCTGAGTTTATTCTTTATATCAAATTTATTTTTTTCATCATATCTTGTATATCCATGATATTTTATAAAAATTTTTTGTTTCCACAATATTGTATCAGTTTTTGAATTTCTACAATATCAATATCTATTTTCAATTCTGCAGGACTTAATTTTCGATACTTATTTTTCACCATTTAGATTATAATTTCTATAATGTGATGAGCTTCTACCTACAGTTTTTTACATCTTTGATATATTCTATCCAATTCTTCCATAATTAATTTAACTACTTTTATATCTTTTTTTATGACAACTTGTAAATCATATATAATTAGATCTATTTTTATGAATCTAACTCAATCTGAGCTATGATCATAATAAGGACGATCACTCATAGTTAACAACATAGGAGGAATCATCTCTAATAACCTCTATTTAGATGTAATCTATAATGCTCAAAGAATCTAAGATGTAACTCTTTATGCTCATCTTTATATTGCTAATTTTCTAATTGATATTAAAAAAAATTTTCTTTAAAATCGAATAAGTATATAATGTAACTATGATGCAAGTTATCAGCTATAAATAACAGTTTTTTATTTTTCTTATTTATCTATTGTTGACAGATATCAAATATCTATTTTCTTGAACTTGCTATGCATATCTTCACAAGTTATACACCAAATAGGCATGACTCTGATACCAATATTTATTCCAATTTTTTTAGGCATGTCAAAAAGTTTGATCATGAGAAGAAATGAAAGCTTTTATTATATCTAAGCTACTAATAATATCAAAAAATTAAAGAAATTTGAAGCAAATTTTTATCGTCTAATTTGTCACTATTTGGTATAACATTAGTGATTTTTGAAAGAGGGGGTGCAATTATCTCATTTATAAATTTTAAAGAATCTAAATCTATTTCAAATAATCCTTATAATTTTTTTTCAAAATATAAGAAGTCATAATATAATCATATGTAGAACAATTTCAAAAATTTCAAATTAAATGATCCACTAAGTTTACGTACCTTTATCTTTAGCTTTTTAACCGTAGCTTTATCAGATTTTCTACTAGACTTTTAATGAACATTCCAACTCCAATCTTAGAGTAAAGCAACTACCTTTGACGTTCATTTAGCAAAGTTCAACCCAACCTCAATTCGTTTCCTAATTTAAGGCATTTATTAAAGATTTAGAAGAATAAGGTTTAAGATGAAAATTTTGAATTATATCCGCAGAAAGGAAACATTTATTTTATAGAAGAAATTACGAATTGAAATACGTAGAGAAAGCTAGATGCACAAAACCAAAACCAAGAATAAAAAACTCATACAAACGGTTTTTTTTTTATATTGAATTTGAAAACAAAAATAAAAAATAGAAAACACAATTGAAAACAAACATGCGCTTAATTTTGTAACATTCATACAATGACCTATAAAAATGGGTAATTATGTATCTCATTCTTAATACTATTGGTAACAAAACTTAATTGTACTTACCATATAAGCACAACAGAAATTTACAAATTATTAATATTATTAGTGAGATATACAACACACTTTTGCAAATTGTACCGCAGTAAAAGTAGCAATATAGGGAAAAAACTGTGTCTGCATTTTTCAAGACTACCTTGTATCTTCTTTGTTTCATTCATATCATTTTCTTTTAAAGTATCATACTTCCCAACAATGCGATAAAAACATATATGCAACAGAGCTCATCTGATACGAAGGAACACAGACTGATTCTCAACTATCTTATCGCTTAGCTTATACGTTCAAAAGAGAAAATATGTAGGCATATCAGAGTTTGAGGTCATGCATCCATCAGCTGCCATGGCAAATAACTCAAATCTCCGCTCAATAGTCGAGCATTTTCATCTTTGATATGTGAGCCCCAATCATGCTATTAGTAGTATATTCTATCAAGATCAAAATCCGAGCTGCAAATTAAAAAATTAGGCATTCTCACATGGGATCAATCCAGCTGGATGCTGGCACTTTTCTGATTCCAGACATTTTAAGTGCTTTTCTAACATCAGCCGCAGGACCCCATCTCTGTAAACCAGCATTAATGTGCGACAACGTCACATATTGGCCACAAGTCTGTGGCTGGAAATTAAATAGTTTGAATCCTACTTCATTCCCTAGCTCAATTGCTCCTTGAATCTTGCAAGCACCTAAAAGAGCTCCCCAAACAGACGCATCTGGATCAAAAGGCATCCTCTTTATAAATTCAAATGCTTCTCCCAACAACCCCGCTTTGCCCAAAAGATCAACCACGCACCCGTAATGTTCCATAATTGGCAAAACCTGAAACTCACTCCACATCGCTTGAAACAACTCCAAACCAATCTGTACAAGCTTTGCCCGGGCGCAAGCAGATAGTACAGCAAGAAGAGTGATCCCATTAGGGAGAAAACCTTCCCTTCTCATCTTCTCAAACATGTCTAAAGCTTGTATCTCCCTACCGTTATCAGCAAATGAAAATATCATAGCATTCCAAGTGCAAACCCCTCTAACCACCATTTGGTCAAAAAGTTTCATAGCATCTTTCAAATAACCCCTTTTCCCGTACAAATCTACCAATGCTGTTCCCGTGGAAACAGTCAGAGCTTCCTCATTCCTAATGATATAACCGTGTATTTGCTTCCCCAGACCAAAAGCTCCTCTTTCATTTAAATTAGCACAGGACGATAGTACGCTAACGTAAGTTGCTTCATTGGGTTTCACTAGTCCAGTAGTCACATCAGCATGCACGATCATCTCCCTGAAAAACTGTATTGCCTCACCAAAAAGCCCACTCCTCGAAAACCCACTGATAACAGTTGTCCAAGAAACAACATCTCGGTTGATCATGCGATTAATTAATAAAACAGCAGAACCCAAGTCCCCATTTCTTGAAAAAGCATCAAGCATTGCATTGTATTCGACAACACGAGGACGGGAAATTTCGTCAAACACTTTGCGTGCGTTCAGCAAGTAACCAAGTTGCGAGTACATGGACAACAATGAAGTTTGAATAAAGGAGTCACACAAAACCCCGCGCCGGACAACTTGGCCATGAAGGGAAGTGCCAGAGGGGGGAAAAGAAAAAGTGGCTGCTTTGATAAGAGAAGGAAAGGTGTGGGCATTGGGTGGGGCGTCGTGTGCAAGCATGCGAGTGAAGAGGTTAAGGGTCTTGTGGTTTTGCCCAAAATTGAGGTGGGCTCTGATCAGAGTATTGTAAAGGAGAGTGGGTTTCCTTATTGAGAGTGGTGGAGAATTGGGGTTGAAGAGGAGGTGGCCTTTGGTTAGTAAGATGGAGTGGATCTGTCGGACTTCGTTTTGGTGGTTGATCAAATGCTTGAGAAGTCTGAGCAGATATTCGGGTGAGGAAAGTTGCATAATAGAATCATGTGGCTGCAGTCGGAACAACTCGCCAGTGCAGGTGACGCCGTAGAGTGCAGATGTTCCAATGAGGGACGGACGATGTTTCGTTGTGGTGTTTGGTTAAAGGAATGTTAACAAAGACAAATACGTTTAGATATGAATTGCATGACCAACTACTAAATTCCGAAATTAATTTCATATGATATCATGTCATCCCAACTACTAAATTTCTAAATTAATTTCAACACTTAGCATTAAGGAGATTTATGGAATATTAAACTTATTTATAAAGCATAAATGCACCATCTATATGAAGCCAACGTATGTGGGGTTTTTATTACGTGATATTAAGTTTCTTCGTGTAGGGAAATTAAGGTCAGATCTGTTCTTGCATGTAGCAGAATAATATGAAACTTTTTCGTTTTGATTTTTCGAAAACTAAGATTACTAAATTTTATAAAATAATTAATATATAAATCATAATAAAGCGTAAATTTTAATTTGTATCTTAATTCAAAGAGGGATCCGTTTTTTATCATATTCTTCAAACCATTTTTAAAATTGGTTTATCTCAACCTAGGCGCATAAGTGCCCAGTATCTAATAGTATCTACAAAATGAGTTGAAAGAACATTATAATTATTGCATAAAAAATTAGGCAAAGAGTGCTAGTTCCTTTAGAGCTTAATCCTATTTATAATATATTTTGTATATTTTAATGCACGCATTGCAAGTTTATGATACCCACCATGTCAAGCGAGAAACTCCTCCCTCTCTCTAACAACCATCACCTTGCCACTAACACTTTTCTTTCTCTCCTCCAGATTTCGGCCTCCTCTCAACCCAACATTCGGTCTGGCTGCTCACCAAATGAGCTACTTCTGATCACCCCCCTCCTCTCTTTGTCTCCTAGATTTAAACCTCCTTCCTAGCTCTCCTTTGAGGCCTCCCCACCAAGGATACCTCTGTCTTTCCACATTTCCCTTTTCTACTCCTTTTCCCGCTAGCCCTCCTTTTTACTATTATTGAGAAATCTTCTTTGTACTTTCATCTGAAACGCCGCCCTTGTAACATCCCATTTCTATATTAAGGGTTAGAATCCTAAATTTCTGTAAATGGGAAATAACAATGAGAGATTAGAAAAATGCATTTCATACTAATGCATAATGTTAGCATACACACACGTAAATTTGAATTTTCACACACATTGCAATGACTATTCATGTACTCATATGACATTTTTCAGGTGTAAATGATTTTAATATGATTATAATGTAAATTATGGATTATGTGTCTTAGAAATTGAGTTAGTGTGTTTAATTAGTGATTTAGAATTTTTAGTGAAATATGGAAAAATTTTGATAATTATGAGTATTTTTGGGACTAGAAAAAATGTCAAGTGACAGGACAATTGATAAATGATAGTAGAAATAAATGTCAAATGAAAGCATAAATTATTGATAAGTGACAATAGGATTTAATGATAAGTGTCATGAAAAAAATTAGAAGACAATTGGATTAGAAAGTTAGAGGACAAATGGACTAGTTATTAAAAGGACCATTTGGAGACCATGAGGTAGTGACATGTGGCACTTGTCACTTGCCATGCCACACACTTCACTCTTGTAACTTAACCTTGTAAGACCAATGTTCATTTGTTTCTCACCTTTGGCTAAATGGTCTCTTTTCTTCTCTTCTTCATTTTGTTCTTCATTCTTTTTCTCCATCTCAGGACATTTTCTCACCCACCTCATCACGTTGATTTTGTTCAACTCCTTCACTTTGTTTCTTCAAGAATGTGTTATCCCCTTCATCAGGTCGCAAGAAAAACCTAATCTCTCCCTCATAAATGATGATGTTCGTGTGATGTTTGGGGGTTAGGATTACGTGATCTTCAACTTTGGGCCAAAACAAGTAAGTAATATGTTAATGTTTTCTATGATTTGTTGAATGAAACATGTATGTTGATAGTTAGGGGTTAAATGATCATAAAAAGGTGAAATATATATGTTGAACCGTGAGTGAAGAAATGAATACATTGATGTGTTAATTTTGTGTATGTGTTGATTAACATTTCATGGGTTATGGTGGAGATGCTTTTAAGTTAGAATGATCATTGAAATAATGTAAAAAAAGTGCAGAAAGTTTGATTAGTAAATGAATGTTATGTAACAACCATAGACCCCCTGGAAGGATACGCGGATGTTACCTAAAACAGGATTTAAAACATATCAAAATAATACAAAGCGTTGCCAGAATTCAAACAACCAATCATTACTTTTCCATATATATTTGACTTTAAACAGAATTTAACCAGCACACTGAATTCATTCGAATAGATGTATCAATTCATTCTGAATTAAGGTTATTACATGACAAACCCTTAAACAAAACAGTACATATTTTAAATTCAAATACACTGTCTATTACAATATTTACAAACTTTTAACAAAATACATTATGTCTCATATTATACACACAACCTAAACATACATTCCCAAAACAAAACACATTGTTCGTCACCCATTGCGATTGTCACTGTCCCAGTCTTCAAACCCTCCTATTTGAACTTACACAGGGCAAAACCACCATACTAAGTATAAAGCTTAGTGGGGAATAACTAAATCATACATAAATTGGCAACTGTTTAACAGTCACCTAACATCCAGAAATACTAAATCAAATTATATCATAAGCAATCATTAAAGGTTCATATTAAAGAACAATTCAAGCATAATAGATTTCAAAAAAAATATAATCTATCACTAGAGAACATTTCTTATGCTAATGCTAATCATTTAAGTATTAGAACAAACTGTACAGATGTCATAACTGATTATCAGAATAGGGTATAAACCCTTCAGATCAGAATATGATTTGTATCAAAGCAGATTTTGTTTTGTATCAATTCAGAGTTTATCTTATATCAAATTAAAATTTTGTTTATACCAGAACTGAACATGTATCAGAATACAAAACAAGTTAGACCGCTAATCGTTTATATAGAAGTGGGTAATGAGACTAATATAGGAGATACCATGATCGGTATCGCAAAACAGGAGAGACCTATGTCTCAACATCAGGAGACACCGAAGTGTCAATATCAGGAGAGACGTATGTCTCAGACACCTAAGCATCATTATCAGGAGACACAGAAGTATCGACACCTTAAATGTGTCTAGAAGCAGCTGCAGACCCTTCTAGGCATGCATATTTACCCACGACTAGGGCTCAACGGTTTTAAAACAAAACAGGTTCATTTCAGAATTCTCATATGAGGAACATATTGCAACACATACTACTTTATTCTATTTTGTTCAACTTGACATATTCACTGATTTTCAAACAAACTAACGTGTCATACAATTACAAGTATCTTCAATAATGCATCAATAGAGGTATTGAGTCATCACAAATTATGTATATTCATAAAAATAGAAAGAACTTCCAACACAATCCTAACTATCAAACTCCTCAGACAACTGATGGTCCGGAATTATCACAATATTATCGCAGAAATTCCTAATTCACAAACATCCATATCCAATTCATAATACATAAGTCTTTGGAACTCATTCATTTATGATCACACCAAGCAATTCAACATTGTAAACCATACATCCTTTACAATATCATCTCAATTAAGTTTAATTCAACCATTGTTAAGATTTCTAACCTTATATATGTCAACAATTACACAATCAAGTTTAGCATTGTTTTCTAGATTTTCTTAGAATAGTTTCGGGTCAAATGTGTATGGTCATTTTGACATAGAAACTGGCATTTATAGATAATAAGTTCTTCTAAACAAATGTTCCTCTATGTCTTAAGTTTCAAACGAAACAAAAATCACTCAATTTGGTTCATTATTCCATAAGATATACTAAAAATACTATAGACTGTGCACAATAGTGTGAAGGGCTAGTGCATGACCATGCTTGTGCACGATCATGCACTCCTTGATTGAAGGATTAGTACACGATCATGCTTGTGCACGATCATGCATTCCCATGTTTGAAAGGTGAGTGCATGATCGTGTTTGTGAATGATCGTGCATTCCCATGCTTGAAAGTTGAGTGCATGATCGTGTTTGTGCATGATCATGTACTCCCATAATTGAAGGATTTGTGCATAATCATGCTTGTGCACGATCATGCACTCTTGATGTGTAACCAAACTTGTAAAACTCATATTTCTCAATTATGATATCCAAAAATTACAAAATTTATACCATTAGAAAGATAAGAGGATAACTACAACTTTTATGAGACAACTTTGTCTAATTTGGCCTACATCAATATAGTTTAATTATTGAAAAATAGGACACAAATTTTTTTCAGGGACAGTGTTATAGCCAAAGCCAGAACTCAACTTCAAGCTAAATTCAAAATCCTTAATGACAGAATTCAAATTTTACTTCTTCATGAAAGTTGTAGATAAATGTATCTGGTTTAATCTGAATTTAAAATCATCCTATTTTGATATCTACAGGTCAAGATATGGCTGAAAAACCAGTGGCTATTCAGTGGAACCACACCTTCTAATGAGTACCCAGCACCTATCAAATTCCTAACCATAATTATTCATTAATTCAGTACACATTATATCCACTTCAAACATTAAACAAGACATGTTCTATCATAATACCAAGTTTATTACTCCCTTACCTCTTTAAACTTCAAAGAAAACAACCCCAAAGAACCAAATAAATCAACCCTTCTAAGCAATCAGCACAGATCTAAGATTAAGGTGAAAGTAGGATGCTCTTAGCACCAAAAAGACAGCAGCATAGAAGATAATTTAAGGTAGCTTTCTTAATGTAGTATCTTACTAAGATTCTAAGTGAAAATGTTCCAAACTCTATCAAACTTCTAGAAGTTGAGAGGGAATGAGAGTTTCGGTGGAGAGGAGCAAAGTGAAAGAAGTAAAGAACATTCCAGCAGAAAATTTGCCACCTTTGGTTGCTAGGTGTCTCCAACATACTTAAGCATGTGTCAATTAACATGTCATGCCATGTAACACTTGATTATGCTGCCTTTTGTCACCTTAAGATGCTGCCATTAGTCACTTATAAATCAATCCATATGTCATTCCAAGGTTGGTCCACTTGTCACATAATAATTGGTCCATTTGTCCATTAATTACTAGTTCATTTGTCACTCATTTAACTATGCTAAATTTCAATAACTCATAAGCTTCTAATAGGCCATTTGTTACTTAATGAATGTTTCCATGTGTTATTAAGTAATTAGTCAACATGTCACTCCACGATTGGTCCACTTGTCACATAATCAATGATGCCAAATGTCAATGCATTAACTATGCCAAATGTCACTAATTCATATGCTTAGTCATATATCTTTCACATTCAAACCATAGGAAAATTTTAACTCCTATCTTACATGTACTTTCATGAACATGTATCGTTTCAACTAGGGTATCTTTTAGGGCCTTACATGTTGCATGTTTTGTTTTTTATGTTTATTAATGTGGATTTCTTGGGTCTTATATGGATGAACTAGAATGATCTTGAGGTTAAAGAAAGGTCTAAAGTAGTGTCTTGAAATGAGATGAAGTAGAATGATAAGTTAAAGATGAAAAGAATGTGAAAATGAAGTAGAAAATGTGCAGAAAATTGATGGTGAATGTGTATATGTATATGTTCTGTTTTTGGTGTTAATGATCAATCATAGAATATGATTTGTTTGTGATTGATATTGAGTTGAAATGGAGATAATAATGAAAGGGTAAATAATGAGGACATGAGCTAGAAATGATAGACTAAGCAAAAGAGATGAACTAGGATGAAAATGAAGTTAAATGTGTGCTAGAATATGTTAGATGGAGTGTTTTTACTTAACAGATATTTGTATTTTGTCCATATCTTGATCTGTAGATACCAAAATGGGATGATTTTTAATTTATATTAAACTAGAGACATATGAAGGAATTGAATTTGAATTCTATCCTTAAGGTTTTGAAATTTGGCTTGAAGTTGAATATTGAGTGCTGTCACCATTTGAGAATAGTCTTTATTATTTTGGATATAAATCACAGAATACTAAACCAAACTGTATAAATTTTATGTCATTAGAAACGTAAGACATATAGGAACATTTGTTTAGAAGAAGGTGTTGCCTAAATACCTCATTTTCTAGGTCATAATGGTCATACAAAACTAACCTAAAAATTTATCCTGATAAAATTGGAAAATTACAGGAAAAATGGGAGATTAGTTTCTATCACGATCGTTGCAAGGACCACCACGATCGTGGGTACTGCTTTTATATGGTAATGTTTTAATTGTGAAATGGTTGAACCAATTAAGGATAAGGAACTTAACTATGATGCATTTGGACTTAATTTAGGCTTGAATGGAGCTTGAATTGAACCAAGAATGATGCTTGGATTAAGTGACTAAATGTGTGATATGTGTGAGGTGATAATTGAGGTTATAACTTAGGCATGAATGATTGATATCAAAGAGACAAAATCTGGAAAAAGAGAGACACTATAGGAATGAAGGTGATCCTATGCAGGCTAATGTGATTAAAAAAAGATGAATGACGTGTATTAATAAAGATGAATGATAAATTGGATGCTTTGTGATCTTAAAATGCTAGAATAACCTTAGTGAATGATTGACATATATGAGTTATGAACAAATGAGGTGTAAACCTAAGTTCATATTTGACATATATGAGTTATGAAGTACGAATGATCATAAGATGTGAATTAAAGAAATATACCCGGAATAGTCAAATTGAGCATGCATTATACATTACACATATACATATGTGTACAATTAAATGTTTATGTGATGGTGCAATTAGTAATGTGTGTACAATGTGTGTGTTGTATGAAGTTGATATATATGATTCAACACTTGCATTTAGATGGTTCGGATCATGGAAGCAAATGCTAATTTGGAGCGTACTGTAAGTCGACCTAGATGGTCTCCTCTTAATTAATTATTTTGTTGAATCATCTGTATTAAATTATTATGTGATGTGAATGTATTGATCCAGACATTGAATGTCCAAGGCGTTTAATGCATGAAAATCATTGGAAGTGGTCATTGTATGTGAATTTGGCTGAATAAGTGATTCTCAACTTAAGTGTTGAATGCTAGGTCAAGGTCAGATGATAAATGTGAATGAGAATGTGAACGTAAATGTGAAAGTGTAAGATTGAGCACAATTGATTAACTGAATACATACGATGCATTTCATTACAGAATGCATGATAACATAAAGGTTGTTGTGACTGGAGTAGCCATTGAAAAAGAGCTTAAAGCTCAGAATGTGATAAGAGCCTCTGGCTCACTATATATAATGAGCCCTGTATCCCCAACAGATAAGGGATAGTATTAATGAGCCTGGTAACCATAATGGATAGGGACAGTTACAAGCACTTAGTCATAACAATATAATTAGAAGTGAGTCTCATGAGCACTGCATAAATAATTGATATGTATGTTTAAATGATTGAAATGCACTATTTGAATGTTTAAATGCAAAATGTGAAATAAATGAATAAAGTGTTAATTGATGTTACATGATGGATTAATGAAGTGATGTGAATTATGTGATTATATAAATTATTGTGTTATATGATATGAGTGAGTCATCGAGGATAGTCTGCTCACTGAGTTCAT
Organism: Erythroxylum longipes; assembly: GCA_027563885.1. Taxonomy (NCBI): domain Eukaryota; kingdom Viridiplantae; phylum Streptophyta; class Magnoliopsida; order Malpighiales; family Erythroxylaceae; genus Erythroxylum; species Erythroxylum longipes. The sequence goes on along the minus strand of JAOQMS010000004.1, from coordinate 19,566,694 downwards.
AAAACTAGCCAAAATTGAAACGTTGTCTTTTAGGTTTAGGGATACCTCAGTTAGACTAATTAGAGTATAACCACTGCATTCAGATAAGAGTATAAGGTTGGGATCAGTTGGCATCTGCATATGATTTCTGTTATTTTTATATTAAACATTGTATTCCGCAATTGATGTTTATTGTACAAATGAATTCATTTTGACTAAACACGCTTTGTAATTGTAATGGGCCCAAATGACTAATAGAATCAAAGATGATGCGTTTATTAGTTGTAACATTTGCGACTGAAATTGTTTATGAGTAAAATGGGCCATTATTGATTATTGGTTTTCTGTAATATGTATGTGATTTTTGAAAAACAAAATTATATTAAGTTTGACTGACCGTCCTAGCCCACTACCCTTGCCCACCACCCATGTAGAGTGTATTCTTGAATATCGTCTGTGCGTTCGGGAATATGCCCTATGGGAGTAGGGGCTACAACCTTTTTCTTTTTTTACCATACTTAGCTTCTCCCTCCATAATGACTGACACTTCCCCCACCCAAAAGACCGATTTTCCTCCTTTTCCCTCCAAGGCTTCCCCATCTTTGCCTACCTCTCCATCCCCCCTTCTTCAACCAAACCTTCAGACTCATCCCCAGCCTCTTCTTCTGTTCCTAAAACCTAGAAACAAGTTGTTGGTGATACTTGTCCTACGCACCTAACTTACACCCCTCCTATGGACATGGATGGTAAACTTGTTGTCTGTCATGATATTACAGTTCTCCAGGATGGCGTAAACAATTGGAAATCTACCATAGTCAAATTTTTCTATGAGCAACACCCAGCTTTTCCTTTGAGATCGAGATGGGCTCATAAATACTGGAAAAACAGGGGTCTAACAGATGTGCTCCTATTTGAAGATAGGTTGGTTCTTTTCACCTTCTCCATCTTAGATGCTACTCATAATATCCTTAAAGAAGGTCCATAGCACTCTAGGAATCAACCTATTTTCCTACTTATATGGCAGTTAGGCTTCAAGCTAGATACTATTATATTACAAACATGTTGTTGTGGATTAATTTTCATAACATTCCTCTTGATTATTAGTCTACTCAAGCATTGAGCTCCTTAGCTAGTTTCATCGGGAAGCCATTATGTCTGGATGAACCTATAGCTATAATGAAACACATTGGCTATGCTTGAATCTGTATGGGCATTGATATCTCTAAGGAACTCCCAACAGAAATCCCTATCATGCACTTTGGAGAGGATCATAAATTATGGGAAGACAGCGTTGCCATCTCCTATCACTAGAGACCTCCTCCAAAATCTAAAGACAATATCTAGAAACCTACAGGGAGGTTATTTACGACTAGAACTTATCAGGAACTCATGAGCCTTGAAGAAGACAAACAGAGCATGGAAAAATAAGATCACGTAGCAACTATCTAGGCTAATATAGATCCTTCCCAGACCTTTAACACAACAACTACTCATTTAATTGACCAGCCACTTATGGAACCATCAAAAATTAGTTTTGAAACTTTGACTACTTCTGCACCCCATAGTATCCAACTAGCTTAAATGCAATAGACCTCACTCTGCTGATAAATCTAATACACTAAACTCTCAAGCAAACATCCTGCCCAACTCTGATATTATCCCTACGACTAATTCAGGTGAGACCTATCCTAACACTTCTTTAATTGTTGAACTTGTTCACAATTGTGCTGCAATATGACCAACCTTGAACACTACAACAGTAACTCCAAATGGTCTAAAATATAAAATGATAGAATTGGAATACCCCGACAACTTCCACAGTGTTGTACACAGGAAATCCCAGCGGAGCAAATGAAGAAGTTCCAAAACCATCTCTCCTTAATGTCCATCTTAACCTGGAATGTACGTGGAAGAAACTGCCCCTAAAAACTCTCAGCCTTAAGGGATTTTGTATGGCGTGAACAGCCTCTCATTGTTGCCTTACTTGAAACCAAACTCAGAGTAGATAAACTCAACAAGTTTAAAATTTTGGGCCCCACTTGGAACATAATTCCCAACCACAACCACCATGCTTTTGGACGGATAATCATTTGTTACAAAATTAGAGACATCAAAGTCGACCTACTAGATTCCATAGACCAATTTATCCACCTCAATGTCTCCTTCTTACTGGAACATATTGACCTTAATCTATCATTCACCTATGCTACCAATTTTAAATTCCAAAGATTTCTTTTATAGAACAACCTCCAACATCTCAGTAGTTCCATCTCCAAGCCTTGGCTGATATGTGGATATTTCAATTCCACTCTATATGCCTCGGAAGCTCAAGGCCATGCAAACCTGAAAAATTATTTAGTTGATTTCAAGGATTGTGTTGACACCATTAGAGTGACAAATCTCAAATAGGTTGGCCACTTTTATATATGGTCTAACAAACAGAATTTGAACTGGTTTATTCGTAAGAAGCTTGATCGAGCTCTAATTAATGACATTTGGCTGGACCGTTTTCCTCAAAGCATTGCCTCCTTTATATACCCCCTATTTTCATATCACACACCTTTCTTAGTTACCAACCTCTTCCAATAGAGTTCCCAATGTTTTCCCTTCAGATTCAATAATTATCTTGTTGATGAACCTGAATTTGAGGAGGCTTATAAGGAAGTAGCAGAACTCCACATCGTGGGTACATACTAGTACTGTTGTTTATGTAAGCTCAAATACATCAAAGCAGAAATCAAGGCATTGAATTCTCGAAAGGGCTTCACGATCCAAGCAGTAGAATCCACCAGGTAAGAGTTGGAATATATTCAAAATAAAAAATCTTCTTTACCACTCGATCAACTTCTGTTCGACAAGGAAAAATTAGCTCTCGCTAACTACATGCAAGCAGTAAAAAATCATTCATCTATTCTCCAACAACGGGCTCGAATACACCAGCTTAAAAAAGGAGATAAATGCACCAACTTCTTCTTCAACACAATCCTAGCCAGGAAAAACCATAATAAGCTTTACTCCATCAAGTCTCGGGAGGGCATTCTCCTTCACAAGCCTCAGGACATATAAGCTGAAGTTATCAGCTACTTCTCCTCCCTTCTGGGAACTACTAGTCCCTCAAACGTCTCACTCACTGATCTTTAACAGCTTAATCTCCCGCAAATTTCCTCACTCGATTTTACTCACTTAATCAAACCAGTTGAGGATCTTGAGATTAAAAAGGTAGTCTTTGGTATGGACCTAAGAAAGCCCCTGGGCCAAATGGTTTTAACTGGTATTTCTACCAGAAATCTTGGCATATCATTGGAAGCTTCATCAAAGATGCAGTCCATGAGTGTTTTTCAAATGGTATCCTCCTTAAAGAAATTAACTGCACCTTCTTATGCCTAATTCCTAAAGGACCGAACGCTTCCACCTTTAGGGATTGCGGACCTATCTTATGCACCAAATTCTTGTATAAAATAATATCCAAAATTCTAGCCAATTGCTTGAAGACAGTACTTGGTCCTTTGATCAATGACAACCAAAAAAAGCTTTTTATAAAGGATATACGTATCAGGGACAATGTCCTCATTGTATAAGAAATTTTGAAGGGATATTCTCAAATTCACATCCCTCTTAAATTAAACAATGAAGATCGATTTTCACAAGGCTTTTGATAGCATCCGCTGGGATTTTTGTGTAAAATGCTTACAACTTACAGTTTCCCTTTCCAGTTCATAAGGTGGATTAAAGAATATGTCTCAAATACTTCCTTTTTTGTCCTCATCAATAGCAGCCCTACAAAATGCTTCCAAGCTATGCGAGGACTCAGATAGGAGCATCCTTTAACCCCTATGGCTTTATCCTAAGCATGGAGATCCTTAATGCCATCATCAAGCATGAAGTCCAACAATAAAAACATTTCAGCTATCACATGACATGTAAAAACTCACACTAACTAATCTTTGCTTCGCAGATGATTTACTTCTTTTTGGTAGGAAAAATATGGTCTCTATCCTCATTTATACGCAAGCTCTAGACATCTTTAAACTATATTCGAGGTTGGAGATTAATCTTCATAAAATCCCCCTTTTTCTCTCCAGAGGTGCAACTGATATGCAAAACTCTATCACAAGAGCTACAGGTATGATGCATAATTCCCATCCTATCCTATATCTCGACTTACCTGTGTCTACAAAAAGACTTAACCATCTAGACTGTCTACCTCTCATCGAAAAGATCAAGAAGCGTGTTCAATCTTGGTCAACTGATCCCTATTTTATGCTGGTAAAGTGTAACTCATCCAATCTATCTTTAATTAAATTCACATGTATTAGAGTTCCCATATGTTTCTGGCCCAAAGTGTCATTAAATCAATTGGAAAGGATATTTAAAATTTTCTTGTGTAGTCATTCAAATGGCTCCTCAAGTGCAGCTAAAGTTAAAATGGATGGATTTATGTAACCCGAAAGATGAAGGTGGCCTTAACTTATGCTCCATCAAAATGACCAACCAAGCATTAATTCTCAAGTGGTTTTGGTGGATCTTGACTGATAAAAAATACCTTTGGATTAAATGGTTACATGCCTATTTCCTTAAAGGATCAAATATTTGGGTAATACAGTGATCTCCCTCAAATTCACACTTTCTCAACAAACTTCTCCTAATTAGAGATATGGTCCAGTAAGAGGTGTCTAGCAAGATTGGCAATGGGAAACTAATCTTCTTTTGGTATGACAATTGGTCCAGCTAGGGACAATTGATCTATTCACTTCCACATCCTGGTGCCCCAATCCTCCCACACATATGAAGCTTCATTCCTTGATACAAGATAACTCTTGGCATTTTCCAAGTTGACTGCATCATCTACAAAATCCTGAGGTCCCAGACACTTTTCTTTGGAAAGACAAACCAGTGCACCAACTTACTAACAAAGATATAAGAAATATGCTATGGAAGAGAGGTAGCAAGGTCAACTGGTTTAAGATAGTATGGTGCAAAACTTTAACATCGAGAGTATCCTTTATTATTTAGTTGACAGTCCAAAATAAATTTAATACTACTAATCGTCTGCCTTTCTTACAGGTTAACAAAACTTGCCCAATGTGCTTAGTGTAACGTACCACTTCTATAGAGCATAGCTTAAACATCCAGAGGACATTTAAGAACATACCCTATGAAAATGGCAAGTTAGAGCAATCACATCAACTTATTATGGCATCATACATAACACAAGTATTAAAAAGATCAACTTTTCCCATTTCATTCGCAAACATAACTTACATTGTAGCATTACACTTCATAATCCATATATTTACATTACCAAAAATATCTTAGTGTTTACTGCTCTTTTACAAAATGTTCTACATAAAATGAGAAAAGTAAATAAACACAATCTATTAGACTCCTCAGATATCAGCTGACCAGACCTTTGAGCCATTCTTATTCCCAAAAATTGACAATATTAAACTTTTACTAGATTGCCTTAGAAGCTACGTCTCCCTTGTACCTGAAAATCAACTTTGCAATTTTGATGAATTTGCGAACTCAGTGAGTGAACCATCATCGATGTGCTCACTCAAGTCAAAACACAAATATCACAAGTATATTTCCTAATTCAACAAATGTATCACATAATCCAATATTGAATACCAGATCACAATACATCATGTCTAAACTATACATCATAAACTACAAAAATTTCATATAATCATGTTAGAATAATCCAATCATTTATCTCAATTATTCATAACATTAATATGTACACAAACATTGCATATCACTATATCAACACAATATATGTGTGTGTGTGTGTGGATACCGAGCTCATTTCATATTCTGTCCTATATCCATTGTGGATACTGGGATCGTTAATAACTGAGCCTGTGGCTCTTTGCGCACATTTCCTGAGCTTTGAGCTCTTTTTAACACTGGTGACTCTGGTCACAACTCCTTTATCTAATCATGCATAACAATGTAATGGAATGCATCAATTCACATAATTTTTTGTTAATACTTTTCATTCAATGTGCTCATGTCATTTTCACATTCATCGGATCTGAGTCCGGAATTCAACATTTAGTTCAGTAAACATTTACCATATTCACATACAATTAGAAAGCATATGTGTGTGTGTGTGTGTGTGTGTGTGTGTGTGTGTGTGTGTGACTCCACTTTCATTTTTACTTTGTTGTGACTGAGCGCCTATTTACTGTCCCGTATCTGTTGTGGATACTGAGCTCATTTCATATTATGTCCCATATCCATTGTGGATACTGGGATCATTAATAACTGAGCCTGTGGCTCTTTGCGCACATTTCCTGATCTTTAAGCTCTTTTTCACACTGGTCACTCCGGTCATGACTCCTTTATCTGATCATGCATAACAATGTAATGGAATGCATCAATTCACATAATTTTTTGTCAATACTTTTTGTTCAATGTGCTCATGTCATTTTCACATTCATCGGATCTGAGTTCGGCATTTAACATTTAGTTCAGTACACATTTTCCATATTCACATACAATTAGAAAGCACTTCCAATACAATCCTGAATATCAAACTCCTCAAACCATCAATGTCTGGAATTATCACAATCATATCAATAACAACTCAATATCTAAAAGTTAATAAAAAACAATTCAATCATAGTGAGAAAACATCTAGGTTAACTCACAGTATACTCCCAATAAGCTATTGCCTTGATGACCTGGCAATGTCTGGATGCTGACGATCAATTTGTGCTTCTTTAGTCATGCCATACACACATATTTTATACATTATAAAGTTGATCAATCATATAAATATTCAATCATGCACATGTATATGTGTCATCTTCAATGTATGCTTAATTGACTTTTCCGGGTATGTATCCTTATTCACAAATCTTAACCATTCATACATCATAGCTTGGATATAACTAGTTTGCAATTAGGTTTATACCTTAAGTAAACTTGATT
>JAOQMS010000004.1:19509461-19527614 GCA_027563885.1 Erythroxylum longipes | reverse complement strand
TATATAATATATTTAATTGATAATAAATTAAATAATATATGTTTTTGTTTCATGTTTTAATTCTACTTGGTTGTTTCTTTATTACGAACTCTTATTGTAAATTATAATAATTTGAGAGTTAAGGATGTTTTGATGTAATCATTATTTATTATATAACGAAAATTGAAAATTTAATATTTTAAATACTTTATATTGTTCTTAATTTTATATTTATATGATAATGATTTAATTTTTATATAAATTGTGGTTATTATTTATTTGTGAAATACCTGAAAATTATTATTATTTCATATTAATTGTGATTATTATTTATTATTTTAAATTTTAGAGATAGGAAAATATATAGTACACTGTACAATATGACAATGAACTATTTTGCAATTTTAAAAAAAAATCAGGGACTATTTTATAAATTTAAAAAATTACCTGAAACAGTATCCGGTATTGACTGATACCAATACAGTACCGTACTAGAACTCAATCTGATACAAAATCTAGTACGGTATTTTTATTAGTAATTAGGCATTAGGTTGGAACAAAATAAAAGGTAGAGAGAATTTGGTTCCAGTCCAAAGTTAGCAAGCCATACATGATCCAACCACCATCTTGACAGTGTCAAAATGGCAGAGTTTATTGGAATTTAAATAACATATTTTTATTATCTTATTTTTATAAATCTTATTTATTAAATAAATTAATGCTCTTAAAATAAAATAAAAATAAAGTAATAAAAACAGATGATATATTATCAACTTACCACTTAGTCTTTTATCGAGTAGGATAATAAATGTTAGAAAATGAGAAGGATGGGATGGGACTTGGTCGCCGTTGGTATTTAAGACATGAATTTGCATCTTTGCATATCATTGGTTAAACGGACACGACAGTCCATGCCACCAAGAAGAAAAGGCAGATGCATAATACGTGTTGTATTTTTAACTACCATAACAACTAATTGAGAAGTGATCAAGTGAGCATCAAGATATTCCCTTATTTTTAGGGGAGCAGTTAAGAAAATAACGATAAGGGAAATCCTATTTAAATGGATTAAATGGGACTGCAAAAGGTTAATGTTTTTGATATAGAAAAAACCCTAAAGACTCTCCATATACCAGTCCTCTCATATATTGACCATTTGATTAATCGAGACTTGAGGTGTGATTTTCACAGTGACTCTAGTAGCCACCGAGGTTGGAGATTGTGTCCGTAACTGTGACTGGAAATTACGTAGGCAGAAAGCGACATAAAGATTGATTCACTTCCGCATCAAGGTTAGTGGCCTAATCCAATTTAAACCAATAGTGGTATTAGAATCATTTAGCTTCTGCCTCGTTTCAGATTAACAATCAGTTTTTTATTATTCTATTAACAATTAGTTTGTTAATCGAATTGCTATTATGTTATAAAGCATGTGATTTGTTAAATTTTTTTATGCAAACATGCTAAATGTTTAGATTATAAAAACCACATGATCGATTTCTGATATAATCGCATGATTAGTTTATGCAGTCAGATTAATTACATTCAGTACATGATTAAATATTTGATTACATTCTTCATATGTTATCCTGTTCAATCCTACCTCACTTTTAAAAAAAATGTTTTTGTACATACCCATCAAGAAGCACATCTCCACTGATTGTGAGGCGCGTTGGCTACGTGACACCGTCAGTCTTCTCTTTAGCCGATCTACGCGATGCTGCAGAAATCGCAACAGAAACAGCCACTCATGGCTGTGCATGTGAGTCACACGCCACCTGATGAGTGGCATTGATGACATGATGGACGTCGTTCATCTCTTTTTCAACCAATCTATACGATGACGGTATGAAATGGGAAGGCTTGTGATGACTCTTGTGTGGAGTCATGGCTTTTGCAGTCAAGGATGGTGGCTAGGTGTCGGCTCACCTTCATTCTTGACACCAGGCGGCGGAGCAGATAAGGGGGAAGGAGTGTTTTTAAAGAGAGATGTTTTAAGAGAGATCTGGTTTTTTGAGTGAATCCAGAACAGTTCTAGAGAGAGCTGCGCAGAGTCTAGTTTGTTTTCTTTCTTTTAAGTGAACCTGACAGCGCGTGTTGAGTGCACTGCAAAATTTACCTGACTCTACACTCTAAAATTTGTATTTATGGTGAGTCAGGATCAAATCTATAGGGAATGTTCGGTTAATTTTTCGTAATGAAATTAATTGCTGCAAGGAAAATATAAAAAGGGGTTTTGGATTTTTAAGCAATTTAGAAATTAAAGAAAAAGTAAACTATTAAAACAAATTTAAAAAAGCAATTGAAAATGAGGAAAGTGTTGAATATAATTAAGGTCTAGTTCTAGGGTCAATCTCGGCCTAAACACGATCAAGCATATTCCATCATCCTAACGTCTTTACAACTCTCTTCGGACTATTGATCTAAAACTAATAGAACGCTCTACTAATCTCAGTTTTCCCTTATGTCGTGTTTAATCAAGATATGATTATTAAGTAAACCTAACTACCGAATAACTTAGGATACGAGCTCTAGATTCAATTTGGCAGCCGCATTACGAATTGAAAAATGATCAATATAGGCAGTACCCTCACATGTTCAGGTTATCTAACCTAAGTTACGTTGTTTCGAACCATTAACAATCATTAGATGCTACTCATAAACATCAAAAGTAACAATTATGAATTACATTCAATGTTTTAGCAGTAGGTTCGAAATAAAAGAATCAAAATAACATATTAAGATCATTCATCCAAAAACCTAATTCAATCAACACCAATAACACAACAATTCGAAAAGAAATTACAACCTTAAAGTGATAAAAATAGCTTAACCGTGACTTGGCATCGATATTCCCGTTGAACCGGTGTCAAGAAGCTAGCCTTTCATCTCCATCTTCAAGCTCTAACAATTAACTTTAGTAGCCTCCATTTATGTGAAAGAATTTGAAGAAATATTGATCACCGAATTCCTTCCACAAGCCTTTCTATTTTCTCTATAGCCACCCTTCTTTTGTTTCTATTGCCACTCCTTTGTCACTGTTGCTTGATGGGACAATTTAATGTTGGTGTTTTTGGTCACTATTCATAGATCTCCTTCTCTGCCGCAAGCTTTGTCTTATTTTCTTCACGCAACTCTCATGCAGCTCTTGGTTTTTCCCTTATTTTTTATGCACAGCTCCCACGCTATTTCTAACTCTCTATTTCACGCCCATCTTTGTTTCTTTTCTCTTCTTTCTTCAGCTACGTTAAAACCAGCTTCAGTGAAGCACTCCAACTTTCACTTTTTCTTCACCAACAAACATGGGAGCTTCAGTTCTCACATTCAGCCCCCACATTCCTCATTTTTTTTCTCCAAAATGCAACAGCCTTTCCATTCTCTTTTTATGATAAAAACTAGCTTCAAATCATGAAGAGATAGCTTACCCGAATAGATGATCTAGCACTACCTTCCCTTCAATCTTCCTCCTTCTTTCAGCTGTAACTTGTTTAATTTTCCCTTCAGCTCTCCTGTAGCTGACTGCTCCCCTCAGCCCTCTTTCTTTTCTTATTTTATAGCTAGTTTTCCCATCCGAATCATAATAGAAAAGTGTAGCATGATCTCCCTCTCCAGCTCTCTCCGAAGAAAAAACGCTCTTTTGATCTGGAATGTTAGTTAAAATGTGGCAAAATGGACAGCTGTCTTGTGATGCATCCAACTATCCCTTTTTGTCTCTTTCGGTTCACATTTCCAGCCCCCTTTTGTCTCACATAACATGTTTTCTTTATACCTTAAATGCTAGGTTAAAAATATAATGGAAGCAAGTGTGTGTAGTGTCTTACATGAGTTAATAATCTTGCATGGTTCAACTTGAATGAGTTACTTTGTAACAATATTTACTTACTTTGCATGGCTATGAAATTTTTGGATGGTAGTGAGACATGTTGACAACATTTTCTTCATGTTCTATGAATCAATAGAGTATAGAAGTAGATAACTTCAATGGATATACTATCGGGTCACTTTAGCTCTTTTACTTTCGAAATGTACCTGAGATAAAAATGGGTATCCTAAGCATTTATAAGGCATTAATCACTAACTATAGAAGATAAAATAGATCAACATTTAAACACATATCAAATTCCCCTACACTTAGCTTTTGACCGTCCTCGGGAAATTGTCAAAATCAAAATCACAAACCAACATTTTTACTCATTTTCCAAATCTTCCAAGAATAGATAATCATAAGTAAAGATGAATGAGTTTTAACTTATAGCAACAACTCAACATTCAAGCTTATACTCATGATCAATCAAAATTCACCACCCTTAAAGACTGAGTAATCTAGAGGTAGACTTGGACAAAAAGTGTTTGAACAAGATATTTTTATAGGTATACTCAAACACCATTCATGATCACAACAATCCATAACTTTGCATATCATTTCATTTCTCCACCACTAAAAGTCATATGCATAATCATGAATCAAAGGACTTTTCTAGGGTTGTAATTTGGGTATGGATAACGTGGGATCCATTTTGGTTAATGTAGTTTGAAAGCCATTAAGCTAGTGAAGCAAAAGTAACACTTAATGAAAAATTAAACGCACAAGTTAGCATTCATTCAAAACTGGGTACCGACAGCCATAAAGAATGCAACAACTATGTTTCACAACTCAATTAGCTCTCACATCATAAACCATATGAACATAACACAATGAAATGCTCCATCCAACATAACATTCTCTTCATAGGCCATATACTCAAACACCTAACCAATATTACTTAAGGAGGATAAACTATTAATTAATGACTTTTCACAACAATTGCAGTGCCTCCTTTATATTTTTTTAAACATTTTCTTTTTTTCTTTTCTTTCTTTTTTTAATAAAAAAATGCAAGAGGCTACATCAACATATGATTCATAACATGACATTTTAACAAATTTAACCAACCCACGTGTAAGCAAACCCCCGCACTTAGACTTTTACACCATCACATTCATCAAGAATTAACAAATGTTCCAGTAGCTTTAAAGCTTGGGTAGGACACTTGGTTAGGTGGATGTAATGTGGTTTATACAAAAGAAAAGGTTAATACAACTCAAAAGGGATTAGCAAAGGAAATTCACATAAATGGGTAGTCTATTTGGTTAATGTAGCTTATAATCAACAATGAATGCCTGTTCATTTTCATAAACATGCATGTGATAAACAATGTAGTCTCAAATAAAAATTCAACGCAAAGTAAGGATGTATATGTCATGAAGGTCACTCATAATAAACAAAACAGTGAGACTTATATGAATGTGTCAGTCTAATATGACTCAAAACCTCACTAGTTTTTGTCTACTACTAGTCACCGCTCTTCTAAGAATAATGTACATTAACTAATCACAAGAGCAAAAGTACATGCCAAATTTTGCTATGTATTTTTCTATTCAATTCATGCTCTAATTATGACTAAATAATCTTAAAAGCAATAAAAAACATGAAAATTTTCGATTTTGTTCATTTGATTTTGAAAAGTACCTAAAAAGCCACATAAGCCATAGTTACGCTAAAAAATATGCTATGTCCTCAATGTAAAATCAAATGCAAGAAATGGAGCAATTAATAAAAATAACAAATGCGAAAATGTAAAAGACGAAAATTAACTCCCCTTGGGTTACCTCCCAAACAGTGCCTTTGTTTAACGTCATTACCTCAGCCTCCAATTGCGTGCATCAAGTGATACTAATCACATCCTCCAGCATCAACACCTCCAAATCTTCCTTTTGGAAGCCCTCATAATACGTCTTTAAGCGACGACCATTCACTCTGAATGTCTTGTCAGTTTTAAGGCTTTGTAGCTCCACTACACCAAAAGGAAAAACATGAGTAATAATAAACGAACCAATCCAATGGGAACGTAACTTACCTAGAAAGATTTTGAGTTTGGAATGATAAAGTAACACTTTTTGGCCCACCAAGAAGCTTTTCCTCGAAATCATCTTATTATGAAAAGCTTTCGTCCTCTCCTTATGTATCACTGCATTTTGATATGACTCATTCCTCATCTCTTCCAATTCTTGTAGCTGCAACTTCCTATGCACTCCTGCATCATCCAAATGCATGTTACATCTGTTGATAGCCTAATATGCCTTATGTTGTAATTCCACAGGAAGATGATATGTCTTCCCAAACACTAGCCTATACGAAGACATTCTAATCGGTGTTTTGTAAGTCGTCTTGTATACCCATAATGCATCTTCCAGTCTTACACCCCAATCCTTCCTATTGGGCTGCACAGTTTTCTCCAGGATTAACTTGATTTCTCGATTTGAGACTTAAGCTTACCCGTTGGTTTGGGGATAGTAAGCGGTAGAAAATTTTTGCGTGATGTGATATTTTCTAAACATTGCTTTCATCACCTTATTGCAAAAGTGGGTTCCTCTGTCACTAACAATGGCTTTCTATATCTCGAACCTGGAAAAAGTGTTAGCCTTAACAAAATCTGCAACAACCTTGGCATCGTTAATCCTAGTGGTTTTAGCTTCCACCCATTTAGAAATATAATCAACCACAAGCAATATATAAGTAAAGACAAAAGATAGAGGGAAAGGTCCCATAAAATCAATGCCCTAAATGTCAAAAATTTCACAAAAAAGTAAAGGAGTTTATGGCAATTGATCCTTACGGGACAATTTACCTGATTGTTGGCATCTATCATAGGATTTGCAGATGGTGTATGCATCATTGAACAATGTTGGCCAGTAGAAGCTGCTCTCCAGAACTTTATGAGTTGTCCTTTTCACTCCAAAATGCCCTCCGTAAGCGTAGGAATGGCAGAAGGCTAAAATTGATGATGATTCATTTTTTGGTACACACCTCTTGATTACTTGATCAGTACAGTGCCTCCAAAGATACGGGTCATCCCATACATAATACTTTGCTTCAATCCGTAGCTTATCCCTTTGAGACTTTGAAAAACCAATAGGTAATTCATTAGTAACTAAAAAATTGACAATGTATGGATACCATGGTGGTGTTGCATCGACAAAAAATAATTGCTCATTCGGAAAGGTTTCTCGTAGAGGGATATCATCTTCTTCCTTTAGCAAACAACTAAGATGGTCCACCACCACATTTTCTAGCCCCTTCTTATCTTTGATCTCTAAGTTGAATTCTTGAAAGAGGAGAATCCATCTTATCAGCCTCGATTTTTCTCCTTTCTTTGTGAGCAAGTATCGTAAAGCTGCATAGTCAGAATAAACAATCACTTTAGCACTAAGCAAATACGATCGAAATTTTTTTAAAGCAAAAACCACAGTTAACAGTTCTTTTTCAGTAGTGGAATAATTTAATTGAGTAGGGTTTAGAGTCTTAGAAGCATGCATGCAAAGCTTTTCCCTCTCTTTGTCCTAGAATTGCTCTCATTTCATAATCGATCGCATCACACATGATCTCGAAGGGGAGGTTCCAATTTGGCGGTTGAATCACCGTTGGGGATGTCAGAAGCTCCTTAAGTTTATTGAATGCTTCCTTGCACTTTTCGTCGAACTCAAAGGAGTCTTGAAGAAGCTTGCATAATGGTGCAGCTATCTTCGAAAAGTCCTTAATGAACCTTCGATAAAAACCTGCATGCCCAAGAAAAAAACGCACTTCTCTTACAGTAAAGGGGTAAGGTAAAAAAGAAATAAGATCAACTTAGGATTTGTCTACTTCAATACCCTTAGCAGATATCACATGGCCTAAAACTATACCTTGATCCACCATAAAGTGACATTTTTCCCAGTTCAACACAACGTAAGTTTCTATACATCGTTCCAAGATAATGGTAAGATTCTCAAGACATTCATCAAAACAAGATCTATACACACTAAAATCATCCATGAATACCGCGATAATCTTCTCAACATATTCGGAAAAAATGCTTCCCATACACCTTTGGAATGTGACAGGTGTGTTATATAATCCAAACGACATTCTTCGGTAGGCAAACATACCAAATGGGCATATAAATATGGTCTTCTCCTGATCTTCTGGTGCGATCGAGATTTGAAGATAACCTGAAAAGCCATCTAAAAAGTAATAATAGTAATAACCAGCCAATCTCTCAAGCATCTGATCAATAAAAGGAAGGGAAAAGTGGTCTTTTCGAGTAGTAGAATGTAACTTTCTATAATCAATACATACTCACCACCCGGTTTGCACTAGGGTGGGAACTAACTTACCTTCTTGGTTTGTCACAACGGTGATTCTAGAGTTCTTTGGAACCACCTGGATAGGACTTACCAACTTACTATCAGAAATTGAGTAGATAACCCTGGCATTGAGAAGCTTCAACACCTCCTTCTTCATAACTTCCATCATTGGAGGATTCGGCCTACACTGAGCTTGCCTTGTGATTTTTGCATCCTCCTCTAACAAAATGCGGTGCATGCATATGGAAGGGCTTATCCCTTGGATATCTGCAATAGTCCACCCCAATAGCCTTCTTATGATCTCTTAGCATTCGAACCAGCCTCTCCTCTTAATTTGAAGTCAACTTCGTCAAAATGATAACTGGGAGAGTCTGCTTATCTCCTAAATAGGCATACGTCAGATGTGTAAGGAGTGACTTCAATTCCAATTTTGGTGTCTGCACATCAAAAGGTAACAACTTTTGGTAAGCTTCAGGTAGTTGTATAGAAACCAAATCATACCTTTTTGAAGAGCTTTCTAATAAATCCAAGGAGGCTGCCATTTCTATAAGCTCTTCTCCCATCTCAACATGAGTGTTGGATTCTACTTCCATATCATCAGTTAAAAAAATTTCCAAATGATCCCTGCAACTTAATTTAAACATTTTCTGCACCAAAGGATCAATCACAACAACAGAGAAAACACAATGATCATTAGGAGGATGTTTCATGGCATCAAAAATATTGAAATGAATCACTTCCCCATCAAATTCCATTGTGAGGGTGCCCTTACGAACAACTATCTTAGTTTGAGTCGTATTAAGAAATGGTCTCCCCAACAAGATAGGTATCGAATTGTATGAGGTGTCATCATTCATATCCACAACATAAAAATCTGCAGGAAATACTAACTTATTCACCTGCACCAAAACATCCACAACCACACCATCAGGATAAGCATTAGTGCGGTCAACCAATTGTATGATTACACTCGTTTCTTTCAAAGGGCCTAAATTCAAAGAAACATAAATAGAACGAGGCATTACACTAATAGAAGCACTCAAATCCAACATAGTTCCGTCGATCATAGTATTACCAATTTTGCAAGGAATGGTAAACATACCTGGATCCCGGTATTTTGGAGGCATCTTTTTTTTTTTTCTGAATACCGCCAACACATTCTCACCCAGCATCACTTTCTCATCACCTTTCAGTTTCCTCTTATATGTACACAATTATTTGAGGAATTTAGCATACCTTAGTACTTGCTTGATTGCCTCGAGTAAAGGTATGTTGACTTCAACCTTTCAGAAAGTCTCCAATATCTCTTTATCTTTCTCCTCCTTGTTTGGTCTTGTCAGTCTAATAGGAAAAGGTGGAGGGTTAGTTTTAATAATATTGGGACTTTTAGAATTTACTTTCATACTCGATGAATGGTTTTTTTCCTTTCCCAATTCCTTCTCGATCTCTTCCTCAGTAGCAATCCTTGATGGAGTTCTCTTGGAACCCTCAATCTCCTTTCCGCCCCTTAGGGTTATAACACTGACATTCTTCGGGTTTAACTTAAGTTGGGATGACAATTTTCCTCCACTTTGTGATTTTAATCGATTGAGCCTCACTGCCATCTGACCCATTTGATTTTCCAAATTTTGTGTGCTTGCTTTTGATTCCTATCAAATTTGTTGTACACCTTGCTGAAATAGTTTTTGCATATTCTGTTGAAATTGTTGCATATCCTGTTGTAATTGTAGATTGTTAACAGCAATATTCTTAACAAGATCTTTTAAAGATGTACCTAAACTAGAAGAGAAGCTCCCTGTGCTTCTTGTTGCCTTCGTTGAAATCCTTGTACTCCTTGCGGTTGATTTTGGAATAAATTTTGCTATCGATTTCCTCTATAACTTAAGTTGGGTGATCCTTCTAACCTGGGTTATACGTCCATGAGTACGGGTTGTATTAGTTTGGGAAGTTTCCTCCTGCAGCATTCACATACTCCGTACTTCCTTTTTGTAATGTCAGACACTCATCAGTTGGATGGCTCGTGTTTGAACATATTCCACACACTTTCACTTGTGTTTGTCCAATGGCAATCTGTTTTACAAAAGATGTTAGTTTATCTAAACGATGTTCAATGGATGAAGTGCTTACCCCGTTTAGTCATCGAACATCATTACAAGTGCCGAATTATTGGTGTTAGCGGCCATCCGCTCAAGTAATATCCTAGATTCAATGGGAGTTTTCTTGAAAGGTGCCCCACTGCTCGTTGCATCAATCAAACTCCTCTCCATCGATAACAATCCTTCATATAAATATTGGATGAGAAGTTGATCTGGTATGTTATGGTGCAGGCACCTGGCACATAACTTCTTGAACTGCTTCCAATACTCGTAAAGAAATTCTCCATTATGTTGCTTGATGCCACATATCTCCTTCTAAACACTCTCTGTTTTTTAAGCTGAAAAATATTTCTTTAAAAACAGTCTCTTTATCTCCAGCCAAGTATTTATGCTCCCTGTTGGTAAATAAAACAACCAATCTTTTGCTGCATCTTTGAGTGAGAACGGGAAGGCTCTCAACATTATCTGCTCGTCTGTCACCCTAAGAACTTCATGCTCAAGCAAAGCACATCAAGCTCCTTGAGATGCTTGTGCACATCCTCACCTGCAAGACCATAAAAATTGGGTAATAAATGAATTAATCTAGATTTTAACTCAAAGGTAACTTGTTCAGCAAAATTAGGAAATGTAATGCATAGGAGTCTTTGGGTTAAGTCTGGTACAGCCAATTCTCTCAATGTTCTCGAATTTGCTATAATTGTTTTAAATTCAGGTTCTGGGTCTCCAACTAAAGATGTTCTTGCTTCTCTTCTTAACCTCCGTAGTGTTCTCTCGATCTCTGGATCAAGTCTCTACGAGAAAATTTGGTCACTACCATACACCAACACTTACAAACCTTTAAAAGTTAACAAATAATCAAAAAGAAACAAATATATTCACAAAACATCAACTAAAATAAAATACGAAAATTAAACTACTATACTCACCGGCAACAACGCCAAAATTGACCGGCTATTCGTAACTCTAGTCAAAATAAAATAACTAGACTAACTTTGTAGTAATGGTAAGTCTAGGTCAATCCCACAGGGAGTTTCGGTTAGCTTATAAAATGAAATTAATCGGTGTTTAGGAAAACTGAGGGGAGGGGGGTGGATTTTGGAATAAGAAAATAAAATGAAACTAACTAATGAAAACAAATTAAAAAAATATTAAAAAATGGTAAATTTGGGGAATTCGATAAGGGTCTGATTCTTTGGTTCAATCTCGGCCTACACCCTAATTAAGCATAATTCAATGATTTGTTGTTCTCAAACCTCTCCTAGCAAATATTAATCGTGGGTTAATAATTAACCTGATTTTTCCTTTAGGTTTTGTTTAATCAAGATACGATCATTAACTACACCTAAGCACCGAATAACCTAGGATACGATCTCTAGATTTAACTAGGTAGTAGCATTACGAATTAGGAAAACCGATTAATCAAGGTAACAACCACATACGATGCGTCATTTAACCTAGGTCTTTTTATCCCTAATGCTTACGAATCATTAGTCACTACACATAAGTTTCAACATAACAATTACGGATTATATCGAATTTTAGCAATGGGTATGCAATCAAACGATTCAATGAAAATATTAAAATCATCCTTTCACAATACCCTATGGATTCATACACAAATAACCGAATAATAACGAAAATCCGATTATCCATACACAAAACTTAAATCAATTAACATAGGATATCACAATTAATTCCTAATAAGAAAAAGAAACAACAAAAACAATAAAAAATGGTTAACTCGGATCATCGGCGTCAATGTCACCTCCAAATCGGTGTTGGGATGTTACCCCTCTATGGTTCTCTCTTGAAAAAATATTTCAACACCCATTGATAACCCTACCGAATACCCCTCTATCTCTTCACTCTAACTACTGCTAGCCTCCTTTATTCACTATTCCATGATGTGAGAAATAAATATGGTGAGCACCCATGCTATTCATGCCACTGCTCTTCCTTCTTTGTTTCTCTCTACTGCCACTATCTTCTCTCTATTTCACTGTAGCGTAATGGGACGAATAAGATTTATTCCACCGTCACTATTCACATTTCTTGTTTTTGCCCGCCTCTCCTTTGCAGCGCATTTTACGCTAGTGTTAACTCATGAAAGCTAGCGTTTTGCTCTTTTTCTTGTTGTAATTTTAGGCTGGTTCACCAACTGCTTGCATTTCGTTTTAAGCTTATCCTATTGCCTTCACATTGCTATTTTGTTCAACATTTATCCACCTATTTCATGCTTTGCTCCTCACCATAATCTATGCAGCTCACATTCTTTTCTTCATGTCTTCATTTTTGTTTTATGCCGCCACCAACAAGCTATAATCTCTTTTCATTTTATGCCTTTTTCTTGTTAAACATTTGTGCTCCAATTTTCTTTAGAATCTTGTCTTTTTGGTCTCAAATATATATCAACATATCAACCTAGCATTTAACACAAATTGAACACAAATTAAGCATTTTATCTTGAAAAAAAGGATTGAAATCACATGGAAACACATAAGAAAATATAAGATAATTCAATCATATCAAATACCCCCACACTTGGACTATTGCTTGTTCTCAAGCAATTTAAACACAACTAAAATATTCTATCAATTCATTTTCAAAGAAAATCAAGTATATGCAATCCTTCAGACATCGGTAACTCAAGCATCAAGCTACTACATATATCATAGTTTGTTCATCAGTGCACCTAAACAAAGTCAAATAAAGACACCATTGATCAAAGGTACCCATAAAGTTAAGATGAACTTTTCTCACGGTGTTCACTCATATCACTCAAGAATGTGATGGGTTGGTGTTTCACTCAATACTCCCTCTAAGAGATTACACTACCATAGGCTTGCAAATACACCCATTTTCCTCTATGTAGAATACATGCTATCACGAATCAAAAGGGCTTTTACTCGGGTTATAATAGGGTTTGGGTTAAGGTAAGGTCAAAAGGTTACTTGCAAGCATTCACAAAGTACTAAGTAAAAGGGACAACCAACTACAAATTCTGAGATAATTATATGAATACAATGGACTACAACTACTTATCACTAACTAATGCTACTATGTTTTATTCCTTTTCTTTTTCTTCCCTTTTTATTTTTTTCATTTTTTCATTTTTATTTCTTTTTCTTTCTTTTTTTTACTTGAATAAAACTAAAAGCAATAGGAAACAATAGTAGCATATATCAAAAAAACATGAGTAGAAGTACCTCTAAAAAATCTCAGAATACAATACAAAACTAAAATCCCTAAATTGTAGACATTAAATGCTTACTTAGTACTTCATTAAACTTGCATCAGGGTAAGGTTAGTGGGTTTTTGGGTTTCAATGTAAGGTGATTAATACAGAAATAAACAAGGTTAAAGGTCCAAAGCGGTTTTCCAGGGAAAAATGATTTGGTGGGTTATTTAAGATAAGGGTTCAAAACAAAGAAGGTTTTAATCATTTCCATAAACCATGCAACTAGTAGTTTCGAACCGGTTTAATGCAAGTTTTAAAAGTAATCTTCCTAGGGGAACATCACACACAACAAAGAAACAGAATATGATTGTAAAATGCAGTCATATAGGCTCAAAACCTTACATAAGCTTATATGAAAATCCATCAAAATTTCATACATTACCTAATCACTTAAGTATCAAATTATTGACTGAGTCTATGCAACCAACTACTTCAATCAATCCACATGATTCATCTTCTTGTCAAGTTGCCTAATCCAAATTCACGCATACAACTCAATTCTCATTCCAACTACTATGACAGAATTTCATGATTCAACATTCATCATTCATCATTCATCATAATTCAAGTGCAAAAATTTTAAAACTGGCCCCACCCTCGCACTTAAATAGGACATTGTCCTCAATGTCTTAAAATTAATAAAAACACAAAGGGAATGGAAACAAGAATACTCCCCTCAGGAGGCCATATGAATCCTGAAAGCAAAGAAATGATAGCTTCCCTCTTGAAGAATAGCAACCCATCTTCCACCTACAACCAAAACACACAAAAAGCAAATAAACACTCAAAGCGAACCAACTAACAAATATGTACAAAAGAGAAAAACACAAACAAAAACAAAAGGATAAAGATAAGGTGCATCCCATCAAGCGCTTATTTTAGGTCATAAGCTTGACCCTCGGCATATGTATATCGTCCATTGTCGAATAGATGCTTGAGGCCAACAGGAAGCATACTCAAACTCCGTGAGGTGCATAGAGAACATTCCCTCGAAGTAAGCTCCTTATTAGCATGATGCCTCGAGGCTTCTAAGGAATGGAACTTCATCGTTTTGCCATCATACTCTAATGTCCACTAGTCTATTTGGGCATCGCCCTTCTTACACCAGGATGGTCTTTGTAAAAGTATCACCAATGGGTGTGGAGACTCGAAATCCTGCTTGCCACCTTCAATCTTCAGCTCGCTCGCCCACAGCTCTCATAAAAATTGCACTTTTTGTGGCTCTTCCTCTTTCTTTAGATTCTTCATCTCTACTGAGTCCTCGCTCTTTTAAAATAATTCGAATGACTCTTTGCCTTTTTCTTTTTCGTTTAATTCTTCCAACTTGCTGAGTAAAGGTGAAGGGTTAGTCTCGAACATAATTACAGACTCAGTACTTACCTCTGAGCTAAATGATATAGCTTTTTTTGCTTTGAGCACCTCCTTTGGTTCTTCTACACAAGCAATTTGTTGAGGGTTGGCCTCAAAATTCTCAAGCTCCTTATCACTTTGTAAAGTTTCCGCAAAAATATCTATTAGGTACACTTCGGGTTGATATGACTACTCCTCTTCACTTTGTGGTTCCAGATGATTGATATCTACCCATCGGGGCAATGCATCTTACTGGAATTGCAGATCATCCTGTCAGATTTGTCGTACAGCTTTCTGAAATAGCTATTGCATATTCTCTTGGAACTGCTGCATATCCTGTTAAATTTGAAGATTGTTAGTAGCCATAATATTAAGTATTTCTTCTAGAGACATACCTGAGTCGTGTTGACTCTCTGAATCTTAGCCGCTAAACCATGTAGTTTTTGGAAATTGCCCTCCATCTTACTAGAATTGTAGAGTATTCCTCTACAATTTCAAAGTATTAGGGTTCACAATATTAATTAACTCTTTTATAGATGGATCGAAGTCATGATAGGAAGCTTCAGGTCTGTATAAGAATTGTTGTGCATTCTGCAAACTATCATGGAAGTAATTCTGATGATTATCCAATCCATAACCAAAGTTAGGTTGATCAGGCCAAACATTGTTATAGGATTGAGAATATGAGTTATAAAAGAAATTACTTCCATCCATATTGATTTTTTTAAAATCACAAACACAAAATAGAATAAAGAAAGGATCACAAAATAATTGAAAGAAATCAATTACGAACAAATATAAATAAAACACCAATTAAATCATAAACAAAAACTAAAACACCGTACTCCCTGGCAATGACGCAAAAATTTGATAGCGTGTGTTGAGTGCGCTGTAAAATTTACTTAGCTCTGCACACTAAAATTTGTAGTTATGGTGAGTCTGGATCGAATCCACAGGGAATGTTCGGTTAATTTTTGTAACGAAATTAATTGATGCAAGGAAAATATAAAAAGGGGTTTTTGGATTTTTAAGCAATTTAGAAATTAAAGAAAAAGTAAGCTATCAAAACAAACTAAAACAAGCAATCGAAAATGAGAAAGTGTTAAATATAATTAAGGTTCGGTTCTAGGCTCAATCTCAGCCTAAACACGATCAAGCATATTCCATCATCCTAATGTCTTTACAACTCTCTTCGAACTATTGATTTGAGACTAATATAACGCTCTACTAATCTTGGTTTTCCCTTAGGTCGTGTTTAATCAAGATACGATCATTAATTAAACCTAACTACCGAATAACCTAGGATACGATCTAGATTCTATTTGGCAGTCGCATTATGAATTGGAAAACAATTAATATAGGCAATAACCTCACATGTTCAGATTATCTAACCTAAGTTATGTTGTTCCTAATGATTAACAATCATTAGATGCTACTCACAAACATCAAAAGTAACGATTATGGATTACATTCAATGTTTTAGTAGTAGGTTTGAAATAAAACAATCAAAATAACATATTAAGATCATTCATCCAAAAACCTATTTCAATCAACACCAACAACACAACAATCCGAAAAGAAATTACAACTTTAAACCGTGACTTAACGTCAATGTTCCCGTTGAATAGGCATCAGGAAGCTAGCCTTTCATCTCCATCCTCAAGCTCCAACAATTAACTTTTGTAGCCTCCATTTATGTGAAAGAATTTAAAGAAAGATTGATCACCGAATTCCTTCCATAAGCCTTTCTATTTTCTCTATAGCCACCCTTCTTTTGTTTCTATTGCCACTCCTTTGTCACTGTAGCTTAATGGGACAATTTAATGTTGGTGTTTTTGGTCACTATTCACGTATCTCCTTCTCTGCCACAAGCTTTGTCTTCTCTTCTTTACGCAACTCTCATGCAGCTCTCAGTTTTTCCCTTATTTTTCACGCACTTTCTTCCTTTCTTTTTCAGCTACCACGCTATTTCCAGCTCTCTATTTCATGCCCATCTTTGTTTCTTTTCTCTTTTTCTTCAGCTACGTTGAAACCAGCTTTAGTGAAGCACTCAACTTTCATGTTTTCTTCACCAAAAAACATGGGAGCTTCGGTTCTCACATTCAGCCCCCACATTCCTCATTTTATTCTCCAAAATGCAGTAGCCTTTCCACTCTCTTTTTATGAAAAAAACTAACTTCAAAGCATGGAGAGATAGCTTACCCAAATAGATGATCTAGCTCTACCTCCCCTTCCCTCCTTCTTTCAACTTTAACTTGTTTAATTTTCCCTTCAGCTCTCCTCCAGCCGACTGCTCCCCTTAGCCCTCTTTCTTGTCTTATTTTGTAGATAGGTTTCCCATCCGAATCATAATGGACAAGTGTAGCGTGATCTTCCTATCCAGCTCTCTCCCAAGAAAAACACATTCTTTTGATCTGGAATGTTAGTTAAAATGTGACAAAATGGACAGCTGTCTTGTGATGAATCCAGACCTCCTTTTTTTGTCTCTTTCGGTTCACATTTCCAACCCCCTTTTGTCTCACATAACATGTCTTGTTTATACCTTAAATGCTAGGTTAAAAATGGAATGGAAGTAAGTGTATGTAGTGTCTCACGTGAGTTAATAATCTTGCATGGGATAACTTGCATGGTTCAACGTGAATGAGTTGCTTTGTAACAATATTTACTCACTTTACATGGCTATGGAATTTTCTGGATGGTAGTGAGTTATGTTGACGACATTTTATTCATTTTCCATAAATCAATAGAGTATGGAAGTAGAGAAGATAGCTTCAATAGACATGCTTTCGGATCACTTTAGCTCTTTTACTTTCGAAATGTACCTGAGATAAAAAAAAATGAGCTAAAATGAGTATCCTAATCATTTCTAAGGCATTAATCACTAAGTGTAGAAGAAAAATAGATCAACATTTAAACACATATCAGAACCCAAAGCATTCTTTTAGAGAGAGTTGCGTAAAGATGATAGAAGTTTTTTAAAGAAAGTTGCACAGAGAAGAAAAACGTTTTTAAAGCAAAAGATAGGTTTGGGTTACGAAAGGTGTTGTGGTTTGTCCATTTATTTTTTATGTACATTAGTTTTACATTTATTTAATTCATTAATGATATGTGAATGTGTTTTTACATAGAATGAATTATTATGAGTTTAGTAAATATGTTTTTGTTAAATTAATTTGGTGAAATAATTTTAAATGGTCTGTCTATTTATTTTTTATGTAAATTAGTTTTATATTTATTTAATTCATTAATGATATGTGAATGTGTTTTACATAGAATAAATTATTATGAGTTATATAAATTTGTTTTATGTAAAATAAATATCATGTT
>JAOQMS010000004.1:19460343-19496101 GCA_027563885.1 Erythroxylum longipes | reverse complement strand
TATGGCACTTACAAGTTGGAGTGTCACATTGGTTTGCAAACAAACACTAGATGTCACTCTAGATGTCACAATTGATCATGCGAAAAATTCACTTCAAGCTTGGATTTTTAAGAATTTTCAAGCCTTCTTTTCAATTAATCATCACCCAAACCTTGTTTAATGTATCCATGACATATATTCCGAGACCTGGGCCCAAGATTAATACCTTAAGTCTCCAATGAAGACAATAAATTCCAATTCTCTAAGTGTGATTCTTTAAACCATAATTTAAGACATATGCAATACATGTTCAATGAAACATTCCAACTAGGGTATAATTTAGGGCCTTACACAATATGCCTAAACATGCATCCTATTCAACACAAAAAAAAATGCAATTAAGAAATTGATGTCACCTCCCCTGACTTAAAGATCACATTGTCCTCAATGTGACAAGTCAATAACTAAATAAAGGGAAATGACATAAAACCATATAAAAAAATGATAACAAACCAAACAAAAGAAATTTAAGCAAACAAATGATATGACCCAAATAGAAGATACTGACGTGAAATCAACATTAAAGAAATTAGAACTGAACACAAGACATAACACAAACAAATAATATGTAACCAAATACACATGAAAAGAAATGCACTCACATATAAGAAATAAAAAAAATTAAAATTTTAAGGGATAGGAAAAGCTTATTCTGATGATGGTGGTGACGATGACAGTGTAGGAGCTTTAAAATTGTTCCTCCGATAGAAGTGGAGGAACCTCTTTTTCAAACTATGCTGCTCCTTATGTACTGTCTGCATTTGTGTGCTGAGCTCATTTAGTTGAGATGTCATATGTTGTTGGTTGGAGGATATTTGTTCAAGGCTTTGTAAGAGTTGGTCAACCCCTGCTGGTGCTCTAGGTTCTGCTGCTTCCGCTTCATCCTCTGGATCCTAAGCTGCTCGAGATGTAGAAGGTCAGGACACAGCTGTACTGATGCTTCTCCTGTTTTTCACTGCAATACGCGTCTAAGGATTACGAAGTTCTATAGAATGAACCTCCACAATCTCGAGACACCTCAAAAACAATATATCAAACATATCGTGTGGCGTTGTACGCACCTTTTCCAAATTATGGTTATAAAAACGAGCTAAAGTAGTAACAATGTGCCCCATTCCAAAATATGAACTTTGCTTATTGACAACACTGACAATTGATTTAAAAATTATAAAGGGTGTGTTGATTCTAACCTTGTGATCCATGCACCATAAGAAAAAAAGTTCTTTAACCGAACATTTGCTACTTTTGGTTTTATTAAACACAGTTAAACACATGAATTTATGCAACAGTAAATGTTCGACACTACGTATTCAAACATTCAGTGTATTGCATGAATCAAAACTGTCTTCCCCCGTTAAAATTTTCCAATAGGAATCCACATCAAATTCAGGATGATCATCTAAAAATTTCGTATTTTGGAAATCAAAAAGATGACGCATGACATTATAATCCAATTTATACACAACACTGGATAATCTAAACCAAAAAACATCCATTTTTGGGGTATAATAGATAGTAGTGAAAATTTGAGTTGTCATCTTAGGGTGAATATGCATGTCACACCGAATGAAACTATTCCACCCTATGTTGTCAGCTAGTCACTCAATCTTTGTTCTCACTCCTATGTCCTCTAACAATGCAAAATTGAAATAATTAGGATTGATTATTCCCCTATCCCTAAAATCACAGAAGCGCGTACCTTCTTCTTCTGAGTAAATCGAGAAGGGAGATCGATAAGTTGTCGCCAAATCACTTTTTCCTTCATCGAAAACTTGACGGCGCACTTCGTCACTCGATTTCTGAGCCATCATCTTCTTCAGTGCCATTATTATAGAAAAGCTTGCAAGAATAAGAGAGAGAAAGTGAAATTCGTGCTTTGGAGAGAGAGAACAAACAAAACTTACCTAAATCTTTGTTGTTTGTAGAGATTAATGCATGAAAATGAAAAGAATGAAAGAATAATGAAAGAATTGAAGAAAAATCCAAGAATCTAAAGGGAGATTGAAGAATTTTAGAGAGTGAGAGGAGAGAATTTCGTGGGTAGGAGAGAGAGAGTATGAAAATTTTGAAGATAGGGTGAGAGAAAAAGTGGGAGGGAAACTTAAGTTTCCCTCAGGTGTGGGATTCCCACGGTCGTAGGAATGCCCATAATTCCCACGAACTTGGGAATCCTCTCTAGAAAGGAATCACCACAACTCCCACGAGTGTGGGTTTTCTCTCCAAAAACTTTCTAAAGAGATTTCCCACGCTCTTGGGAATCACTGCAATTCCCACGAACGTGGAATTGGTGTTCCTCACAATTCTAAACCTTCTTCTAAGCTTAAATGATCCCAAAACCTACAAACACATCAAGGTAATATCATCAAAAATAATTTTAGAAAGAGAACAAATTAAAATCCAAACAAGATCGACATGAACATCAATCAATCTTAATTTGAAAATAATCAAACCAAAGAACTCAAACAAAAACTAGACAAAAACAACACAAGAGATTAAACATGCTAAGTTAAGGTCATTAGCTTGACCATTCAGTATATACTCAAGAATAAGTGGAAGATAGGAGAGAGATAATTTCCCTCGCTTGTGGATATGTCCCTCCATAATATGGTTAACAGCATTGCCCATTGACCTTGAATGTTTCCCCATTATCATTTTCCAGCTCCACAGCTCCATTAGGAAACACTTGAAGAATTTTAAAAGGCCCACTTCATTTTGACTTGAGTTTTTTTAGAAAAAGCCAAAGTCTTGAGTTAAACAAAAGTACTAAATCCCCACTCTTAAATTCCTTCATCTTGATATGGCCATCATGCCACTTCTTAGCCCTTTCTTTATATAGCTTGGCATTTTCATAAGCATCATACCTCAACTCTTCCAACTCGTCGATGTGTAACAACTGCTCCTACCAGCTTCTAATCCATGTTCAATTTCTTGATTGCCTAATATGCTCTATACTGCAATTCCAATGGTAAATGACATTCCTTGCCATGTACATGCCGATATGGTGTTATGTTTATAGGGGTCTTAAAAATTATTCTGCAAGCCCACAGCACATTGTCTAGTTTCATTAACCAATCTTTCCTTAAAATGTTCACTGTCTTCTCTAAATCTTTTTCAGCTCTCTATTCACCACCTCCACTTGACCACTAGTTTGGGGATGGTACGGGGTAGCCACTCTATGATAAACATTGTATCTTCTTAGAAGGTTCTCAAACGGTTTGTTGTTAAAGTGACTTCCTCCATCTCTTATAATTGCTCTAGGTACCCCAAATCTAGTAAAAATCTTCTTAATGAACTTCTGAACCACCTTGTTATCATTGGTTGGAGTAGTGACCTCTTCGACCCCTCTAGAAACATAATCAACTCCAACCAAGATATAGATATTGCCTTCAGAGGGTGGGAATGGTCCTATGAAGTACAGCCCCATACATCAAATATCTCCACCTCTATTATATTTGAAAGTGGCATTTCATCTCGTTTTGATATGTTGCCAACTCTTTGACATCTATCGCACTTAAGCACAAAATATTGAGCATTTTTAAACAGAGTTGGCCAATAGAATCCACACTCCAAAATCTATGTCGCAGTCTTATTAGCTCTATAATGCCCTACATACGGTGAGCTATGACATTGAGTTAAGATCTCAGGCATTTCATCTTCAGGAACACACCAACGAATTAAACTGTCAGCACGGATCTTATAAAGTACAGGTTCATCCCAAATATAATGAGCGCATTGAGATAAGAAACGCTTCCTTTGTTGATATGATAAATCAGATGGAAGAATACCACCTAAAAGGTAATTTGCAATATCGGCAAACCAGGGAAGGAAAAGGTTATCTACCATCATCAAAGTCTCATAAGGAAAGCTTTCCTTAATTTCCTCTTCCTCTTTGTGATGTCAGACTTCAAGCCTCGATAAGTGATCCGCTACGACATTTTCTGCTCCTTTCTTGTCTTTGATTTCAATATTAAACTCTTAGAGCAGGAGTACCTATTGAATAAGCCTAGCCTTGCCATCCTTCTTGGTGAAAAGGTAGCACAATGTTGCATGGTCTGTAAACACCATAACTTGTGAACCTAACAAATAAGAATGAAAATTTTCACAAGCAAATACTATCACAAGCAGTTCTTTTTCATTAGTTGTATAATTCAATTGTGCTCCTGTCAACGTCTTACTTGTGTAATAGATAGCATACAACCTCTTCTCCTTCCTCTGACCTAGCACACACCCAACTGCATGGTCGCTTGCATCACATATGATCTTAAATAGAAGAGACCAATTCGGTGATGTCAAAATTGGTGTTGTTATGAGTGCCTTCTTCAACCTGTTAAAAGCATTCAAACAATCATCATCCGAATCAAAAAGCACATCTTTTACTAATAAATGAGTCAAAGGTTTTGCAATGAGGGAAAATTCTTTAATGAAACTTCGGTAGAACCCTACATGACCTAGAAAAGCTCAGACACCCTTGATGTTAGAAGGAGGTGGTAACTTTTCAATTATTTCTGTCTTAGCTCGATCCACTTCAATCCCTTTATATGAAATCTTATCGCCTAATACAATTCCCTTTTAGACCATGAAATGACATTTTCCCAATTTAAAACTAAATGTGAGTCCTCACATCTTTGGAGCACTTTATCTAAGTTTAGCAGGCAATGATCAAAAGAATCTCCAAAAATAGAAAAATCATCCATAAATTTTTCATCCATGTTTACGAATATGGCCATCATGCACCTTTGAAATGTAATAGGTGCATTAAATAAACTAAAATGCATCCTTCAATATGCAAAAGTTCTGTACGAACATGTAAAAGTGGTTTTCTCTTGATCTTTCGGATATATAAATATTTGATTATACCCTGAATATCCATCCAAAAAGCAATAAAAAGAATGACCAACTACTCTCTCAATCATTTAGTCCACAAAAGGTAAAGGGAAATGATCCCTCTTGGTGGTCAAATTTAACTTTCTATAGTCAATGTATACTTGCCACCCTGTGACAGTCCTAGTGGAAATCTTTTCCAATTCTTCATTTTCTATCATTGTCATACCACCCTTCTTTTGCACATACTATACTGGACTCACCCACTCACTATCCGAAATGGGGTAAATTATTCCTGCATCTAGAAGTTTCACCACTTCCTTCTTTACAACCTCTTGCATATTCAGATTTAGCCTTCTCTGTCGTTCTGTCACAGTTCTACAGCCTTCTTCTAGATTAATTCCGTGCATCACCACATTGGGGCTAATCCCCCGAATATCAGAAATTTGCCACCGTACAGCTCTCATCCTTTTCGTAATAGTCTCCACCACTTTCTCTTCTTGCTCACAATTTAATTCATTAGAGATAATGATAGGTAAAGTGTGGTTCTTTCCTAAAAAGGTATATCTCAAATGGGAAGGTAAAGGTTTAAGCTCTAAAGTGGGAGGTTTAACGGTAGTAGGTGGTGTAGGTGCTCCAGCTCTCTCTAATTGTTCAAGCTCCACTTCCTCACAAACATCCTCTTCCTTGACACTTTCATCTTTGTGTACTCCATTCACCTAATCAACTCCTTCTTTAATTTCCTTCACACACTCATCTACTACATCAAATTTCTTACACACATTTCCATTCATCAGTTTCTTCAAAGACTTTGTCATATTAAACTCAACTTGCTCACCACCAATTCTCAACACAAGTTTTCCTTCATGAACATCAACTAATGCCCTACCAGTATTCATAAAGTGCCTACTCAAAATTAACGACAATTTTATCATCTTCAAAATCCAACACAACAAAATAAACTAGAATTATAAATTTATCCACTTGTACCAATACATCTTCCATAACTCCAAATGACCTTTTTATTGATTGATTCACAAGTTGAATCAATATGGAAGTCGGCTTGACCTCTCCTAATCCCAATTTCCTAAAAATAGACAAAGGCATCAAATTAATACTTACACCTAAATCACATAAACATTTGGAAAATTCAAAATTGCCAACAACACATAGAATAGTAAAACTCCCTGTATCTTGAAATTTTGAAGGCATTTGACTTGAAATAATAGAAATACAATTCTCCGTCAATGTAACTATCTGATTGTCTTCCCAAGTACGTTTGTGCGTAAGTATATCCTTCAAAAACTTCGCATACTTGGGCATACACTCCAAAGCTTCCACCAATGACAAATTAATCTGTAGCTTCTTCAGTTTCTATAAAAATTTGGAAAACTAGGTATCCACTTGATGTTGCTTCCCTCGTTGTTGATATGGGAGTTTGGGCTTATAGGGTGGTGGTGGTATATATGGCCTACCCTCTCCCCTTTTTTCTTCTATCTCTGTACTATTCTCTTTTTCATGGTCGTCCTTTTTCGCCTTGGTTTTTCCATTTGCTTGCCACTCCGAAGTGTAATAGCTTTGAGTTGCTCCCTTGGAATAAACTCATTACTGCTTAGTAAGCAACTTGCATTTTAAGAAAATAAAGCATCAGTAAGTTGACATACCTGGACTTCCAAATTATGGATTGACAAGGCATGATTCTTCATAATCTGATCAAATTTTGCCTCCATCCTCGATTGATTTTCCTCCTGGCTTTCATACATCTTTTTTTGACTCTCTGCTTGAACTTCCGGTTTGGAATTAAACATCTCCATAAATTTGTCCAACTTATTTTTCAACGCTCCGCTTCTATCTTGTTGGAATCCTAGCAGTCTTTGTGGTTTTTGTTGGCCACCTGCATTATTGTTGCTTTAAGAAAATTTTGGGTGGTTTTTCCAACCTAGATTGTATATATTCGAGTATGGGTTATTACCTCACTGCGGGTGGCGTAAATAGCTTACTTGTTCGGTCCTGCTAGCTCCCAATAGAAAATATTCCGCTGAGCTGTGATTGTTCTCCCCACACAGCTCACACTGTGCTTACATTGCCTTTACTACTGAGGTGGACACTCCTTGCATGTTGTTTAGCTGCTTCATCAACGTCGTGATTTGAACCTGCAAGGCAGTAACTGAGTCAATAGGTATCATACTTTTTTGTTGCTTCTGTCCTTGTCTACTCCTCTTGTTGGACCACATGCAGCTGTTGCTTGCCAACTCCTCTAATAAATTTTGAGCTGCTTCCACCGTCTGCCTTATCAGTGAGCCTCCGGCTACTGCATCAATTATGCCCCTTGTGCTTGGGTTCACTCAATTATAGAATGTTTGAAGTAGAAATTCCCTTGGTAGGTTGTGATGTGGACAGCTCCTTTAAAGTTCCTTAAATCTCTCCCAAGCTTCGTAAAGAGATTCTCCATCGCTTTGTTGGAAATTGGTTATCTCCTTGATAATCCTCATCGTCTTTGTCAATGGAAAATATTTAGCGAGGAATGCTTGGGTAAACTGCTCCTAACTCGTGATCTGGCTTCAATTTAAAGAATTGTACCATGCTTTAGCCTGATCCTTCAACGTGAATGAAAATAGTCATAGCTTCACCGCATCGTTAGACATTTTGTTGAATCGGAATGTGTCACAGATCTCTAAAAAATTTGCAATGTGGGCATTCAAATCCTCGTTGGATAGCCCGTAAAACTGCACATTATTTTGGAGAATGTTGAGCATGCTAGCTTTATCTTAAAATTATTCGCTTAAACTACTGACCTCGCCGCTCCCTGAGGACTAAACCCTAGCCTCATGAAATCCATGAGTGTCCTTTCCGGTCCTCCTTGCTCTCCTTCTTCAGCCATATCTTGATTTGAGAAATTTAGATGCTTTGCCCTTCTTATTTCTCTTTCTTGCTTCTTAATGTTTAGAAATTTGCCTTCTATAGCTTCTTGCTTCCTTCGTGTGCTCCTTAAGTTCATGCACCTGCAAATACACAAGGAACAGTATCAAAAACTTTTAAATCAAAGTAATCTAAATCAAACATGATGCTTAACAATCAATCCCCGGCAGCGGCGCCAAAAACTTGTTGATGGTAAAACCTATCTACTTGTTTTACGCTCAAAAACTGCAAGTGCACGGGTTGTGACCAGTAGTAAAAAGAGCGGATATCTATCCCACAGGGATTGATGCCTAGACACCGCTTAAGTTAAACACAACTTTGTTTAAGAAACTAAATTGTGAAATGCAAATAATCTAAAAAAATAAATTAAAATTAAAAGATACTTATGTAAACAATGGACAATACTGCAATTGTAGAAAATCTGAATTCAAGAATCTAAATTCTAGAGATTACTTTTTCCTTATTTTGTCTCCCTCCTATTTTATTGATTGAATTGTGTCTCACCCTAGATTTTCAAATGTACTAATTACCCTCTCAAGGTATAACTATTTTGCCCTAATCGAATTAACAGGAATCGCTTGAACGATCTCTCAACCTACCCAATGACTCTACCGATTCAACTAGTTATTAAGCTATCCTATGGGTGATCAATTGACTAATCAAGATCTCTCTTCTAATTATTCAATTGACATAATGATTGCTAGTTTATAGGTCGCCAACTCTCGTTGTACAATACTACACGAATCTCATCTCACTCACTCTCTCGATTTGTTACAAGACAACAATTTAAAACAACAATCATCAAAAACACTTCATTCAATTCAATAAAATAGGGGTCTTGACAAAATAATTCAAAAGCAATCTCTAAAATAAAATCAGCCTAACATGGTCTCCATAGCATCATCAACAATCAAATAAACCATTTTTACAAAGAATGGAGAAGATTATAATGAAAGAAAATTGAATAAAAAGACTCCTTCTCTTCTTTGCCAAAATCTGGAATTTTGGTGTTGATGTTCTAATTTGCCCAATCTTGATGATGATCCTTGTCTTCAATCCTTCCTCAAGGCTCCGAACATGTGTTCTCCACTTAAGGATGGTGTTTCTATTCGTGGGTGTCGTCTCTCTTGAAGATGGAGGCTTAATGATGTTTTTATAGTCTAAAAATCCTAGGTTTAATGAAGTCTCACAGATTGCCTCGGATTACAGATGCACTTCTCATTTCTACTGTGATTTCCTATGGCCTAGGGAATTTGCATGATTCCCACGAATGTGGGAATTTGTCCCAGATGCATTTTCCTTGTCTTCTCTTCTTTGATCTTTTATTCAACCTCCAAGTTGCTCCCTCTTCCTTCCTACACAAAAGTAATCAATTCTTACCCTCAATTAGCATCAAACACACAAGAAAAACAATGGAAATCAAACTAAATGAAAACTTAGAAAATGAATCCTAAACTAGAACAATAAACAACAATTATGCTAGAAAACGCATGCCAATTACCTATAAAGACATACTAATGCACACCTATCAAGGGTGTGAAATTTTGAGTTTTTGATTTCATAAAGATTATCAATTTGATTGCTTATGAAAGTTCTAGGAGAGCTAAAATCTAATTATTGGCTAATTTGGTTAATAAGATATGATAATTAAAGGTGTGTGATAATTGTGATTTGTATGATGTTTTAGGGTTCAATTTGTTAGGTATTTAGTGTTAAATTGAGTGTTTAGTGTGTATTTAGGTTTTAATTGTGTTAATTTATGTGTTTAATTGTTTTTATAGGTTAGTATGTTATATTTTTTAGGTACCTTCATGTGTTTGTTAGTTTTTTAGGGTAAACAGTAAAGAGCGGAGAAGTTTCGAAGAGTTTCGAGCCAAAAACATGGCCCACGATCATGGCACAATAGGCCATGATCGTGACAGAAAGAGACGAGTTGACGGGACCTAGGCCATGATTGTGCACTTTAGGCCACGATCGTGGCCTGCATCGAGCTGATACAGAAACTCCAATTTCGTAAGATTTTTCAGACCGTTTCAACCCCGAATTAACCTAGATCGTGGCCTGCATCGAGCTGATACAGAAAATCCAATTTTGCAAGATTTTTCAGACCATTTCAACCCCGAATTAACCTATGGCTTCCAAGATATAAATAGAACATTATAAGACAGAAGAAGGGCCTTTTGCAGAGTTTTCAGATCAGCGAAAATTCAGAAACCTTATAAAGATATTGAGTGATTTGAGGAAGGAGACGAAGGAAGAGAGACACAGAGACGAAGGTTGACGTGAAGAACTTCCCGGAACAGGTTGTTTCCTACCGTCGCTGCCTCTATTGATCTGTTTTGAGCGTATTTTCCAATTTATTTCAATTTTATTGATGGATGAAATTGAGATAATGTCTAGAATAGGTTTTGTTAAATGTCAATATTTGTCTAAACTCACCTTCGGGATTTTAATTCTTGAGATTAATAGAATCTGATTTATAACTATTCTTAATAATTCGGTAATAAACTGAGAGGGTAAGCTGAATGAATATCATCAAATTGGGTTAATGAGAGTTAGGTAATTTGATAGTTAAAAATTGAATCAAACCGGCGAAATCGTGTAACGAGAGATCGAGCATAGGTTTCTAGTAGGTTATTAGATGATTTTAGAACTAATTTACGTTTTGGGTCAATTGTGAGTCGAGAGATCACAATTCCATAATTTAAATTAGGGATTATTAATTAGGGTTTAAAGATTATAACTCGAGAGAGAGTAACCTACCTTAGGATTGTCAAAACCCAATAATTCGATAATTGCATAATTGATTAGATTTTCATTAGCTTCGTATTAAAACCCTCTTTCTCTTAATTGGTAGTTCCTAGGTTAATTTTGGATTGGGTTGTGTGATTGGCTATTTTGTTTATTATTTCCAAAATTTAATTCTTATAATTGATTGTTGATTGGTTGATTTTTTTCATTTATTTTTTATTTTAGATTGTTGCGATTTAGTTCGACCTTAGATTTTAGGACTAGATTAACCCTCCTCGTGGGATCGATACTTTAGGTACTATACAACGACCCGTGTGCTTGGAAAAATATTGAGGTTAAAAATAGTAAAACTTTTTCATAGCGTAACACCCCGATCAACTTTTTCGCGTCATTGTCGAGAAGGTGATAGTTTAGTTCTATAGTTTAAGGCATTTAGATTAGTTTTTTATTTTTTGTTTCGTTCTTTAATTTTATTTTGGGAATCGTGCTCTTACATGAACACAAGATTCACAAAAGTTTCGAGTCGTGCAGCGAAGACGTTAGATTTAGATATTACTCAACTAGAACAAACCTTCAGGGAAGCTTGACGAGAAAAAGAGGAAGAGATAGGAAAATCATCAATAACCAAGGAATTTCAACGGAATATGGATCAGGAAGCAAACCAAGGACAACAACAGAGGACCCTGATGGACTTCATAAGGCCAGGATTCAACCCATCAAACTAAGGAGTGGCTAGGCCGCCAGTTCAAGCGGCCTCGTTCAAGATAAAACCAGCCTTCCTCAACATGCTTCAACAGAAATTCTATGGATTGGCGAACGAGGATCCCAATGCGTACATTGTGAACTTCCTTGAGATCTATGATACCTTCCGGTATCATCATATTTTGAAGGATGCGCTTAGAATTAGGGGTGGGCAAAAAAATCGAAAAAACCGAACCAACCCAAAAAACTGATGAAACCGGGCCAAACCGAACCAAACCGATGTGATGGATGGTTTGGCCCGGTTTTGGATATTGGAAAACCGACCATATCAGTTCGGTTGCGGTGTAGGCAAAATTTTTTCCGAACCAAACCGAACCAAACTGATCAACTAAAAACAAAAAAAGTTTGTATTTTTTTATACTTCTAACTTTAGGTATATAAGGTAAATTTGCAACTTTGCAAGTATAACAATCATCCAATAGGTCTTAAAATGAAATAAAAATATTGAATATGTACTAAAATTGACCCAAAAATTAAGGCCCAAACCGATTGAAATAACCGAACCGAACCGAACCGAACCGTAAGACGAACCGAACCGACGGTTTCATCTGACATTCGGTTCGGTTCGTTTTTTAATAAAATAGAACCGATTATTCGGTTCGGTTCGGTTCAACAGTCAAAAACCAACCGAACCGAACCGTGCCCACCCCTACTTAGAATTAGGCTAGTCCCCTTTACACTTAGAGATAAAGTGAAGACTTGGTATCATTCACTGAGCCCAGCCAACATCACAACATAGGATCAGCTTGTGCATGCCTTCCTGGATAAGTATTTCCCACTGACTAAGACAACGAAGATTATAAAGAAAATCACCAATTTCCAACAAGATGACGAGGAGTCCATCTATGATGCGTGGTAAAGATATAAGTACCTATAAAGGAAGTGCCTATACCACAACTTACCCAAGGTATTTCTTTTGCAAACTTTTTAATATATAGTTAACCCACAGACAAGAGGCACGATCAATGCAACTTTAGGAGGATCCTTGATGCAAAAAACTGTTGATAAGGCCGAGGACCTAATTGAGGAGATGGCGAGCAATAGCCGCTTATGGACGAATGGGCAACCAGCTACTTTTAGAGAGCAAAAGGTAATTGTCGTGGTCGATCAATTGACAAAGATATATGTAATGATCGACAACCTGATGTGACAACTAAACAACATAAAGGCATCATCCTCAGCTCAGGTAAAGGCCGTATAGTTGAAGTGTTAGCTCTATAGTTAGATAGACCATAATACGGTGGAGTGTTACCTAATGAAAGAGGATAGTCAGGAGCAAGTAACTATATGGGAGCACAATATAGACAAGGAGGGGGTAACAATCCCTACTCTAACACTTACAACTCAGGTGGAAGAACCACCCTAAATTCTCTTGGTCAAATAGCAATGGAGGATAATTCAGGCCTCAGGGACAATCAGGCTTCCAGCAAGATAAAGCAAGCTCGATGGAATTGAAATTGGATAATATTTTAGATAAGATTGGAGGCATGGAAGCATATAGGAGGCTCGAGAGCAAATTCGAGCAAGTTACGAAGAACCATGCCTCATCCATACATAATTGAGAAGTCCAAATGAGGCAATTAGCAGAGGTAATGTCTACTCAGAATGCTCGAACTCTTCCAAACAACACTGAGTCTAATCTAAAGGAATGAATCATGGTCATCAGCAAAACCCAGGAGGAGGAACCTGAGAAGGTAAAGGGAGGAGAATAGGAAGGAGAAAGTCAAGCAAATAAAGAAAACTTTCCAAGTGAGCCTGTGATTGAGTTACTTAAGGCAACTCGACGTGTATTTCTGTTCCCTATTGTGCAGCAGTGGGAGTTATATGCAAAGAGGGAAGCAGAAAAATTACAGGAGATTGAGCAAAACAATATCAAGGAAGTGATGAAACAAATACAAATGAAGCTTAAATTACAGGAATCTGTCAAAAAGAAGGTCAAGGAGCGATAATTCGAAGACCAACATCGTATAAAAGAAGGAGGACCCAAGGGACTTTTTCATCCCTTGCATCATCAATAGAATCATCATAATAAGGCATTCACGGATTTATGCACGAGTATAAACATGATGCCCAACACCTTTAGTCTGAAGCTGGGATTAAAAGAGTTAGCGCCTACCAAGTTTTTGGTAAAGACAATAGACAGAATTGAGTATAAACCGATAGGGATTATAAAGGATGTTCCAGTAAAAGTTGATAAATGTACCTTTCCCACAGACTTCTGCATACTAGACATTAGAAAAGATGTGGAAACTCTGATAATTCTTGGACGACCATTCTTGACCACTGTGTATTCAATCATTAATATTGGTGTGGGTGAATTAACTCTGCAAATAGGAAAGGAGAAATTAACCTTCAAGGTGGCGAGAAGAGAGTGCGGTTCTCCTTCACCTCCAGTGAATATCAAGGTACCCAAACCTCTTGGAGAATGAGAAGATATCGAGGATCTGGGGAATGCTTTTAGGAAGAAGAGCTCACGATGAAGAAGGCGAGGGAACGAGAATTGCAAAGAAGGAGGGACCATAGTAGAGTAGCTCAAGTTCAAACTTTGAGATTAATGATGGTGCTATCATCGCACCATTCATTCCTGCCACCGTGAGATTAAAGAAGTGTCGAGCTACTAATGATAAAAGAAGCACTGTATATGAGGCAACCAATGGAAAAAAAATATTAGTTTCTGTTGTTTAATTTTGTTAGAATGTTTGAAATTCTATAGTTAGGATTAGATTTGTTTTTGAATAAAGTCGAGAAAGGAATAGGATTTTAGAAATATGTGGATGATATATCAAGCATGAAAAGAGAGGTGAAAAGGGACACAAAATACTTTAGAAGTAAAAGTGAAAAGATTGGAAAAAGAACAAAGAAGAAATTTAGGCCACGATCCCGGCTTGCGACTATGTAGAAAGAGGGAGGGCGAAAATCTTTGAAAACATTTTTACCATTATACCCTTTTTGACCACTATATATTCAGTTCTAACTTCACTTTTACTTTCACTTCCATTTTAAAGTTTATCTCTCTAGACTTCAAGATTACAAACACTCTCCCATCTCTCTAGAAATTTTTCAACCTCCAAATTCTTCCAAATTTCTACCTAATTATGTCGCTCATTAAACAATCAACCTAATGGGAACCATGTGGACGACAACAAGTTACGAGACGCGGGAGATGAAACTGAGTAGCAGACTATGACGCACCTTTCCTGATCTATACAGAAGAGGAAGGTACTCATTTCCGATCTATTCATGTTAGACAAATTGTAGTTCCTAACTAATTTGATTTTGACACACTTGATAGGCTAGAATTGCATAAGCGAGTAGAAAACCTAGCTGAGAGGATCCAGTGGGCTCAATTCATACGATTTCAATTCCCTGTTTATGAGGAGCTTACACTGGAATTTTTCATTTCCCTGACCTATAACCCTAAGAATCCAAAAGAACTGTGGTTTGGTTCAGGAGGATAAGCCTATGAATTAAATGTTGAAATCATGTGCGAGATGTGTGTATTCCCCGAATCCTTCATCATCGATCATTATGAAGACTTTCATCCTTCTCAATACTAAAATGAGCTTACTGGAATTGAGCAATTTCATGCCAAAAAAGCTCATAACAACATTATAAGGCCCTATGAACACTTGTTACTGCAGAAATTTATGTGTCAGCTGGTTTTCGATAAAACCAAAACCAACAAGTGTTTCACAAAGGAACTTTTTATATTATGGTGCATGGACCACGTTATTCTAGTATACACATCTACACATGTGCTAAATGTCATTGTTGCAACTCTGCACAAGAGAAGCAATAATTTAGGAATGAGGTATATAGTGTTTGCCATTGAAGAACATTTTGGCGTGGAACGGTAGGGGCTAACGGTCCACCCCCTGACTTCCCACATCATCACCACTTATAGAGGGTTGAAATCCTACATCATAACATGGAATTAAGGAAAATTAGCGAGAAGACACAGGTCAGGATTAGGACTAGTCAGGTGTGCTTGAGCTCAGTGCCTCATAGGCAGGCACAAGAGAAATCCACTAGTGAAGAATCCGAGGAAGAAAAAGATGCAGAACCAATTTGGAAGAAGGTTTTGGATGTAATCTTTGAAACCAACAAGGCACTTGCAAAAATGGCGAGGACATAATGATGCCAGAGCCTGGATATCTAATGGATTCATCGGTATTTTGAGTCTCAAGGCATTCAATTGCCACCTCTGACACCATCACCACCTCCATCTCCATAGGATTTATGTCTAACCAATTTATTTTTCTTTTTCAAATTAGCCTTCAGTTTTAATTTTTATGTTGATTTTTATTTTAATTTATTTTTCTTTCTGTCTATTTTAAATTCTTTCTTTTTCTTTTCTGTTATGTGGTGTTTGTTTCCTTCTCACATTGAGGACAATGTGTTATTCAAGTGTGGGGAGGGCTATGTGTTTTTCTTTTGGATGTTAATTTTGCATATCGTATGATAGTTATTAGGTTGCATTTTGTGAACTGTATGAATGTGTCAATGGCTTAGATGGATTGAAATTTATTTAATTTTGAACATAGTCTATTAGGTTGTAAATAATTATTAGCTCGTAAAATTAGTGAATTAGGAATCTTTGGATAAATATATAGCTTAATTAAGATTTAGTGTAAATTTGGCACCCTATAGATTGTCACATTCATTCATAATTTGAGGCCTTTTAACTTCAGTAGCTTACCTAGTATTTTTCATGAAAATGAGTAGCTAAAACAGCAAGGTAGGTAATAATAAAAAATTGTTAAATAAATCGCTATCCTGTAGACCTTGGAGTTATGAATAGAGCTAGTAGCTAGTTAAAAACATGATATATCTGAGTAACCGAATCATTACGCATCACAATTGTGTGCCTTCGCGTCAAAAAGCTATAATGACGTTTCAACCAAGCAGTTTGATAAAAACATGACTTTGTTGAGTAACCAAATCGACATTCATTACCAATGTTTACCTCCGTGTAAGAGGACTAAGTCTATGTTCATCCAAAAAAAGTGTGTAATTGCTTAATAAAAACCTACCGAACTTGTAGTAAGCTTGACTTTTCATGAAAATATACTTAGGAACAGTCACAGAGTCTGAAAGACTAAAGAATTATTAATGTATGTGTGCAATTGAAAATGGTAAGTAAATTAACACTTAGATCTCGATTAAATTTTATATTTAGTTCAAAGACCCTAGACATAGAT
Source organism: Erythroxylum longipes (assembly GCA_027563885.1). NCBI lineage: Eukaryota > Viridiplantae > Streptophyta > Magnoliopsida > Malpighiales > Erythroxylaceae > Erythroxylum > Erythroxylum longipes. Next base: position 19,479,608 of record JAOQMS010000004.1, on the reverse strand, counting down.
TTTGCATATTAATGATTAGATATAACTTGTATGATTGTGTTTAAGATTAAATTTATTCCATGAAGTTGAAGCCATTGCCTCGTTATTGCATTGTATGTTGTGTGTTTGTTGTTTTGTTTGCTTGAGGACAAGTAAACATTTAAGTGTGGGGATGTTGATAGTTATGATTTGTATGATTTTTTAGGGTTCAATTTGTTAGGTATTATGTGTTAAATTGAGTGTTTAGTGTGTATTTAGGTTTCAATTGTGTTAATTTATGTGTTTAATTGTTTTTATGGGTTAGTATGAGTCTTTAAGCTTAAATGTTATATTTTTTAGGTACCTTGATGTGTTTGTTAGTGTTTTAGGGTAAATTGCGAAGAACGGAGAAGTTTTGAAAAGTTTTAGGCCAAAAACATGGTCCACGAATAGAAAGAGACGAGTTGATAGGACCCAAGCCATGATCGTGCACTTTAGGCCACGATCGTGATAGAGAGCTATGTACTAGGCTGGGATCGTGGATCGTGCACTTTGGGCCATGATCTTGACAGAAAGGGTTAGGCACTGGCCACGATTGTGACAGGTAGGGCCATGATCGTGGTCTGCGTCATCATGATATAGAAACTCGAATTTTGTAAGATTTTTTAAACCGTTTCGATCCTTAATTAACCTTAGGGCTTCCAAGATATAAATAAAACATTACAAGACAAAATATGGGCCTTTTGTAGAGTTTTCACGTAAGCCAAAATTCAGAAACCCTAGAGAGTTATTGAGTGATTTAAAGAAGGAGAAGAAGGAAAACAGACATAGAGATGAAGCTTGACGCGAAGTACTTCCCAGAATAGGTGGTTTCCCCGTCGTTGCTACCTTCATTGATCCGTTCTAAGCATACTTTCCAATTTATTTCAATTTTATTGATGTATGAAATTGAGATAATTATCAAGAATAGGTTTTGTTGAATGTTGATTTTTATCTAAACTCACCTTCGGGATTTTGTTTCTTGAGATTAATAGATCTGATTTATTGCATTTTTATTTGAGTTATTTGTGATTCAATATCTGTTGTTAATAATTCGGCAATAAACTGAGAGGGTGAGCTGAGTGAATATCATCAAATTGGGCTAACGAGAGTTAAGTAATTTGATCGATAAGAATTGAATCAAAAATCGTGTAATCAGAGATCAAACATAGGTTTCCGGTAGGTTATTAGACAGTTTTAGAAGTAATTAGGTTTTAGGTTAATTATGATCGAGAGATCACAATTTCATAATTTAAATTAGGGATTATTAATTAGGGTTTAAAGATTATAACTCGAAAGAGAGTAATTCACCCTAGGATCGTCTAAACCCAATAATTCGATAATTGCATAATTGATTATATTTTCATTAATTTCGGATTAAAACCCCGTTTCTCTCAATCGGTAGTTCCTAGGTTAATTCTAGATTGGGTTGTGTGATTGGCTATTTTGTTTATTATTTCCGAAATTTCATTCTCATAATTGATTGTTGATTGATTGATTTTCTGCATTTATTATTTATTTTAGATTGTTGCGATTTAGTTCGACCTTAGATTTTAGGACTAGATTAACCCTCCTCATGGGATCAATACTTTAGGTATTACGCAAACGACCCGTGCACTTATGAAAATATAGAGGTTAAAAATAGTAAAACTTTTTCATAGCGTAACACCCCGATCAGTGTGAATGGACAAGTTAACGTTAATAAAAGATGAATGTTTTTAAGTTTAATGATTTGAAGGACAAACAAAATCTTAAGTGTGGGAATATTTTAATAAATGCTTAATAGATTATGTTTTTAGCCCTATATTTGGTGTATTTTGCTTAATTTTTTGAGTTTTTAATTATTTTTAGTACTTATTTTTGCTTCTAATGTGTTATTAGGTATCAATTACCTTCATAGATTAAAGGAGAAGAATTATTGAAAAATTAAGATAGAAAATAAAATAATTGGAGCTATTTTTAAGGGACACGCGTCTCGTGTCAATCATATACACAGTTGTGTGAGGGACCATGTATGTCTTTATGCGTATGTACGACTTCAAAGATATTGTTTCAACCAAGTGAAGATAGACATACCATGTAGGTGATGGACACCGTTGTGTCCACTACATATGTAAGCTTATAAGAATGTGTCCATATGATTTTTACAGGGATTAAGGGACACTGTTATACACACGACCGTGTGGGTGATTGTCTCCACTCTAGAAACCTTAAATACAAAGTAGAAATTGATTAAAGATTTTCTAGAGAGTAAATTTTTCTATGCATGACCGTGTCTATATTAGAAACCCTAACTACAAAGTAGAGATTGATTAGCGATCTGATAGAGGGCATATTTACATCAAAGTTTTAGTGAATCATATTAGAGAAAAGGGAGATATATAATGAATTTTCTTATTTTTATTTTTCTCTAAATCTTTGGTTATGTTTTTTATTATTATGAACTAAATTTGTTTAGTGCCTATGTAGGATGAACCTTATGATGGACTTTGTGATTTAACTATTTATTTAATGCAATTTGATTATTATTTCATTAAGATTCAATAATGTATTTTGATTAGTCCTATAACTAATGTCTCCAGGATATTAATTTATGTATGAATTCATTGAGATTGAGCAATAATTTTATATGAATAGATCTACCATAGTTGAAAGGAGTTGCATGCAAACCTAGATCTAGGTTGACATAAATCCTCTATATTAGGGTTAAACTTAATAGTGAAATTCGCAAATCAATTAATGCAATTTTAGGGGCTTTAACTAGAAAGAAATTTCAGTTAATCAACTAGGGATTAGGTGTTGATAGTCTAAACCAATGATATTGTTTGGTTGTTTTATTTATACAGTAAGGATACTTGTCGTATATTGTAGTGAAATGATATCGGTCTCATAAGGATCGAATATAGTCACCTAAAAATTTGAATTACACTTTGTCCAATGTAACAAAAGATTCAATTAACTGAAAATTAAAGTAAAATAACAAAATTTGAATGAGTAAAAGATAATAATAAAATTGAAGTTACTCAATGGTGGAAACCTAGGGATTATTCTATCCTTATTTTGCCTTCCCCTTTAACTTGTGAATTAAACTATGCTTGATCCTAGATATCTAAAGGTTTTTATTACCCTCTCTTGAGACCTAATCAAGCAATCCTAGTGGAAATAGGTAAAAGTTAAGTTGTAATCTCTCGACTTCTCAAAACTACTCCCAACTACTCAATTGAATTTAAAGCAATCCTAAAGGTAGTTAACACAAAATTAATGTTAGCCTCGAGTCTCAGTTCTTATTTCATGGCGAATAAGTGCCAAAAATGGGTAATTTTGGAAAATAATAGTAAAAATAAAAATAGATAAAATAAACATAAGTCACGGTTGGGAGTAAAAACAAATACACAAACAAATAATAAAATAAAAAATGAAAATGTCACATCCGTGCATTTGAAAATGTCACGACCGTGACAACAAAGAATCACGGCTGTGAGAGCCAGAAGTTGCAGTCGTGCTTGTGAATGATCGCGAGCTTCCAATTAAAACGACATTTGCACGATCGTGCTTGTGCACAATTGTGCAATTCGATGAACAGTGCAACTTTTGCACACCCACTTCTAATCCTCATAACTTTCAATCTTGAAGTCCAAAAACTATAAAATTTATGTCATTAGAAAGATAAAAGAATGATTTGCAACTCTGATGAAGACGATTTTGTCAAATTCTACCTAGATCAATACAGTTTATTCATTGAAGTTTCAGAACACATTTTTCCCCCTCTTTCTCTCATTTGTCAATATACATTCTTACAAAAACAAAAGACCCAAATCCAATAAACATAATTCATACACATAAGAATCCTAACAGAACAGGCTCCCAACCCAACAATTTACTTAAAAAGAATTTATCCAAAAACTTTACAACAGCATACCATTTCATTTCCAAGCCCCAATTACAACCTAACAAAGAAGAAAATTCTGCACATATACAGAAGAGAAATTCTTCACCTTTTACTGTCATTTCTCAAACAAAATAGAGTTTTATTTCTCAATCAATGCAACATTTATACATAACTTCAATTACATATTAAGAGTCAAAACAATAGCATAATAAAATACAACATGAATGCTCCTGCTTAATATGCTTCTAAAGAACCAAAAGTTTCCAAACTAACTTAGTTACAAAAGATAAGCTTGTTGGAGACTTACTGAAGTTTTTGCAAGGTTCACTATTGATCTGCTGATTCTTCCACCTGAGAAGTGGAAAATGATGAGGAGAGCTGCGAAGTTCAGTGGCTAATACATTTATATCCATCAGTGATGAGCCACACACGCACACATAACCAAGCATATTTATATACACCAATCCAGTTCACATAACACTTAATTTAAATTATAGTCACATAATCCATATCATATATTTTACAATCATCAAACAAAGCATTCAATTATAAATCATGCTCAGCAAATCACAACAAAGTACACAACAATATGGCTCGAGAGATTACCATAAAACAAAATGGCAGAATCGAAGTTTACTCCATGAACAGAATGAATCCATTTTTCGAAGCTCATGTGCCACAAATGGGTAGCCAAGAGAAGGTTTTACACGTGATGAATAGAATGGTATCTCTCTTACCCACACAAGAAAATTTCCAATGCTTACATATATTATATCATATTCATATTTTCATGCTTCTTAAATTTTCTATTTTTCATTAACATCAAAGCAGCAGAATTCTTGCAAAGCAAACATGATATTGAATTCACATAACATTTTTCCCATATTCACAATGATTCAAGTCAAGCATTTATACACACAAAATCAAATAATACAACACATCATCATAAAAACTATAAACATATTACCCACCTATTTACTTATAAATCCAAGCTCAAGTTTGTTCTTCCTCTTGCTCTTGATTTCAAAGTTCTTGGTTCCCTTCAAACAAACATATTTTCATTTAATCAACATACATGACTAGAGCTTCCATAAAGCTATATTATCCAAAAATAAGATTAGACTTAATCTACTCTTAGTTTATCTAACTAGAAGAACCAAGATCTAGTTAAAAGTTCATAAAAATCTAAGAACATAATTCTTTTGTTCCTTTTCTTTCTCTCTACATTTTCAGCACACAAAAACCTAGTTTCTCTACTTTCTTCTTCTATCAAAACAAGAAAATAGATAAAGGGTTACCTAAAACTCAGCTGAACCTTTTTCTTCCACTTCTTATCTCCTTTATCTTTCTTTCCTTCTTCTTCTTTTCTGGTTCGGTTTCTGCTTCTCTTCTTCTACTTCTTTCTAAATTTTTCTTCTCTCTTTCTTTCTTATTTTACAGGACTCTCTTTTTCCCTAACCTCTTAAACACGTCTCTCCCTTTTCTCTTATTGTTACACGACTCTCTTCCTCTTTCTCTATTTTCTTCTAGGTTCCTCTTTTCTTCCTTTCTTAACCTCACGAGCGCGTCTCTTTCTTTCTCCACTCACACACCCTTCATTTGTTCTTCTCTTATTAATCTAAAACAAACTCTAATCTTCCAAACTTACCCTTCTATATTTACTCTAATACCTTCTAACTCCTTAACCTAATTCTAATACTTCCATTTAATCCATGTAACCATATGTAATTAAAAATATTCATAAATAAACTCCAAAAATTTCTAATTCAAAATTTCTAATTTTTACTCATGACTAAACATCAACAATTTCTCATTTAATAATTCTAACTTCCAAGAAAAGTTCAGGGTTCAACAATTAAGATCTCTCTTCAATTGCTTATTAACTTGATATTTGTTAGTCTACTAAAGTACCAACTCTTGTTGCATAACTTAACATAAATATCTTAATTCAATCTCTTTATTCAAATCAAGTATTGGCACAATAAATATCACAAAATAGTAATATATTAAATTCAACAAGGTAAAAGTTATATAGAACAATTCAAGAATAAAAACATGATGAGCACACTCATATGGGTTAACAGGACGAGATGCAATGGGAGAGGTGATCAAAAACTTTTCAAGGCCAGCTTTACTATGCTAGTACAACTATATAGAGAATGAGGAATGCTAAACTGTTTGGAGAATCAAAGGATATTCTAAATTATAATTGGATGGGGTACTTCACCAAACTTAGGTTGACTACTATGACAAGCTCATATGGGGAATACATCACAAGAGGGCAGAAAATGAGACTGAGTATGCAAGGATCTTGATGTAATATTCCTAATATGCATTGTACCTGAAGGGATGTACTAACTGTAGAAAGTACTGTAGATTGGTGTTTAGGTTATGGGGGTTTGGTTTGATTTAAATAACAAAGTAAAGTGAAGTTTTAATTTTAATTTTAATTTTCTGAAACTATTTTAATTTATGCAATTCATTACTTACATTTAAAAAATTAAAATAACATTAAAAATGAATTAGGAACTATTTGAAGCATGTAAAACATTTTTTTATGGGGCATATACACATCATTAAATGTTGCAGACACATATCCTATTTATGATGAGTTATTACCTCCCTTATTGCCACTAGCCAACTTCATCACCAATGATTATGTCTGTCATTGGTGGAAGGTCAAAGCAAACACAATTACATACACAAACACTACAAGAAATACATAGAATCTACGATGTTTTTATGACAAAACGTAGCGGATTGTTAAGACTTTTCATGACGTTTTAAAAACTTAACGAAAAGTCTGAATTTTTTTGCGATGTTTTATGTAAACGTCATGGATTTGTGATACTTTTTGTGACATTTTTTTAATAAAATGTCGTAAATGAGAAACCGCAATGTTTTATTAAAGAAAACGTCGTTGTTGGTTTCAGGAGAAACACGACATCGTATGGTTTAAAACCAAACAACGTCGTTTTTGTTTTGTTAACACTCCACCTGACTCCCCTTCCCCCCACCCAAGCTACACGCTGTATCCTTCGATGTTAGGTGCTTTGTCGTCCGTTTCGTCTCCGGCCATATTCATCGTCTTCTCCAGAGTATTTCGTGATGGTATTTTTGTCTTCTCTCCATCTTTTCAGTTCATGTGTGTGGTATGAGCCATCTGCAGATGTTTTCCCTCCCAATACTTTTAATACTTCATATGTTTTTTATGTTGTTTGATTAAAGATTGAACTACATTTTAGACCATAATTTCGTATGGAAGTATTTGAGGGGTTTTCTCAGATTCATAATTTCATAACAGTGGTGATCTCCCATCATAATCCCTTCTGTTGGGATCAGCTCCGGCTCTAACATAACCTTTCAACTGATAAAGGTCTCCGTTATAAGCCACATTATTCACCTTCAAAGCTAGTTCACCTTCTTGCTTACCAATATAAAATGTGATATCTGATTCTAGTTGCTTATCTCGAAGAAATATTTCTTTTCCCTGTAAAGTTTCTAACTTGGATAACTTATTTGAAATATAAACGAACCCTTTATTTAAGGATTTGAATCATTAGTACATTTGTTGACTGACCACATAAATTTCCTAATATGTAATTCTGCATTTATGAGGTAAATATAAAGAAGAATATACTAGAAATTAAGTTGCCAAGATTTGGACATCAAAATGGCTTAAATTACCTCTAAAAGGTTGTTCAAGATTTTACGCTCATCATAAAAGTATATGTCAAGTACATTAGAGAAAGATTGTTTATCAAGCTGCAGAAGCTTGCTTAGTTCACAAACTTGAACTACATAAGGTTGAGGAATGTTGCATAGGACAGAAATTTCTCCGGACGAGCTATTAGGATGCAAAAGAGAGACGGTCTCTTCTGTTCCATCTTCCGCAGATCCAACTGCTTCCTGAAACAGAACAAAAAAAATGCTAACAAAATTTGGCACAAAACTGTAACAATAATGCACAGAAAATTGAATATGTTAGTTCATTATAGTCACCAATTACCAGTTAGTCTCTATAATTTATGATAATATGGTTTACCTAGCTTCCATTGATAACTAAGCTTTATTTCATCTTAAATTAGATTCCTATTTTGATCTCAGCTCAAAATTTTCTTAGATTAAAGTAATTCCTTCTTTAGTCTTTCCTTAATTCAAGTTTTTGTGTATCTTATTCTTCTCATAGAAATAATGTTCTCACTAAGGCACACTAGTCTTCCTAGAGAAGTTGTTAGGTAGCTTAGACCCAAAATTGAACAATACTCATGAGGTATATTATGGAAGTTCAATTATATAAGCACATTCCTTATTTTAAGTCTCTTTAACTCCATTCTTAGGTGCCACTTTTTAAGTACTAATGGCTTCCCATATATGTGCTAGGGCTTTACTTTGTGAACTTGCACAAGCTTGCTTCAATATTTAATTGTGTATAAACAATTGATCTTTAATTGATTAAAGTGCTTTATAACTCAATCTTTCTCTTAATTTTTTGTGCCTATAACTTCTCGTGAGGGAATTCTAGCCTCTCATCTACAAATTAGATGTTACTTTGTAATGATAAAAAAGGTGGATAAATTAAGCGTGTACAAAATTAATTAATTTTTGATGGCTAATGAATTTAATTTAATAACAATTACTATATATAAGGATGAAGGGATTTTTTAACATAAACTAATCAAACAATTGAATAATAATTTAAAGAGAATAAGAAAAAATAGAATTCGAATGATAAATGCTAAAAAGACTATATTTCTAATCTCATTTTTAATGTTTTTTAATTTAAGAGTTCATTTTTATATTCATTTTATTTAAATGAATACAAAAAAGTGTTATTGTATGTAGTGAATTGAGTAGTTTATGTAGTAATCAACTATATTTTGATGCCTTTTACTTATATAATGCATGACATTTATTGTTAACATATTTCCCTTAATTATTCATTCTTAAACACTTGATCTCTTACCAAAATCAAGTTGAACACGTACTTCAAAAACTTTGAAGATTAAGAATATATTTGTTTCCTATTGATAGGGGACACCCAGCACCTCCCTAAATAGTCATAAGTGAAAGAGGCAAAACATTTGCTCCTCCAATGGATGGAACTGGTGTTTGAATACACATCAAAGTAAATTAATTCAAGGTAAAATTTACATATTGATATTTTAAATTTCTCGTAGTATTGCTTACTTATAACATTCCTTACAAAAGGGTTATGATACTTTTGTAAGTTTAAGGAGAAAATTTCATCAATAAGGATATTTTTTTTGGTTTAGATATATTTCCAAATTTTTTATGACATAACATTGAAAATCTTTCACTTAGATTATAGATGTGGTAACTAATGCTTTTACTTCTAGTAATGATTCTCCATTTAAATTGTACAAGTTTGCACTTATTTTTTATCCCCTTATAAGTATAAGCATGCCTTAAATTATCTTTAAAATATTGTTGCGAATCTCTATAGTTGTACTAGAGATAACAAATTCTTTTTGAAACCTTCCATATATCGTGCTTCTTGAAGAATATGAATTGTAACATGATACATCTTTAATTTTATAGTTACAATATCAACAACCTTTAGAGGATAATCATCATAATTATACATAAATCTCCTAAGTTAGGTTCATAATAATAGAACCATTCTCTTATGGAGGATATATGAAAACTAGCTCCTAATTTGAAGAGTCATAAATTAAATAAATGACATGAGCCCCTTTCCCAGTATTAGTGCTACCTCTGCAAGCACTACAGGTATGATCTTTCACATCACATTGGTTAAACATACAAGTTTAATAATTTTTTATCTAACCAATTACTAGTATGTTATATGTTTATTGTAAAATATTCCTTACTACATCTTAGGATCGACAACTAATTCGAAAAAGACAAGGGGTGGCACAAAAGGACACGGATTGGAAAAGATTAATGAGGCGATAAGTAAGAGATTGGAGATAGAGATCTCACCCGCTAAAGGACGATCAACCAACTCCGTACAGTCTGCCAAATTATCGAGTGAGATTGGTGTGGTATCCTGAACATCCTTACCTGTAAGAACAAAATGGAAAAAATAACTAATGAGGAGTTGGACATTGCATTTGATAAGTTAGAAGTAAGTATTATAAAACTATCTAATATGTACGTGTTTTCCATCTACCTAAAGCTTTGACCAATAATTAATATTTTTTTTGCAGCAAAAATTGGAAGTCAAGGGAATGAGGACAGACGGCGAAGTACATGCTACTGTCAAGAAGTTTCTTTCTTTAAAATCTAAATATCAAAATTTTCATTTAAAAAAGCATTTTACCAAGCATAGAAAGGATGTTAAGCCGTAAAATGTCACAGTGGCGGAGTGGATGGATTTATGTGAATATTAGGAGCAATCAGCTACAAAGGTTAGTTAATTTGATCACAAAACTTTATTTCACAACTTTTTTGACAACTGATTATATTTTTATATTTATGAATTGTGATTTATAGATGTTATAATAGATTTTGTTACGTTTATGTTTAGGAAAAAAGTCAAAAAGCTAAATTGGCTAGGAGTTAGGTCAAATATTGACCAAACTCCAGTTCAAGGCCTTTGTAGTGATACGACGTGATATTGTGAGTTATTATCTTTTTAATTATATTTTACTTTGATTGACATTTCAAAATTTATAATAAATATTACTAACAATAAATTTCAATACAACAGACTGAAAAAGATGGAGAAGAGTGTGATCGGATGAAGCTATGGTATCACACTCATTATGATGAAAGTAAAGGTCAATGGACGACTACCGAATGCAGAGAAAAATGGGTGAGTACATAGTTCGTTTACAAATATTTTTTAGTATTTATGAATTTTAGTATCTAATTAATTCTTAATTTTTCAGGAATTAATATGTAAGGAATTGGCAGATTTAATAGAACAAGGTCATCCGATGATAGTGGATGAAGTGTGCGACAAAGTCTTGGGCATTGGATCTGATTATGTTGTTGGCATGGGAGTTGGGTCTCGACCATAAGGGAAGACTTCGGTCAGAAAGAGACTTCGAGACCAACTAGACGAGTCCAAGAAGGTTAATCAAGAGTTACAGTCTCAAGTCGATGAATTGACTAAAAAAGTTGAACAAATGCAGGATCGATTAACTACCAAATTCGAGCAACAAAGAATTGAATTTGAACAACAAAAAAGGCTCTTGGAAATTTTATGTTCTACACATAATATTCGTTTAGATTAGATATATGTACTCATATTGACATCTTATACACTTATGACATACTTTTTATATTAATTATTATATTATGACATGTTTGGGAATTGCAATTAAATAATAAATTGCCTGCACATATGAAATTCTTTTGATACATAAATAATTATTCAAATTAATGATATACTAAAAAATTTCAGAATTATTAAATAAATAAAATTCATAAATATTATTGTATATTTATTAAATAAATAAGATTTAAAAATAATATTAGAATTGGAAAATTATTAAATTAAATTTATTTTCGGAAAAATAAAAAAATACAAGAAGAAAATGGTATTCTGCGACGATCCGCTAAAACATTCGCCGACGTTTTAAAACATCACGGATTCGTCAACATTCCGCGACGTTTTTCTAAAACGTTGAGAAAACCCACATTTCACGACGTTTGAAAAATGTCGCTGAATATGGTTTTCTCCGACATGTTCTACAATGACGAGGAATATAAAAGATTCCGCGACATTTCCTGCAACGTCACGGAATGTGGCTTTCCGCAATGTTTCCTGAAACATCGCAGAATCTGGCTTTCCGTGACGTTTGCTGAAACATCGCAGAATATTAATGATTCCGCGATGTTTTCTTATAACGTCGTGGAAAGACCAAAGTTTTAATAACGTTTTTATAAACGTCGCCGAATGTTGACATATTTTGCAACGTTTTACACAAAACGTCGTAGAAACCTTTTGCCTACACCACAATCCGTGACGTTTTTGGTAACATTTTTTAAAATGTCGTAAATTAGATTCTGCAACGTTTTTGGACATTAAAACATCGCAGATTGCGTTGTATTCTTGTAGTGAAATCAAGGTTTCCAAAAAATGCAACAAACTCATAAACTAAGCTGGGGATTTACAATTTTTCCAAAAACCATAATAAAAATTTAGAGCAATATTCAAATTTTACACTAATTTGAACTTGAAATTTTGTTTTCAAACATAAAATAAGGTATGGCAATTCCTAGGTTTCAAAAGGCAGAAAACAAAAAGATAAGGTAGGTGATTTTAGCAATGAATAAACATAGCTAGGTTTTGATAGAACATAATTTGAAAGGTCATTTTTAGAAGCATAGTTAAATTTCCAAGAAAATTTATTAGGAGGAGTTAATTAGAAATAAAAATTCCTAATTAATTTTTATCAAATCAATAAAAATCGAGCAATTTAATGAAGCTAAACAATCAATTGAGGCTTTGATACTATTATTGGAAACCAGCCATGAACAAATCATAGACATAGCTAAAAAATAAAATTTTACAGTTTCTCGATCAAATCTTAATAATTGAATAACTTGAAAGAAATGAATCATAAAAGATAATTGAATCGTACCTTATTCAAATTCCTACAAAAAAACCCTTTCATGAATGTTAGGCACGAGCTATCTAAGTATCTAGTCTCGAACGGTATCTGCAGAGTAAAGAACAAGAATTCAATATTTGAAAGAAATAAGCAGAAGTGCTAGCTCCCTTTCGCTTATTTCCTATTTATTAAAAAACATTAAGGTTTTTTATTAAAATTAAATCTCCTAGCTATAATTTAAGTCAAACTTTATTTATAATTATAATTTAATTTTAATAAAATCAAATATCTCATATTTGATTCTTGAAATTTTTGAAACTTCACAATTAAGTTCAACTTAATTTAAATTAAAATTTCCCTTTTAAACTGCTCTTTATATATGACCCATTAGGTTCTTAATGTTACCAATGATTATAAATTATAATCATAATTCATAATTAGAATTAGAATTAGATCAATTAAAAGTCCTTTTAATTTATTTTTAGTTCTCCAATTACATAATTTAAATCGTGGATAAAGATTAACATCTAAAAATATATCATCACCATACAAATATTAGGAATGTCAAAATAGTTTGACTCAACCTATCAATGCATAATTATCATGTATAATTTAATCATTATGTCAACATATGGATTTATGTCTACTTATTTAAGTCCAGTCATGTTCATCCATGGTAATGTGTAATTGATTTATAATTGATAATTGAAACAATTTTTAAAATTTCAATTCACTTTGACCAAAGAATTCCTTAAATCATTACTAATAAAAAATAATAAAACATTCTTTCTAATTACTTTAGAGTGATGAATTCTTTATTAACTTACTCATTACCTTCATATAATTCATACTATATCCAAGTACTACAAACTGAATTAACCTAATTAGAATGTCATAACTATAATCAAAACACAATAATTCCTACGTGAGATATTTTAATAATCTCAAGTTTAAGGATCAATTATACAACTATTGTAACGGAGAAATCTAAAGATACACAAGTAATATTTCATTTAGGATTCTCATAATCAAGTCAATTTAGTGAACTTACTCTCTAATAAGCAGCTACATATTTGTTTAAGTATCTCTATACTTTAATTTATAAGATCAATTACTTTCTTCACAAGAAAAGAAAACATAATGTATGTTACTTTTATTATTTCATCAATATCTCGTCTTGATGGAACTATAACAAGTAATAATTTAGAAATAATACATATATACAAATTGAATCATGTAATTATCTCATCATAATTTCGATTACACAGTAATTATTCTAAAGATTTTATCTTTCGTATTAAAACATCAAATGTAATTAACAAAATATATAAAGATAAAGAATGTCTTTTATTGATTAAAATAATAATACCATACATAAGATTACAACCAACCAACTGGCTACGAGGGCATAAACTAATAATAACATTTAATATTATTGTGAGACTTGTTCTCTTCTCCATCTCTATAACACCCTAGACTGAAGTAGCATATCCAAATTTCTTGCAAGGATCAATGTCAAAGCTTCATTTCCTTAATCTCCATTTGCACATCTAGGCCAATTTATTAGAGCTAAGCATAATAACTATGAATTTACTTCGATTATCAACCAACCACCTGCTAAGATAATAAATTTTATAGTACCAAATCTTTTGGGATTCTTTTGTGTTAAAACTTATTAATTTTTTAAATTTTCTAACTAACTTTTTAAAACTTATAAAACTCAATTCAAACTATTAGTTATGTCAGTTTTTGTTGATATAACTAATGGAGCAGACTTTTAACCTAACGTTTGGACATTCATATAGCAATATTATAATCACCATAATACCACGCGAATTAAACTCAAATTTATCCATAAACCAAGAGTCATTTTCCCATATCTATATCCTTTGAATCATTTGTCCATTTCCATAACCTTGCCTCCATAATTTCAAAAACTCTCATATCTAAACAAGGAAAAATTGTTGGACTACTAAAATCAAACTAGCATATTATGAATAGTTTGTTTCTTTTAATATCAATTCACATTGTTTTGTGAATTACAAACTTAATATTTACACGAGTTTTAGACAAGTTGCTCCTAATAATTTCGAGTTCAAAAATAAATCAAACCATGACTTGGAAATCGGGAAGGAGATCCAACAAATATGAGTACAAACATATTTATTGGTAAAAATAAAATTCATTTGTTTGAAAAAGTTTCAACATATTAGGGACCAAAATTGAAGACTAAAATGAACTACACAAATTGATAATTATAATTTATGATGAAAAAAATAAACAGGGAGAAAGATTAAGTAACAAAAACCTAAAAAGATTTCCTTTAATAAATTTGATGAGGTCCCATTTTTTTAGGTACGTCTATGATATGTCCTTTGTATAGTACATAGGGTTAAAACTTATGGAAGCTCTTTCGCATAAGACTCTTCACCCTAAACAATAATATCTCATTAATATCTTTACATATTTTATGTTAAAAGGAGGGAGAAGCGGTAGAAACTTTTGATGTCAATGTATTTATTAAGAACATTTATATCATTTGGAAGTTTTAACTTTACAAGTAACAAACTAGAAACAATCATATTGCTAATGTTAGGAATAAGCATACTGTTAAATTGTTATCTTCTTACTTTTTTCGATGATGTTGTGGGTTTTACTTGGTGATGCATACCAGTTTCAAACGACATAAATTAGGGAGGCAAGGAAACATTATAGTTTAAATTTTGGGAAATTGGATTATTTTGATATAAAAGGGGTTATATGCTATGGATATAAGCAAATAGGACATGAATTTGAGTAAATTTAAGTTCAATCTATGTGGATCCATGTGTTCACAATATTATGATGTGAATGTTTAACTGCTATGACAAATGTGTGCTCTATTAGCCACATCGATAAAAAAATTAATACAACCAACCTTTTTGACCTAAGTTAAATAAAATTTGAAATATTAATTATTAAATAAAAAATTATAAAAAGTTCATCACTATACAATTTATTATCTCATTTATGTACTATTACATGATGGATCTATTTTTGTAAACGAGTTGCTTTCTCCTAATTATAGTTTACCTGTTATCCAATTTGGTCGTTTGTTCTTACTTTTTAAATCTAAAACCTAAAACCATTGAACATTACTCTTTTCATTTGATTATTTTATAAGTTTTTTTCTCTAAATCTGAGAGACAATAGATTGAGATTGGGTCTTAAATAGTTTAATTTTTTTAGTAATATAATATTATTTAAGGATTTGTTTTAATATAAGAATATATTTTAATTTATCAAGTTATAACTATTTAACAACTATGTTATTAAAAATTGTAATAACATAGTAATATACTTGTTGCAATGATTGTGATGATTTTCACTATTAAATACTTAATGAGATTTAAATAAATGAGTTTTAATCTAGTGACCTAGTTGTCAAACCTATAAATAAATCATTAAGCTCATAACTTAGCCTTATGTTTGAATTAAATAGGTAGGGCTAATAATAACAATATTATTAGTAACAATAAAGGAAATATCTTTACTATGTACTTCTGAGTGTTTTCTTTTTACTACATTCGACAGGAAGTGAAACTTGTAGACAAAATTTTAGGTAATCCACATGGTTGAACATGTAGTAAAGCCAGCATAAAATCATGACTTTTCATCTCTGGATGTTGGTTATGGGAGGACTCTTGAATCTTTTTGTTGGAATTATGCCCATGACCCAATCGCTATGTAATAGATTGAACACCTTTATTTTGTGATTATTAACTTTTTTAAATAACACGACCAATGATTATATTATCATATTATGATTATTGCTTTTATCCTAATATGATAAGTACTTAATTAAATTTATACACTTGCCATCATATCAAGAACACTTTTAGATTAAACCC
Organism: Erythroxylum longipes; assembly: GCA_027563885.1. NCBI lineage: Eukaryota > Viridiplantae > Streptophyta > Magnoliopsida > Malpighiales > Erythroxylaceae > Erythroxylum > Erythroxylum longipes. Next base: position 19,463,283 of record JAOQMS010000004.1, on the reverse strand, counting down.
TAAAGACTTAACTCTCATTATCATAATGTTCTTGATCATAGGATCATCCAATAAGGACTTTAATGATCTGATTAGATCAATATGTATGTAATAGTATCTATTGGATGGATATTAATAGATCTCATTTACTAAGTTACATATATAGATGATGCATATGGAGATATGATCATTGAACTGACCAAACTGAGAATTCCCAATGGTTAATATTACTTATGAACTGTCAAGTGGTATATTTTCATAAGGAGTTAAATGTACATTTTTCCTTTGAACTGAGATCATCATAGTAATCAATAGGTCACTTATTATGTTTTGATGTCAGACACCTAGTGTGTAAAAATGTTAGTTGAATGGTCATTAGATATAATTAAGTACCTACCTGGTTAGTATGAATGTCAGCCAGTGGCCCGGCTGGCCAAGGACGGGTCGGGCCAAACCCGGCCCGTTTATATTTGTTAATATTAAAAAATACAAAACGGCATTGTTTTGGATAAAACGACGCCGTTTTGTAGGGCCGCAGGCCACCCGGGCAGACCATTATGTTAGTTGAATGTTCATTAGATATAATTAAGTACCTACCTGGTTAGTATGAATGTCGGCCAGTGGCCCAGCGGGCCAAGGACGGGCCGGACCAAACCCGACCCGTTTATATTTTTTTAATATTAAAAAATACAAAACGACATTGTTTTGGACAAAACGACGCCGTTTTGTAGGGCTGCGGGCCACACGGGTCGGGCCAGGCCGGGATGGGCCGAAATTGACATCCCTACTGGTTAGTGGTGAGTCAAGGTGAGATCCATCGACTCTAGGTAATGAGCTTGAGCTCTATGTTGTCATTGATCTTAATGGTTGTTTCAAGACTTTGGCCAGGGTGATTGAATAAGTGGGAAAGGAGTTTCTTAAGTCATTCACCAATCATTAATGATTGACATGTAACATAGTTAGTTATCTAATAGGGTTTGACAGTTAAACCATACCGTAGGATAATCTAGAGTTGTAATGATGGAAGGTAATAATACATTATCCTTAAAAAGGTTCCGTCTTTGTAAAGTTGTTACTTCATACTATCTGGTCGTTGAGGAGTGTTGTTAGATGCCAACCTTCATTAGTAATTAATTGGATTAATTACCACCGGCTTAGTGATGTACCTATATAATCACACACTTATGAGTATAATATTTCCTATTTATGATTATTTAATTTATTATGGATAATTTATTAAATAATCTATATGGCATATTATTATATTTTTGCTAGCACAGAAAATATAATTAATATTAGAAACTCTCTTATATGAAATAAATAAATAAAATAAAATAGTTTTATTTTATTTCCTTTTATAAATAATAATAATAATTAAAAAATAAGTTAATCAAAACGGCAAAAAAGTTGTCGGATGGTGACTTGCCTTGGTTTGTTTTTTGGTTTTACTATTTAAAATAAATGAAAAGAAGAGATGTTGTGGTCTCTCTCATTTTGAACATTAAAACTTACGAAGAGAAGAGAGTCAGCATCCATATTCTTCCACTTTGTTACGTTGAAATAACAAGGAGAACAGCCAAAAGGAAGAAAGGAGTTTTAAAGTTCTTTTTGTGTTCTCTACGTTTAAAATAAAAATAAGAGAGAAATAGATAAAATTGTTTTGTTCCATTCTTGAAGAAAGAGTTCTTTAAAATCCTCTATAGCCATATCAAGTGTTGAAAGCAGGAGGTATTCCTCAGTGTGGAGTGCATAGAGACTTCGTATTTTCAAGTTCATTACCAGTTAATCCTCACAAATTCCATGTATTTGTTTTTGCATGTTCTTGTTATTAGTATGAATATTAAATGTAATAAATGAATCTACGATTGCAACATTTTTTTTTTACACTGCGTATGCGATCCTTCACTTTTATTTACCAAAGTTGGTTTTCAAAGATTTGGTATTCCTTATTTGTTTTGTATGAAATACAATGGAGTCGTATTATTGTTTATTTTTATTATGTTTATTATTGATTGATAGGAATTGAAATGTTAAGAATCTATAAAAACGCTTCAAACTTTTGATTCATACTAAAATCGATGATTCAATAAAACTTTGAAAATAAGTGTAAGGATTAGTGCTTGGTGTCACAAAGATCTACTTTACACTCGAACTTTTACCACAAGTAGCGTCCACCTTCACGCGGCAATCTTCGTCTCAGTCTGCTTAAACAAGATTCAGCCTTCTCACGTGAATGTCACTAAACAATTCCGTTAGCCCTCAAACACCTCACGCACACACAAGTGTTTAAAGTGTTTCTCTTACATACAAAATAACACAAGTGTAAAACAAAAGACACAAGTACCTCCTTCTCAAAGCACTCACAAGGAACTCCCTACTCAAAGCACTTACAAGGAACTCCCTACTCGAAGCCCTAGAATGGGAACTCCCTCGAAAAGCTCTCAACTCTCAAAGCTCTCTCCTTTGAGTGATTTCTCTCCTCTGTTTGTAGCTCTCAACTCTAATAAGCTATTTATAGGCTGCTCTGGCTTGGAAAGCAAGTTCAAGATGTTTAAGGATCTCCACAATCCTAGTTGGTCCTATCAACTAAAGATTACACTGCATCACACCGACCAATAGGAAGACATTCCCTTTCCCTTAGGACTCTTCTAATTGGCTACATTACATCAAAATCTAATCCAATAAAGATTACATGCCAACTTGGAAGATTACATCAATATCCTTGAAGATCTCTGCCACCTTCAAATGATTCTCCCACACGGTCTTTATCTCTTAGATTTGATGAATCTCCAATGTGATCTTCAAGTTGATCTCGCCACATCATCATGTGCCACATCACCCATAGTTGCCACGTCACTACTGATGTGTTCTCCAAGTCACCAAGTGTAACATCCCATCACCTGTGGGAGGCTAGAATAGTAAATATGAGTGATTAATGAGTGTTTAGAAATGTATTTTTCA
>JAOQMS010000004.1:19435383-19452488 GCA_027563885.1 Erythroxylum longipes | reverse complement strand
ACTAATGGTCCACATCAAAGCTGCTCTCAACACAAAATTTTGTTTCAGAGACACATCATATGTCTCAACACCATATTTCCAAAGATGTTGCAACTTAGATATCAATGGTTGTAAGAATACATCAATTTTATGCTTTAGATTTGCAGGCCCTCGCACAATCAATGTCAAGAACATATATGCTTCATCCATACACATCCATGGAGGCAAATTATATGGAGTAATTATGATTAGCTATGATGAATATTGCTGGCCAGATTGACCAAAAGGTTGAAATTTATCCATTGACAATCCCAACCTAACATTTCGACTTTCAGCTGCAAACTCATAATGGGTGTCATTGAAATGTTTCCATGTCAATGCATCTGATGGATGATGCATTATTCCATCTTCTTGTCGGTGTTCATTATGCCATCTCATGTGAGATGCAATAACATCAGAAGCATATAGTCTTTAAAGTCTCAGAGTTAGCAAGAAATAATACATCCACTTCCAGGGTACTAATTTATGTTTCATAGAACACTTTCTAGGCTTGAACCTAGATTGACCACAAAATTTACACTCTTGTAATTCTACATCATCTTCCTAGTACAACATACATCCCAATTTGAAACAATCAATCTTTTCAACAAGCAAACCAAGACCCCTAATAAGTTTCTTCATATTGTAAAAACTATCAACCATTGTATGATCAGGAAGCAATGATTCATTATACCATCCAAGAATTTTAACAAAACTACGATCATAAATATGCCCTTCAGACTTTAAATTCAATATTCTAGCAATTGAAGAAAATTGAGTCACTGTCTCACAATTTGGCCATAGTTCTTGATCAGCTAACTGTAGTAAGTCAAAAAATTGTTTTGAATATGGGTTGGTTCTTCTTCAAGATTTTCTATGTTTTCCTAAAAGATATAACCGGCTGCATCATAAACCATTTGCATCAACATTATTTGTTCCAAATCCAATCTCCCGTTCGAACCCATTTAAGTTCACTGATGATTGTACTTCATTACCCCTTGAGGTGCTACAAATCAATGGTTCCCTATGTCGTGTCCACTCAAAATAATTTAGGACAAAACCTTTTCTCAACAAATGCCCATAAGGAAATGAATGTGTTTGCACTTTTTACATGGACATTTGATCTTTGGCCCATCCATATACGTAGGTTGAGAATATGCATAATGAATAAAAGCTTTAACTCCCTCAACAAACTCAGGATTAATAAAACCATCAGGTGTTATCCTCTATACATCCAAGGTCTATCAACACTACTCATTTATGCAAAACTGTTAATTTCAAATAGTGATTCCATAGTCAGTATCCTTCATGTTCCGCAAAGTTTACAGAACATCTAAACTTTACACAACATCGAAATTGAAGTATTAATTGATCGAATTAATGAGCTGCAATTGATTTCAAAACTATGGTATGTGACATTGTTTACACTTGTGAATCAAGAAAACAAGTTCTCGCTGTGACTCCTAGGCTCGTGGAATTTTTCACCGATAATCCTCACAGGAGCTACATCACGAGTTTCCAGCCTATATAACATCCTAGGGTTTTTTGTGTAAAGAATTTGTCTTATCTATAAAAGGTATTAATTCCTTGTGTTAATACTAAGTTTGCACTAATCACATCAAAGTTGAAGTATTAACCGATCGAATTAATGACCTATAATTGATTTCAAAACTATGGTACGTGATATTGTTTACACCTGTGAATCAAGAAAACAAGTTCTTGTTGTGACTGCTAGGCTCGTGGAATTTTTCACTGATAAGCCTCACGGGAGCTGCATCATGGGTTTCCAGCCTATATACCGTCCAAGGGGTTTATTATGTAAAGAATTTGTCTTATCTATAAAATGTATTAATTCTTTGTGTTAATACTAGGTTTGCATTAATCACATCGAAGTTGAAGTATTAATTGATTGAATTAATAACCTACAATTGATTTCAAACTATGATATGTGGCATTATTTATACCTGTGAATCAAGAAAACAAGTTCTCGTTGTGACTCCTAGGCTCGTGAAACTTTTTACCGATAATCTTCATGGGAGCTACATCACGGGTTTCCCGCCTATATACCATCCTAGGGGTTTATTATGCCTCAAATCATCCATAACATTTCAAACTCATTCCACATAAAATAAACGCTTATGTAATCATACATCTACTCATCAATGATTCAAACATAACCCAAATATAAATAGTTAGACTATTAAAGAAGAACATAGAAACTCATCAATGACTATGCCATTAGACCTAGAACACATATATCCCAAGACATATTAGATGAAACTAATGTAAAATTGATGAAATAATACCAGGCAATTTCCTTGGTGTTCTTAATGGAACAAGCTTTGCTCCAATTGCCAATGCGATGGGAGGCCCAAATATAAATCCTCGAGCTTCTATTCCTAAAAAAGGAATTTAAATCATATAATATGAAAATATATTTCTTAACTGTTTTCACTTTAGTTGTTATTGGAAAAGTAGCAAATTTTAAGTTTCAAACTTTACAAGTTTTAGGTGCATCAGATGCTCTATGATTTATATCTCATATATAACCGTTTTCACTTCAGATGCTCTAATATGAACATAGGTACTTCAATAGAAAGTAAGAAATCACGTATATGTGAGATATAAATTATAGGGATAGTTATATTGAATTTTCTCATAATTTAACCTTTTCTCATTTCAATTATCATTTAATCTTTTTGTGATATTGTTTAAATAAAAGCAATTTCTATATCATATTTCCTTCATTTTACAATTTAAAGTTTTTAATTATATCATTTGGAATAAAATTAAAAAATCAACATAATATAATTAAAAAATCATGTGATAGGTAAATAATAACGTAAGAGAATATGTGATAATCTTCAAATTATGAAAGCAAAATAAAAAATCAAATTATTGAAAATCTTATTATATTTAACCCTAAAATTTAACCGAAGTGACAGTTAGGTTTCTTCTTCTTTAAACATCTTGGAATGATATTTTTATGTAAATTATAAAAAAATTCAAAAAGTCAATCTTCGTGGATTATGACACAAGTATGGATTTACTATAAGCATTGCTACAAGAATGAGTAGTCTCAAATCAACGAAATGGGTGACCTTATATTCATCATTATGAAAGATCAATCCTTTTGGATCACCAAAGTAAATGCATATGCTTCACATGCATAGGTGTGAAAATGCAAAGATCTTGATACGTGTAGATTGGTACAAGGTGAGCCAACAAAATGATTCAATTTACAGCATGCAATGCAAAGGGCCAAAACACAATCAATTGGTGATACATGGGAAAGATGGGAACAAGACAATAGGAGTAGGTTGTCCTTCAAACTCATGATCTATTTTACGTAACTATATAACAGGACATGGTTGTTCAAAGAGACATTTCATCAAACACCTCATAGGCAACCCAAATTATCTCAAACTAATAACACAACAACTGCATTTTTTCATTATTTACCAACAACAACACATTTAAACAACAAATAAACCAAAAATTCAACTAAAAAAATGCATAAACCAATAATTATAACAAACCCTCCCACCCACTGACGATATACATATAAGAATCTAAGACCTTCATTTTTTGGGGACAAAATAAACTCAATAGAGACGTTGCCTAAAAATGATGCACGATGGACCAAAAACGAAGCAAAAATTGAGGGTGGAAGCACAAAAATAAGAGAACCAACGATGTAATGGTGGGAAGAGAGAAAAATAGCAGAGGGGAGGGAGAAGGGGGGTCTTTGAGTGTTGTTAACACTGATGATAAAATGACGTCGTTTAGTTTGTCTTTGGTGTTGTTAACACTGATGATAAAATGACGTCGTTTGGATTAAAACCAAATGACGTCATTTTATTTTATGAACAATTCGATAGTTTTCCGTCGGTATCTTAGCGGACCACTGTTCTGTCAATATTCAAGTTGCTTATTTTTCTCGCCAGCTGTTGCTGCCTAATTTTGTGATAGAATTTCACGTTCCGTCACTATAGTACGTAGGAAAACTCGCGGGGATATTTTCCCTCCACATTTACCGATGAATGTTTTGGCCGTTGGTATTTTCGTCAACTTTACCAATGAATAATCGTTTTTTGTCACTAATTTACGACAGAATGTGTTCCATCGGTAATTTTCTGTCGGTAATTTGTTATTTGCTTGTAGTGAGGAAAAAATTTCTAGAAGCCTATAGGGTAACAATGCAGCTGCTATAGTTTGACACCACCATTGTCCACAATTCGATACCTTCGGGTATCTACAGTTTGATATCTTCAAATATCCACAACACCCGTTATACACACCCACAGAAAATATGTAGGCTTAATATAGAAAGGAAACTTAACAGTCATAAATAAGAAATACAACATGACAACATGAATAATTGGTATTGATGAGCATTTAATTACACATCATTACAATCAATACAATGCTCATTAGTAATTACACATCAAGGTCTTCTAGATATTTTTTCCTCTATGTCTATAGTTTCTATATAACTAACAATCAGACTATTTAGACTTCTAAATCATGAGATATAGGCAAAATAGGCAAAATATCACAAGTTGTTCCAAAATAGGGACGGCATCAGATCATAAAGCCAGAAAAGAGTTCCTTCTATGGATATTTATCTCTATGTCTTAGGTTTCATATGCAACTAAAAATCACATAATTTAGAGGACTTTGGGTTGAGTTATGACTCAAACAATGTGACTGACTCAAACAAACCCTAGACAGAATTCCATTATACAAGACTCTCTTGTCATATAAAACCAAGTTCATGCAAAGTAACACCAAAGCAACATCCCAGCAATAATTACATATCCAAATGAATCTTTATATCCATTCAATCATACACAAATATAGAAATCAACTAAGTGAAATCCCAAACCTTAAAATTGGCAAAGTAGTTCTCTAATGCTTTTCCTTCTCTTCCTCTTTGACTTTTTCTTGAATCACCAAGTGAAAAATGATGGGATGAAGAATGTGAAATGGAGAGGAGAAAAATCTGAAGCTAAGACATCAAAGTTTCGTCCATCTCCCCTCTCCATATGCCTTTTCATGAATTTTCTAGTCTTAGACACATGTTTCAATCCCGCCGATCCATATGTCACAATCCTATTGAATCGTGTGTTACAATTCCATTAGAACACGTGTTACAATTATATTGGACCATGTGTTGCAATGCTATTGGACCATATGTTACAAGTCTATTGGTCCATGTATTACAATTCTATTGGACCAAGTGTTACAATTCTACTGGACACACATGCTTTAATCTTATTGGTCAATGAATTAACTTTAGGAAAATTGCATATTAGTCCTTTTTCTTCCTTTAATTCCCATATTAGCCTATAATATTATCAATTGATTTCATTCCTCTATGTCTTAAGTTTCTAATGGCATAAATTTCATGCAATTTGGTTAACTATATCGGGAGTTATACCCCAAAAGCTACAAGCTATTTGAAAATAAGGACAATAGCTGGAACTCAACTTCAAAACAGAATTCAAAACTCTTAGAACAGAATCAGGTTTTGGTTCCTTCATGAAAGTTTTAGACCTATGTCTCTATTTTAATCTCCAATTGAAGTTATCCAATTTAGAGGTCTATAAGACAAGATATGGCCAAGTTACATAAATATGTTCATTGGAACCTATCCATTACATATCCCAAATCAACTAACTTCGATCTTATCATGCAAGAGCAACACAAAAACACATCCAATTTAACCAACAAAATTCCATATATAAGCAAAGGGAATACTTCTTCTACCAATTCCCCTTACATCATATTCATAAATCTAAGGAAACATATCAAAAATTTCTATGCATATTTTACGTCTAAGTATGTATGTCCATGTCGAAGGGAACAAATTATCCATTTAACCTTGTCTTTTACATTAAGTACTATTATGTCTCTTACTATACTTAGATGCACTCAATTCATTATTTTAACTTCTTAATACACCACAGACATGCTATAATATTTCCAGGGTATATGTTGGGGTGTTACACATAATGCGAGATCTCCTCATCAAGACCCTGTACAATTTGATCTCGAGATCAAAAGGACATTGCGAAGGTTACGAAGGGAATCCATAACAACTCCAAGAATACAGTAAGGAATTGAATTTGATGAAGCTATGACTAGAACTCTAAAAGATTTGGCTCTACCAGACTTGAGTTAAAGAATCTTATGTGTTACATTTCTAAATTTTACTAAACAGATTACTTTTGAGCTTAAGTCTGACTTAATGCACCTTTTGCCTAACTTTCATGTTCTTGCAGGTAAGGATTCTTACAAGCATCATAAGGTGCTCAATGTGGTCTGTCTTAGTACGAAGCCTCTCGGAATAATGGACGAGCATATTATGTTAAGGGCCTTTCCGTTTTCACTAAAGGATGTAGCAAAAAAATTTTGCTTTTTGATTTGCTTGTAGGGAGTGTAAGCATATGGATTGAAATAAAGAGGCTATTTTTGGAGTACCTTTTAGCATCAAAGACATCTAATATAAAGAAAGAGATTTGTAGGATAAAGCAACATCATGGAGAATCCCTTTATAAGTATTAGTAGCGCTTCAAGAAGTTATGTGCTAGTTTCCTCACTATAATATCATAGAACAACTCGTTATCCGGTATTTTTACCAAGGATTATTACCTATGGATAAGAGCTTGGTAGACGCATCAAGAGGTAGAGCACTATATGAAAGAACTCTTATGGAAGCCAAAATTTTAATCAAGAGTATGGCAGCAAACACTCAATAATTTGGCATTCGTAATGATGTTTGTTGGGTAAATGGGTTAATAATTCATCCATAGAACATTGTTTAGATGAACTACCATCTTTTGTTAAACAAGTCATTGTAAGATAGGAACAAGTGAAAGCTTGCAATATATGTGCAAACGTGAACCATTACATAAGATTGAAGTGTGTCAGGATCACATATATTCACACGTCACTATTTTTGAAAATAAGATTACCTTCCATAACTGACTTGATCTTTGGAGAGCTTACGCTGAAAAACATTACGTTTTCCAGGTCTTTAAGAAGAATCTCTGAAGAACACGTAATAACCCTGGTGTCATATCCTTGAACCAGACTAGGATGTAAATAATCTCGGAGTTCGAAAATTCATATACATCCAAGATGGTCTCATCTCATGAAATAAAAGAGAGGAAAGAAAACTTCGGTACATCTCTTGTAATATGTGAAATGTCTTTTCAGAGTTCCCACGGATAGGATAATCTGCAAAACTCCCTTCTTTTATGAAGTTGGCAGCCTGTTATGGTTCATTTATTACACCCTAAAACTATGGACGACTATTCTAACTATCCAGATAATACAGTTGAAGCATTACTGAAAACATACTTCAGATGGAGGCACAATGTTATGAGATTAAGGTTTGCATTTTCCATTTCATGATAAATACAACTATATTTCATAATTCCGATACAGGCTCCGAATTTTTTAATTAATGAAGACAGCATTGTGAAGGTCTTTCCAAAGTCAAAAGGAAATTCACGAATCGCATGAACAAGTTTCTCGTCAGCATAAGGTTGGTACGTATGAAACAACAGCCATTAACGTCCAGAGTGCTGCATGGAAACATAGACAATTGATGTGATTTATGAATTCCAAGACTGGATCAGAGGCCATACAAAAGACTATGAATTCTGTACTCGCAAGCACGAGAATGACAGACAAAACTCAACCCAAAACATTGGGGTGATCTAAAATGTTGGCTGCAAAACAGGAGTTTGCATATCCACTCAGCCTTTGGTTCTCATGATTGTGATACTTCCTTTTCCTCCTTCTGTACGAATTTTAGTTTTGCCAACAACAGGCTTCCCAGAGAAAGCTGAAGTGGGATATGCAGCAGGATCGTCATCAATTTGCTTAGACTTTGATGGTGGTGGAGTTCGGATTCGTTGGTTGATATCATTCAGAGTAATATCTCCTTGCATCCCACATGGTTTTATGAAAGCAAATGGATATACAACAGAAGAAGCTAACTTAGTAGGCGTCTGCATTAATGACTTCTTACCTGAGGTTGAAAAAGAGGAACTTGTCAACATAAGAATTTATTTTGACATTGCATAACCAAATCTGCAGTCCATCTCAGAATTCAAAATAGTTCCCCATCTAGGGGATCTCAAATTCAAATTGATAACTCTTAATCTGTGTTTTTCATTTCCCCTTCCTCTAGGCTATTGGGGGAAACTAAAAGGTGTAAAACAAAGAACATAATCCGGTTTGCTAAAGAGACCTTATACAAAACACTTTCCACTTCAGTTCGGAAGTAAAAATCTCTCGAGTAATACTATATGAAAGTAAGCCAAATAGGCACAATCAATTTTAGAAAATATTGAGAGCAGATACACACCTTTAACTATGATGTTTGGAGGAGTCCTAATAACTTGTTTTTGAACTAAATTAGCTTCAAACTCAGGCAGGTCATTGCAGAACTCTAAGCATCATATAAATGTTAACTTTGTATAAGAGATAACATTAAAACGAAAGAATAGTACTGCATGACTAAATTAAAAAAGTAAAATACCTGAAATATCAATTTGAATATCAGATGCTCCAGGGACATTCCTGAGTCACAACAATAGACAAGTCAAACCATGTAGAAAAAAAATTAACTAACAGTCTAGATCCCGAAAAACCATACATATCATCTGGACTTAAATGCATGTCAGTGTCATTAAAGCATTCAGCAACCCAGCCCTCTGGTGACTGATCCAAGCTCTTATAACAGCCGGCAGACACATCTGTAATGTGTATGATTAGGAACCTAGAATATGTAGACAGGTTGAATTCCTACACAAAGCCTCCAAGACACAAACCTGGAAACCCAGGAACACAAGGCAATGCTTGGGGCATAACATCATCGATCAAGTGTTCTCTTCCCTGAAAATAACACAAAATACTGTCATTATTCAAGAAATATTTGCAATATAAAGTACAATCATTTTATAAAACCTTCAGCAGTATCAGCTGGTTAATGCAAAATTGTACTTTTCACTATAATTGTTTGATCACAAAGCCTTATAAACCCTCAAAATCTACCAATAAACACTTTGTACATGCATAAGTGTGAATTTTAATGGCTATTATCAGTCTTTCCCAATAGGATATCAAGCTTGAATAAGAAAGAAAATATTCAGCAATCAGCTTCCAATGACTGCTTTCAAAAAGAAAATTCCTGCCAAGTAAAACCAATACAAGCACTAACGTTTGATTTCAAAAATGCAGATTTCATCTCTTCATTGCAAAGGGTGGAATCTGTTTCTTGGGTGTCAAAATGTAGCATCCGACGTCGTTTTAACTGTGAAGAAGTCTCCCTATGTTCTTCTGGTTCCTTGTTCATATTATCTGAAATTAAGCCCTCCAAATTAGACACATTAACTGGTAACTAAAAACAACCACAAAGCAAGAATGAAACAATGGAAATATAAACATACCATTATAATTTCCGTGATAAGTCAAATCCCCACAAGCCTTAACTGGGGTTGTTTCATCAAAGATGTTACATAAATCGTCCTCATTCAGAGTTACTTGATTCCATAAACTTTCAGAAGCATCTGCTCAAAATAAGAAGCCCAATCAGGTATCAGCAACCTCATTTACTATTTGACTTTCACATCCTAAATGCTACCTTCAACGCAAATGGTTTCATCAATGACCATATAAGATACTATAATAAAAACTCACCAAAATTACACTCCTTCTGTGGACTAAAACCATCCCTTTGCCAACCCCAATATTCGGTGCTGCCAATCATAAAGTAAGATAAGGAATATGTTACCATGGGCATATAGCTATTACAGTGAGACAACAGAATCTTGAATCTTAGATTTGGAATTATATGCAGAATTTTACTAACAGTGGACAAAATATACCATGTGATTAAGGGTACAGATCAATGACTGAAGCAACAATTAATAAAAAAACTGAATAGACAAATCAGCCAGAACGTCAGCAAGGTAACAACAGAACAGTAATAGTAACAGTAACAAACAGCACACAAAGGCAAAATATAAAAATAAAGAAAAAGCAGAAACTTGCAGCGTCGAATCCAGTTGCATAACCTCAACCAGAAACGGAATGCTGAATAGAGGAACACTAGAAACGTTTGTGTCCAATCCCAGACACTTAGATTCCGAGCTATGACTATGTCGTTGGGTTTTTCACTGAACGGTCTGGGAAAAGAGAAATAAGCAAAAAAAAAAAAAAGCAACAGAATAAAGGAACGAAAGAACACAATGACCCACCAAATTTAATCAGAGCCCACATCCTCTAATCATTTCAGTCTCAAAAAGTAAAGGATAGAATCCAGAAACCAAAGAAAGAAATCAAAGCAAATGAAAAACTGGAAAAAAAACAGAGGAAAGGAATTTCATAAAACCACCATCAAATGCATGGACAACCAGGTAAACAAGCAAATAGCCGATACTAATCCAAGAAACCCATCCCCTAAAGCATCAATGAAAACCCATCTCACATTGCACAGTCAAGAAAAACAAAGAAAGTAGCGATAAAACAATAGATAGAAAAGTCGTTTCCAACATCTACGAAGGGCCGATTAACAAAAAATGAAGAAAGCAAGAGGTTGAGCGACATTTACTCGTCCATCTTTAAATCAAATCACCACAGCTTCCCCAAACCACACCCTGCGTCTGTGTTCTCAAACATAAAGACTAGCCGTTACTTAAGGCAGCAGATCGCATCTACTCTTAATACGCTAACATTATATGAGCAATCTGCTTCGCTCTGCTGGAGATGTGTGCTAAAACCTTACTTTCGCTCTCCACAATATTTAATTTTCTATCGTACTAACTAAAGTAGGGTATTTGTTTGTGAGATTTTGCACTGAAAAGAAAGACATTTAAGTAAATGAGTGAAAAGAGACAGAAGCGCACGAGGAAAAAGCACGCGTAGATTAATCTTTTTCTTTCATTGTTAACGTAATTTAAAATTCCAGATTTCATTCATTTATGATTTAGTGTCTCCATTTACCTAAATCTTCACCACACTATTTTTTGGTCAACTGTTTAATTTCTTGCTTTGCTTTATTTTCTTCCTCTAGACTTAATTGAAATTTTCTCAAATGTCAGGGCATTCAAAAGATCAAGTATAGCATAAGGGTAGTATTTTAAAAACTCGTTTCATACTCTAGCTCACAATATGGAGGAGGCAGAGGGGAAAAAATAAACTAAACTCAATTGAGAACCTAGACCCCGTATACACAATGTGACTAACATTTTGTGCAACTATACATCTATGGTATGGCAATAATATATAATGCAACTTATATTAATAGAATGACATAGTTGATTAGAATTGTAACCCCTAAGAAATGAAGAAGCTAGATTTATGTCTTCAAGTTAATGCTCAACCATATTGATTACTCAATAAGGAGGAAAAGTAATTAATTTTTTAATCTTTAAAATATAAATCTAATTATTATTATTCAACATTATATTGAGTCTAACTGAACAAGAGGATAGAAAATATTACTCATTATTTACTGCAAGTCTACCAATTTGATATGATATAAAAAAAATTAATCACCATTAGAACTAAGTTTAATAGATTGATAAGGGATCGATGATTTAGTTTTAATTATAAGTGCCTAGTATAGATATAGCTTGCATTGGTGAGTACGGGTTGATCCTATAAGGAATAATATTACTAGTATTTACCATCATTCTATTATCTACTCTAATAAATTATGGTGATGAAAATTGATCAAAATGGAAGACATCAAGCAAGATAATATACCCTTCTGGATCAATCTACATGATGTTCCTTTGGAATACTGGACCACTGTAAGTCTCAGTTACGTTGCAAGCTTCCTTGGTAAGCCTATCTGCTTGGACCAAGCAACTGCTAAAGTAAGAAGGGTATAATTTATGCGAACATATGTCCTAGTATCATCTATTACTACCTTACCTGATAGCATACCAATTATAAGATTAAATGAGAGCTTGGAACCTTTTGAAGATCAGATTAAGGTTTCATATGCTTGGAAGTCGCAACTAAATGTTAAGAAAGAATGGAAGCCAATAGGTAGACAATTTACTTCAAGGAGTTATGGCATAGCACGTCGTAACGCTACACAAAATAAACTAGACCTATTACTGTAGCAGTAGTGAGTCTAAGTCGATCCCACAGAGAGTGTTCGGTTAGTTTTTGTTATGAAAATAGTTGGTGTTAAGGTTATGAGTGGTTTGCTTAGTTTTCAAATAAGAAAATAAAACAAAACTAGACTAACAAAAGTAAATAAACGAAAACATGCAAAATGATGAAAGTAATGAATTCTTTGAGAATCCAGTTCTTTGATTTAATCTCGGCCTACACCTAATTAAACATATTTCATTGAATTGCTATTCTTTTACCTCTCCTTGAACTATTAGTCGTAGATTAATAACAAGCTCTGTTAATCCCGATTTTCTCCTAAGTCGTGTTTAATTAAAAGACGCTTGTTAATTAAACCTAGCCACCGAATAACCTATGATACAAAATCTAGATTTAATTGGACTGCTACATTACAAATTAGGAAGACATACCAATCTAAGCAATAACCATATATGCTCGGGTCATTTAACCTTATGTTATCCCTAATGATTACGAACCATTAGTCTCCACAAATGAATTTTAACATAACAATTACGGATTATATTGAAATTCTAACAATGGGTTCTTACATAAAAATAATTATAAATAAAAATAACCAAATAAAGCATTCAATCATTTTCGCATAACACGCAAACATTAAAAATAGGATAACACAATTAATCTCTAAAGAGAGAAAGCAACAACAAATACAAAAAAGAAATGCTAAATAGGGTCATCGATGTCGATGTCATCTCCGAACCAGTGTCGGAATGTCTAGCTTTCCATGAGTCTCTAAAGGATGAGAGGTTTACCCCTCTTCATTCTCCTGAAACCTCTCGTTAGGCTCTTCAAACTTTTCCCAGACGAAAACATAAGTTTCCACTGTCAAAATGATGCTTTTACACAAAAATGTAGGGTTTTGGGGTAAGGTGGCAGTGTCTCACAGCTGTGAGACACTTTACATGGGTGTGACATGGGTTCTCATGCCCATACAACTAGTGTCATGCTCCATGACTTATTTGTCATGGTCGTGAGATGTATCTTAAGGCCATGACCATATAATTCTTCAATTCTTTTGGCATTTTCATCTCTTCTCTTTCCCTAATTCTTTTTGTTCTTGCTCCATGAAGACAAGTGAGTGTGTATCTTCAGAAAACAGCTCAAGTATAGTATTTTTGACTCACTTTAGTTCTTTCGCTTCTGCATCGTGCCTAAAATCAAATATGAACTAAAGTGAGTATCCTAAGCATTTTCATAGCAATAATCACTAAGTGTTATGGAATAAATTCATAATCAATTAAACACATATCACCAATAGGTAAAAGATTTACTTTAGGGAGTTATAAAGAAGTTATGGGGCTTAATTTGGAAATCGAAGTACCAACCTCTAATTTGACAAACAAAAAATCCTAAGGAAACTGATCTGCAAACTACCCCTCCAATATAATTGCCATCATAGACTCTAGTTGTAAGTAGTGATAGCCCTTCAGCTAAGGAGGATCCCAACACCCTGATTGTTCCAACATCTTCTCTGAGGGCCACTGACTGTGAACCATATAGAAATGCTTAAACCAAATAAGAACACCACTGTGGATGAGTTTGAAAAGGTTGTTAAAAGGAGACCTAGTAGGAAGAAAAAGGTTCCAATTGGGGACATCAATCCTTGACCTTAGAAGCTTGGAATATTAGGGGTGCCAATGCCCCTCACAAAAAAATTTTGATGAGGAGCTTTGTTCTTCATAATAAAGCTTTTATAGCTAGGTTCTTGGAGACCTGAATAAAGTCCACTAATTGCAACATTCTACAATTTTTACCTAGTTAATGGAGCATGATATCCAATTATTCCCACCATCCAAATGGGAGAAACTTGGTTGTTTACAATACCTTGGAAGTTTGTCTATCTATCGAGTGCTCCTCTGATCAGATGAAACACCTTGAGGCTGTCCAGAAGGACTCAAGTGAAACCTTTTGCACTACTTTTATTTATGCTCATAATACTACTTATCAAAGAACTGCCTTATAGACACAACTTCGATCCCTAGTAACCTCTATTTCTCAACCTTGAATTATACTTAGTGACTTCACCGCTCTCATCAACCTTGAGGAAGCACAAGGAGCCAGATCTATTGGTGTGCCTTGTAATGACATGAGACAAGGCTTAGCCGATATCCAAATTATCGATGTCCCACTAGTTGGAAACTTTTATACTTGGTGAATAAGCAAAAAGGAGATCACTACATCTAGAAAAAGGTCTATAAATGCTTGGCCAACTAGTTATGGCTCTCAACCTACTCAAATTGTTACTTTCACTTTAGTAACCTAAGTCCTTCAGATATCATAGTGTACCTATCCTCCGTAAGAATCAGATCTCCCTTTCGCTTCAACAACTTACTAACAGAACTTGTTAAATTTGATCCCTGTATTTTGAAAGTCTTATGTACATATATACAAGGTACCAAATAATATATTATTGTAAGGAAGCTCTAACTTATTAAATAGGAGATAAAGGAGCTCTTTAAAAATAACATAGAGAACACCCATCATATGTTGTCCACTGCACAAGCTGGTTTAGATAGAATACAGATGCTTCTTTAAGTTGATCCATCCTCTACTTCCTTAATTGATCAGGAAAGGGCAACTATTCAACATCTAGTCAGAGCTTTTACCTATGATTACTTCTTAATGAAGCAACGATCATGGGTAGCCTGGTTGAAAAGGGGAGATAGAAACACTACATACTTCCATCGATAGGTGATCTCTAGGAAAAATAATAACATAATCCTCTTCTTAATGCATAGAAATCAGTTATTAACATCCCAAAACTCCCTATTACACGGTGCATATGATTATT
The DNA here is from genome assembly GCA_027563885.1 of Erythroxylum longipes. Lineage (NCBI taxonomy): Eukaryota > Viridiplantae > Streptophyta > Magnoliopsida > Malpighiales > Erythroxylaceae > Erythroxylum > Erythroxylum longipes. The sequence continues at coordinate 19,437,496 of JAOQMS010000004.1, read as the reverse complement.
TTTCTTAAATTTTAATAGGTCCTTCACAGGCTACATCTTCTCAGCATCTTCTAAGGGAGCTCATGTAGTGTTAGCTAACTCAAATTGAAGCTAAAGGGCTTACTTATCCTATTACCAGCCAAAAGATTGATACAATGTTGAAAACCCTCAACCCTCACAAAGCCTCTGGACCAGATGGATTCAACCCTTTGTTCTTTAACAAGGCTTGGCATCTCCTCAAGCCTATGGTAACAAATGTTATCCTTGAATTCTTTAACAAAGGAAAGCTTTTGATAGAATTTAATAATACCTTTATTATTTTGGTTCCTAAACCTGGGGAGCATATCACCTTTTTTGATTTTAGGCCCATATCTTGTTGCAACACTGTTTGCAAAATCATCATGAAGGTATCAGTGCAAAGGTTGAAGACTATTCTAGCCAATTACATTGATTTATCATAGGAAGCCTTCATTCCTAGTCGTATTATGGGAGATTACATAGTCCTTCTATAAGAAATTACTAAATCCTATGGCTCCATAAAGGGGAGGAAGAATTGTTTCCTTAAAGTAGACATTTGGAAAGCTTCGATAATGTTGACTGGCATTTCATCTTTAATACACTAGGAGATATGAATTTTCCTCAATCATTCATTCAAAGGATAGCTGAATGCATCACTACTCCTACATTTAAAATCCTCGTGAATGGACAACCTAGCATGCACTTTAAAAGCTCCACAAGGTGACCCCTTATCTTTATATATTTTCACTCTTATTATGGAAGTTTTAAAAAAAATCTAAAGGCTGTAGTTACTTGGACTAAAGCTTTTAGATATCATTCTAAATGCATCCATCAGAAGATTATCAACCTCAACTTTGCAGATGAATTGGTATTGCTTTCAAAAGTTGATCTGATTTTAGTCTTTTCTTTGATGAAAGCACTTCAAATCTTTCTTAGGCTCTTAGGGTTGTAGGTTAATTCTAAAAAATGTAGCCTTTTCTTATCCATAACTTCTTTGGGGAGTACACAAGAGCTATATTCTATCACTAGTTTCAGTCATCAATCCCTCCCGACGGTGTACCTTAGAATCCTTATTACCAGCTCTAACCACACTATTACTAATTTCTAGTTGCTAGTTGAAAAGATTAAGAGCCAAATTAATAATTAGAGCACCAAAACTCTAGTAATAGCATAAGGACTATAACTCATCTCTACTGTATTAATATCTATAAATTTGTTTTGGTTTGTACATTCGGTCATCCCTAAGAAAATTATTAAACCATCGAGAGGGTATTATGTTGGGTTTACCATGGTTGTATGCAGCGGAAGTGTCGGAATCTAGATTCTGACACCATGATAACCCGAAATCACAAAATCATGCATGCATGCATGGATATGTAAATAACATGAAATATAAAGCTTTTAGCTTTTGTTTCTCCTCCTTTCTTGTTTCTTCTCCTTGTTTGGGTTATTGCAAACACCAAACCCTTCCTTGATCATCCAATATCATGTAAAGAAGATGAATAAACAATGTATAAGGGTGATTTGAGCACCAAACTAGATGAGTTCTAGTAGATGCTTAAAATGATAGAAGATAGATCAAAAAGCTTGTTGCATGCACTTAGATTCATGCAACAATTGCATAACTTGTAAGAACAAGACTCTTAATTCCTCTCTCTCACTCTAGAACTCTTCTCGAGCCCTTATGCTCTCACTTGTGTGTGTAAGAAGTGGTAAGACCTATAGTTGACAAGCAAAAGACTTTCGCTTCAAAAACAACATCATGTTCTTCCTTGTACTAGAGTGATATGCGTAAAACGCTTCCACCTAAGTGCTACATTTATTTTATGGTTAGCTATGCAACTACGTCTACCTACAGTTGACAAGCTAAAGACTTTCCTCTATATACCAAATGTTGGACCCTGAAACTTTTCTTAGAAAATTTCGAGCAGCACATGAGAAGTGTGGATAGGTTCATGTTTTTCTTTGATGATTTTGGTAGTGAGAGACTATGAAATGAGCAGAATTAAGGTGAAAGTGATGAAGAACACGTATATATATATATATATATATATATGTATGTTCTGTTATTGGTGTTCATGATTAATCATGGACTATAATATCTATATAGATGATA
>JAOQMS010000004.1:19423962-19435283 GCA_027563885.1 Erythroxylum longipes | reverse complement strand
TTCCAAATAGTTGGCGAATAAGGGTTCTTGAAATAACCCTACAGGGTAATAAGCTCACGTTTTATGACCTCTGAGTTAGACTCCGAAAACAGGATCCAACACGTTTGGTATCAGAGCAAGTAGGAGTTAGACTCTGAAAACGAGGTCCAACAGTTGTGGTATCAGAGCAAGCAGGAGTTAGACTCCGGAAACGGGGTCTAACACCAAATTGATGCATACTATGTGGAAGGGAGGAGGAAAGTCATGAGCACCTCTTTTTCCAATGTGATTTTGTAAATCCTAGCTGGAAAATGATCCTACATCAATGTCGTATATTGAATGTGCCCAACAACTAGAGCTCGTTTACTTCTTGTGTAACCAATTTGTATACAAGGACAACCCTAAAAGATGGAGTTTTTGTAAAGCACTATCCTTCCTTGTCAAGGCTATTTGGGATGAGAGGAATCTTCAAATCTTTTAAAACAAAGGCTCAACCAAGGAACAATTTCTCAACCGTCTATAATTGCATATCAGAGAATACTTCAGTCTTCATACGCTCAACTCTCCTAATCATGATTATTGGCCTAGAGCATAGAACATTTAAGCATATTAAACTAATTTACTAGCACTATGGTTTTTTGGGCTCTTTGTTTATTCTAGAAACTTTGTAAAGCTTTTTATATAGCTTGTGTAAAACTTTTGATTGCCTTAAGGCTTAATTCATTATATTTTATCAAAAAAATAAAAATTGAAAATTTAAACTATAAACTATAAACTAAAATAAATCAGTGCAATTAATTAACTAGAATGAAGATTAAACTACGAAACAACCAAAGAAGATAGTGGTACTTGAAATTTGAATCCTCCTATGGCTTTCTTATGCAATTACGAGTTGAGGACTTCACTTATCAATTTAATCCAGAGTTCATCAAACTATAGAAATTCCTCAATTATGCTAATATCTTTCTTACGACTATCAACACCTAATATTAGGTTGATTAATTGAAATCTCTTTCTAATATAAACCCCCTGTCTTGCATTAATCTATTTGGAAATTTCACTATTAGGTTTGATCATAATCTGAAAGATTTATGTTGACATATCTCTAGACGTGTATGCAATTCCCTTCAATTATGCTAAGATCTATTCATACTTTGAATTTCTCAATCTCAATTGCATGAAATCAAATATGAATTAATACTCCATTAATAATAATAAATAGAATATAATTGAATATTAATGAAAATAAAGAATAAATTAAATTAAACTTAATCACTACAAGGTCTGTCCTAAAGTTCATCTAATCTAAGTGCTAATAAATATTCAGTTCCTAATCATAGAAGGCAAAACATCAAAGCTAAAGGAAAACCAAAAAATCAAAAGAAACAAGATGAAATTGCTTTTAATCCTTGTGAAATTCACTTTAGATCGATGAGAATCCACTCCGAATGTGTTTCTTACTTGTTCTTTGTTCTTTATGTCATTCTAGGTCATCAATTTGTTTTTCTGAGCCTTTCATTTGCGTTTCCTCTTAATTTTGCGCTTTATAATTTAAAAATTAGGGTTATAGGTAGTACACAACCACCAAACACGAGCTTGTTAGTGGATATATTGATTAAAAATCACAAAACTCTCAGATTCAGAATGAACGAGGGCTCAAAATGTGAACTTGAACATCAACACCAATAACTTCTCAAAATTAATAAACTATTTGTATAAATTATACATAAAGTATTATAATGCAAATTAAGTATCCATTCTTAAAATCAATGAACTAAATTGAAATAAACTTAATCATCAAAACTTACAATTATTTAATAAAATAAATAAAATCACAATCACAATCACAACTAAACTCATAATGAATCATCTTGATCCACATCCTCTTTAAAAAAATTTCTTGAATTATTCATTATTAAGTTAATTACAACAAAATTGACTACTTGACTACTAAGTCTCTCCCCCTTACTTAAGTTATACCTTGTCCTCAATGTACAAAACATGCAAGAACAATGAAAAATATGAAAATTAATGGGAGAAGGTGAGCATAACTAGTGCTTCCCTCATAGTAAAAGGTTTTTTTGCCTTTTCTAATATTGTTAACATCCATCTCGTAAAGGTGAAATCTTCTCTAGTCTAATGTAAGGAGTGATGTTACCTTCATAGCCAATGGAATTCTATCAAATCTCAAGTAACAAAATTAGGACCTTAAAACTAAGACTATGAAAATAACCAATCTAATAATGAAAATCATACAAACTACTCAATCAAAACAAAAACACCTAACTAGTGGGTTACCTCCTAATCGACGCTTCTTTATTAGTCTTTTGGTTGGACTTTTCAACAAGTTCTTCCACAACCTGGATCTATAATCAATGGTTTGCTTCCACTCATTTTCTTATATCAGGATTCACCATCCTACAAATAGACCACATGGTATAAGATAATAAGGATATAAAGTATCAAATTAATAAAACCAAGTAAATACTAGTCAGACGCAAAATTAACTTAAGAAAGAGAGCTATCAAAATAATTTGTTTGTCATGAACTTAATAAAACCAAGTAAATCTCGACCTTATGTTATCGATTTAATGTAATATTTTTCACTAAATCCTGAACTATCATCAAAGACATTGTACAAGAAAGAGAGCTATCAAAATAATTTGTTTGTCATGAACTTAATAAAACCAAGTAAATCCCGACCTTATGTTATCAATTTAATATAATGTTTTTCACTAAATCCTGACCTATCATCAAAGACATTGTACAAGAAAGAGAGCTATCAAAATTATTTGTTTGTCATCAACTTAATAAAATTAAGTAAATCCTGACCTTATGTTATCAGTTTAGTATAATGTTGTTATAATTTTTATTAATAATTAATTTTAATTAATTAAATATATAATATTAAATTAAATTATTCATAATTCTTATTAATAATTAATGTATCAAATAATTAAACAATATATATTTAGTTGATACTAAACCAGATTATGAGAAAAAAACAAAAACCACTTTTTGTGATTTTCATAAATTTTGGTAAACAAGAACAAACAGAAACTAAAAATTCAAACAAACATATTTTTTTTTACTAAATTTGAAAACAAAAAGTTAAAAACTAAAAACAGAAACAATCAAGCTCTTAGTTAATAGTACTTGCATGTACTCTTCATTCATATGATAGCCTTCTTTTTAAGGGGATAGGGATTATATATTTCATCCTTTTAATGCTTAAAAATTTATATATCTTATACAATGAAAAAGAGAAAATGGTGATATAAAACTTGAAAAGTGTTTAGAGAAAGAAAATAGATATTAGTAACAAAATATTGTGTATCTTTGTTTAGTATGCTCTACTATGTAAGCATTGATGTTGACGAAGAGGATATATAGTTTCTGTAAAAAGAAGAAAAATAATTCATAGATCTAATGTTAAAGAGGTAAATGCATAAAGAAAAATGTTAGACTTGTGCCCCGTAAAAAATCAGGAGCATATGTGTTAACACTTTAAGTGCTAACGAACTTTAAGTTTATTTAAATATAAAGATTAATTTGAAAAAAGATACTAAAGATGTAAAGTGTACTCTAAGACAAAATTTGTTTGAAATTTAAATGTTCTTCCACATATTTAAGTAATGCTTATGATGTATAAAGCTAATAAGACAAATTAGTATAACTGAAATTAGCTTGGCAACTAATATCAATCCTTAATGAGAATCCTTTTTTTATTAAATTAATTAAGATTGGGTTCAATTATTTTATAATGATGAAAATTGTAATTATTTGATTAAATGTGCAATGAAGAAACTATTAAGTACATGTGATAACATATAAACTATATGCTTTATTTGATAAACCAACAACTCAAAACCAACTGATAATATTGGTCCAACCATTTACAGGTTCCAACATGTTTCCACTTCTAAATAACCAAGAAAAAAGTGCATCCTTGACTTTAAGGTTTTTACTTAAAAACAAGATCAATCGTAGCATTTTGGAGCATCCAAAATGAATTCTTAGTGGACGAAAGTTTAGATTTATGTGTCACCTCAAATTGATATGGAGTAAGTTTAATGTTTTTAATTAGTAATATGGATCTCATACTAGCACGTGTATGTCATGTTGTATAATGAAACCCACTTCTAAGAAAATAATTCAATTTCTTTTTTAAAATTTTATTATGTTTTTAATTCATAATCAAAACTAATAAATATAAACTAACCTAAATAATGTCACTTAATCCTAGTAATTTTAAATTTATTTTTAAAATCAAAATATCTAATCACAAATCGATAATCAAAATCACAACTTCTCCTTCACTTCTCCTCCTATTCATCCTTGGTTCTGTCTCTTTATCTTGTTCAATGGTTTTCTATATTTCAATTCTCCCCTTCCTCTTCTCTCATCATTATCATTATTTACGTGCACTCATCATGAAGGAAATCGCTTCTTATGTGCATACTTACAGTAACCATGAAGCAGAGGAAGAACAACAATCTCTCAATTTTAGGCACAGTTTAAACCCATTTTTTAGTTTTAAGAATGGTCTTATATTCCTTCAAACATGATTGAGAAGCCTCAAAAGTTGAATGTCATCCAAGGACTTTTCAAAAGCATTTTTATTAATATCCCCCAATGCATTTTCACCCAGTTTGTTCGACGTCTTATCCTCAAAAGTTGGAATTGGTACTTGTTTGCTAGATATAATTTAAATTTGAGAGTCATCATTTGAAATATGTAAAGAAAAAGCATGCTTTGAGTAGTTCAATGTTTCTTTTATAACTTGATCCAATTTGTCCTCACTAACCACATGGATGACTTGACTCCAGATGAAAGTAGAAGATTAATTAACTATGCATTTCTCCTATATCATTTACCATAATGTTTTTTTTTTTTTGGATAAAATGTAATGAATTAAGCCTTAAAGGCATTCAGGAGTTTTACACAAGCTATTGAATAAGCTTGATAGAGTTTCCAGAAGAGGCCGAAAAGTAATGACCACTGCACTAATGAGTTAGTTTACGGCTGACCATAATGTTGACCTCACCCGTTAACACAATTTCCAAACATTGAGTTTACATGCAGTTCTTTAAGCTTGAAAGAGAACAAATTTCATGGCTAAGGTCTAATTTATGATCATCATTGTCTAAGGTGAGATAGGAGTTAAAACTTCCAAAATTAGGACTCTATTCCAAAGGTTAATTTTAATTAAATTTAAAATAATTATGATTAAGTATCATTATTTAAGTTAATTAGTATTGATTAATTTAATTATACCTTTAAAATATAATAAAATTTTTTAAAAGAATTTAAATTATTTATATTTTAAAAAAATAAATGCAATTATATATATCACATGGCATGCACACCTACATTATCAATTAAAAAATATTAAACACATTCCACGTTAGCATTAGTATAACTCATTACGAATAAAAGCTCAACTTTGTTCAAATTTAATCTTCATTCTCAATATTTTACAAATATTAGAGTCCGTTTTGAGCGTTCCAAAATATCAAAATTCAACATATATTTTAATAAAAAACAAAGAATTAAAAATAAACTTTTTTTACATAGCTAACTAGCCTCTTCAAGATATTGTGGATTGCAAGGGCTACCCCTTCCTAAACCTGAATTGAAATGCTCTTGAAAAAGTTGGCTCCGCCGATTAGACCACCCAATCTTGGGTTCAGATCTACCAATTTTTTACCACCAAACTGTCTCTCGTTCTCGTTAACATTTGCGCCAACGGCTTTCAAAATTAAATGCGAAAACAATGAAATTGAAATAGACCATATAAATATGAAAAATATTTCCGTACATTAGATTTATAAGGCCATGGTGTGTATCAAAATAAGCGATTATCCACACTCATTTAGGTATCATGTCCCAACTGTAATCAACAAAATCTGGAGTACGTCACCATACTACAAAGTCTATCTTTCATAGTCGACCAATATAGGAAAAAGGTGAAAAAGGTAACCCTTCTCTAGACTCCAAACAGGTTAGACAGGAATAGACAAGCCCTTCTTCGCCATACTATCTAGTACATCATTCAGAGCTTGACACAAACCAACAATCTGCAGTGAAGAAACGCAAATAAGTTTACAGAAAATACCATTAAAATATGTGAGAAATCAGTTCCAGTTGGACCTAGATTTAGTCACATTCTCAAAAACATTTCATCAGTTTGTTCAATCAGTAAGGAGAAACACCTGTTGATCCCATTGTTGCAACTCCTCCGTGTCATCCTCAAAGTGTATGACAGCTTCCACCTGTGTGTGATGAACAATTAAGCAATAAATGAAACAAAATATTTTCCACATTCACAGAAAACTGTTGCAATTACAAACAAGGGAAAATCAGAATGCAATCTACAGGCAAACAAGCTTCAGACTGGCCATGAGCACTCAATTCCATGTAAATTATGAAGGTTAGCAAATAGCCACATATGAAACCTCAAGAAACCAATCTACGTAAGAGCACGGTAGAGATCTAGAAACCCTCAGCATTTAGCATGTCACACCTGATCAATCGAACCCCTCATTCTATCTTCATAGATCATTCTTGATGCTATTTTCTCTGCCTGCAAAGTTAAAATAGGAATATGCTTACTTTAAAGGATAGAAATTAATTTTTATCTTAACTGGAAATATGGGCAAACACGATGTTCTTCAAAGATCAGGATAGAAATGTACCTTATGTGGAGGAATTCCCAACAAGGTGCCCAACTCATCAAAACTATTAGTCCGACGAAAATAACAAGATGGCATCAATACGAAGTCATATTTGAAAACAAAACGTGAAAGAAATATAAAAAGACTCCTCTCCAACCTTATATTTGTGTAGAGTTTGCTTGCACTTAGAAGGTTGTGTTCAATCATAGCCCGATCAAGTACAGTAAAATTATCAGGAAGAAGAGCTTTCTGTTAAACCAGAAAGAGAACAGATCATTTTACTTATTTCCTGTGGATGAATGCAACATCACAAAGTATAAAGATTTGTATAACCTGATGTGCTTTTAACTCTTGAGCAAATGCATCAATTTCTGGTTTCCTCAAAATTCGCTCCAAATACACCTAAATTTTCACATAAGGATCCTCTATAAGATCTTGAAGCAATTGTAAAGGGAGAAGGGAAAACAAAATCATAACATATTTATCCTCTTATATGTTCAACATGCTCGATTAGAAAACACGAATCCATGCCTGTCTTATGAGAGAGAGAGAGAAATGACCAACCTTCTGCAATATAGGATAAATTTTCAGCTTTGAGCACCGTTCATCCTGAACCACATTTTTCACATCCTAATAGATCAACATACTTGCAAATGTAACAGATAAAGATATTGCCCACACAAAACCTTCAATAACTGTAGTATGTTTACCTTGTATAATGTGGCTAGAACACGAGAACGTTGAGGACCTGCAGCAGCCAAGATTGTACAAGTGACGGCAGCAGATAAAGCTTGCTCCAATCCTTCCTCATCAATTGTCCTAAATAAAAGATAAAAGCAATTGATCAATGAACTCGATAAGGTGGGATGGACATTTAAAAGTACATAATATCTAGTGCAAGAAGAAAATTTTTATTCCGGAAGACAATAACCATAGATGAAGCTTGAAATAGATTAAAAAAAGAATTCAATGGAAAAGAGGTGCTAGAAGTTGGAACTAATTAAAATTCAAAGCAGAAGACCCTTAACATGAAAGATCAAATTTGCAAATGGAAAATACAAATCACAATAGACTGACAAAATCCCAATAATTCCAGGTGCAAAAGCTGCAACTTCACGGAAGAAAATTTTATATAGCAAAAAAACAAATGAAAGCATATCTAAGGAATTGTTACGAATACTATTCCCCATAGTAACAAAAAATCAAAGATTAATGGGATAAATATTCAACTTTTACGTACTCATCTCCAATCTGTCTCTTCTCAATTTGAGATATGTCATAATAACGCAGTGCAGCTTCCAAGAATTTCCTCTTCAAATCCAAGATCCTTGCATAGCAGACCTTAACAAAAAAAAAAAAAAGAATTAAGCAAACCACTTCATCAATATTAAAGCCGCTACCCCTGTACACAATGTGCACTGATACAGGAAAACATCAAACCTTGTACTGCAAGTTCAATACTTCGTGTTGGCTATTGCTGACCAAAAAGGAAGCCTTATTGATGAAAGCTTCGGCATTAACTGAATCATCATCCTGCAAAGCTAAAAGGTAGTTATCAAAGTAGGAGTTTTAAGTTGTGCTGTTCCCCAAAAGAACACAAATGAATTGGACTATTAAAAATGGGCGTTTTGATAATTACATTCCAACTCAGATTGTTATAGAGATCTAGGAGGAAACCTCTTGTGAGGGAAACAGCCTCAATCAACAACTAAGGTCCCTGAACCAGCAGTCAGCTAATAGCTCACATTTGGCTTCAAGTAGACTTCCACTAAATACCACCACATCCACCATCTAAACTATTACTATCACTTCAACAGCTAATGTTTCCTTTAGCTTGTATACTAGCCAATAACTACTAGGCTCAAATAAGAGGAACGTTGATTTATCGTTCTAAGTTTAATAGGAAAACAATACCTCTAGATATAGACGAGCAATCTGGACACACTTCGATAGCCTGTATGTATCATCAATCCCCCTAATGGAGAAAAACAGCCAGAGATACGCAATCAATATAGCAATTAAAAACTAAGCACAAGCAAACCAACGTTTCATTATTAAAACAAGAAAGAAAAATGAGTTCTATACTCAAACCTCATTCCAGAATCTAGGTCAATACCGCTAAGCATCTGAGCTGCCTTTGACCACTGCTGTTCAGATTCGTACTGTTCCGCAAGTTTCTCTCTGATTACCAACACCTACATTTCACAGAAGACTAAGTTTTCGCCCTACTTTCTAAAAGCTTACTTAATGAACAAACAGTAAGAGAAAAAAGAAACCTGTTCTTCGAATGAAACTACACGAGGCTGAATCTGGTTAAGTGTATAATGGGCAATTTCCTTTTGATTCTCCGGTCCCAATCTCCCCAACTCCTGAGAAAAACTCTGTAACAACTGCCTCGACACCACCAGTGGTACATCATCGGACAACACTACAAGTCATCACCTTTTACGATCAAAATTGAAGAAAGCCATGACTAGTTTACGGAGGTGAGAATAAATTAAAATACCGTGATCGATGAACTTCTTAGCCTTATCAACATCGGTGGATGAGATAACGGAGGAGAGAATGTGCTTATACTGCTCGATCTTTTGCCTCTGATCGGTAATAGCGGATGCACTTGCAAACGCATTGTCCATAGCTCTCTCTAGTGGGTTTCAATTCTGCAAAGTCCAAAAACCTAAAATCCACAATGCTTAGAGGTCTCGCGATTTTGCTTGACTGTGACAAAACGCTCTGTATATCCTGTGCTACTCCTGCCGAATCTATTTATAAAAACATGTTTATCACTTTTTTTTTATCGTGACTTCCGTATATTGAAAATAGCTTTTTTAAAATAAAAATAAGATTATGTATTATCAAATCTCCTTTTTTTTTAAAGGCAATTATCAAATTTCTTTATATCTTACTTTATTGCGAAATTTCATTGTGAAGATGATAAAAATAAAATTTGAATATATTTTGTGATATTCATATGCCATTTTTCGACGCGCGACATGTCTTTAGGACAACTATTAAAGGTGATTGAATAACAAATTACAAAACACCAAGAGCATATATCAAAATTACTAATTTTTATTAATTAGTATGTTTATTTAATTATAATATATTATTAATTGTTTTTTTCATTTCTTACCTATCCTTTTTTTTTCCCATACCAACTAATCAAGTACTCCTTATCTCCTCTTCTTTTTTTAAATTCGTATGCATATAAAATGCTTTTTAAAATTTTAAGGAACTAATTGATGAAAATGCGTGGATGTAATATGTCAAAAGCTTTTGTAGTTATTATTGATTTTTGGATGGTGTATAAGAGATGAGTGAGTTTTGTGCCAAAATATCGTACCGGATTTAGTATCAGATTAAGTTTTGGTACGGTAGTGTACTGGTACCAGTACCAGACAATATAAAATACTGTTTCGAGTAATTTTTTAAATTTATGAAATAGTCTCTAATTTTTTTAAAAATTACAAAATAATTCATTGTTAAATTGTACAGTTGCACTGTATATTTTTAACCATGTCTCTAAAAATTAAAATAATAAATAATAATCGCAATTAATATACTTTATTAATAAATATGATATAAAATATTAAAATAAATTCAAATAAAAATTTTATTTTTAATTTTTACTTAATGTATAATTATTATTAGTAATTAAATATTTATTTTATTTTAAAATTAAAATTAAAAAATTGTAATAAAAGTTTAACTAAATAATAAATTAAAAAATATTTGAAAAAAAGGAAAGGGGGGATTACAATAAAAGTTTTAACTAAATAACATGATAAAAAATTAAAAAATATTTGAAAAAAATGGAGGGGGTAGGTTGGGGCAGGGAAAATTTTTTGAAAATTTTGCAACTTACTCTTATGTTTTTTAAAATTTCCGGTATCGGCCAGTACTGGCCGGTACTGACCGGTATTTAAACTTGATACCCAAATCCAATATACTATACCATTTTTCGGCCGGTATGCCGGGCCGTACATACCGATACGGTACCCGTAAGCTTAGTTTTGTGTGTTTATTTTTATTTATAAATTAATAAATAAATTATTTATTTTAATAAATAATTATAAAAATTGTATAAATCAATTTAATAGCAAACATGATAATAATAAAAGAGTATGAAAAAATAAAACTAATTTATAATGGTTTGTTTCAATAGTTATTGCTCACATTCACTTCTTAAATTCTACTTAAAAATTTATTACTTACATCATCTTCTTTATTAGTAATAAAGAAGGTCCATTCATATTGTCTTATGTTGTCACAAATTAAGATTAATTACAAATCGTCAAAAAATGATTTTCATTAATTACACAATCGTACAATTCAAAAATACTCTGTTTTTTTTCTTACACTGGTAAACAATTTAATAAAGGTGTATAGATAGAATTGGGACCGGTAATGTCAACACGTGTTTTTGTTAGCAAAGTGGTATCAAAGCTAGCTATACATCCAACACATCTGTGGTTTGAGTCCCTAGAACAACTGAGGTTCTGACAGGGTCTAACTGTAACATCCCCTTACCATAGGGTACGCACCGAGACGCCCGCAGGTCATTCCGGTACATATCCTATGATAAGGAAGCGCTACGTGCGATCACTACAGTTACTCCACATGGCATCACATTAATTTGAATAATAAAGCATTAATTGTAAATCA
>JAOQMS010000004.1:19405969-19423862 GCA_027563885.1 Erythroxylum longipes | reverse complement strand
ATTTGATCTTATAAGGACTAATTCATAATTATGAAAAAAGTTTGACTTTAGTTATAATTTTGATAAAATCCAAGGATCTGAAAAATAAGATTTTTCATATAAAAAGGAAAAATTAGAAAAATGGAAGCTAGCACTTCTAACAATTTTTCCTCTTAAAATTGGTCTTGAGTTTTTCTCTGAATTGATCTGTGGATACCGTTAGAGGCCGGACGATTGAACGGCAGGTGGATTGACAAGATTCAACGAAAAAGGAAAAATCACGATAGGAAATCGAAACAGATATGATTTTGATATATTTCTTGTTTTTATGTTTCGATTTAATTCCGTTAAAGTTGATTTTGTGGAAAAAAATTTGAAATTATTTCCGCTGCACTTAGATTCGATCTTGCGTAATTTTTCCAACACGAAACCACCTACATCTGCACTATCATAGTTAACATTACTGTTTTGTCGTGAGTTATTTATCATCACATCGCTCACATCATGTGGTTGTTGTGCCTATAAGAATCATTAAAAAAATTCCATTGGTAAATTGTGAACAAGTCATTAAACAAAATGTCATTATTAATAGTATTCTGGCAAAAGGTAAATACCAATTGGGAGTTGGTCATGTCCATAGAAAATGGAACATCTTCAATATAATTTGTTTGACTTGAATTGGCAGAGACAACCTATGATAAAAAAATTTTAAAGAGTATATAATCAAAATACTTAGACTTACTGTTAAAACATTGAATCTTTTTTATTAAAAGTACACATGTACCTAGAGAAATTGTTTAGACAAATAATACCGTTGGTGAATTTGAACCATATTTAAGTTATCGATACAAATCTCGGTTCCTTACATTTGATTTGCATATTGAAAAAGCACACAAAAAATTAATGAGAAATTAAATAACACGTGACTGGTGTAGTTTAAAATACTAATCAAACCTCAGCTTGTCTCTTTGATAGGGAATTGTATATTGAGTTGATGTAGTTTGAAAGTTTTCTTTCAGATCTTATCTCATCCAAAAAAAGGAAAAAAATAATAGCATTATATAAGGGACATAAAATTCAAGAATATAAAAATTCTTTTAATTAAACCTCAAGATTTGATGGTAATGTTGGTGCTGAGGCTGTGACATTTGTTGGAGCAATTTGAACATTTTTTGTTGTACCCTGTCTCAACTATAAAATAGGAAAAACAAATTAATATCATTATATAAGGGACATGGAATTCAAGAATTAAAAAATTTACAAATAAAATTTCCAGATTAAGTGGTAATGTTGGTTCTGCAATTGTAAGATTTGCTAAAGGCTGAACTTTTATAGTTGATTTCCTTTTTCTTAAAGCCTTCTCCAAGCCACCTCTAAATCTTTTACCTAAAACAGTTTTCTTCTTGATTTTGATTCCTTTAATTCCAATATTATTCTTTTCATGAATTTCAATCCCATTTTGGTTCAATTGATATGTTATAATACTTGAATATTAAACCATCTCTTTACCTTGTAATCTAACATTGGAGCTGACATTCGAATGTTGGACAGTTTATCCATTACTTTGTAGTCTAGCATTCACGATTTTCAACATCTTCAAAATACAATTTTTAACAATTTTGTAAGTCTCTTCACTCTCAGATGCTTTTGTAACCAATTGAACATATGGCCCACATAATTCTTCATATGACATACTTTGACATATCTTGGGATCCAAATTGCTTATGGTGATTCCTAAATTTTCAGCTCCCACGAATACAAGTTTTGCTTTACATGTCCACCTTTTCAATATGTACTGACTTGGGATCTCCATAATATTTTTCAAAGTAAAAACTTTCAAAATATGAGAACATAAAATTCCAACAAACTTGAATTTTCTACAGCTATAATCAACTTTTCCATTTGATGAACTATAAGTAACTGTATGGTAATAACTCTTCTTATGAGGGGTAATTTGATATTTTGTTATTGATCCAACCTCCCCAAAACTTTCAATACAATAATTATGAGACTTACACCATTTAGTTTGAAAGCACTTGAACACCTCAAGAGTATAAACACTTGCTGCATATTTCAAAGTTTCAATTAGATACAATAATAAGGGAATACTTGTACTTGGTTTAAAATCAGCCTTTAACTTTTCATATCTACGATCTTCAAGCAGTCTTTCAAAGTGAGGAAAAAACTCCAAGAATTTATGTTAATAAGTGACATACCTCTTGACAACACTATTCATGCGCTCACTTCTTTGTATTGTCATCATATCTGTGCAAAACATTTGTCTTCTATACACTAAAGCCCATTTTTCCTTTATCCTAAACATGTGCCTCAACCAATCGTTGTCTTCAAGTCCGTATTTGCGTAATATCTCATTTCATGCATTTACAAAATCTTCCTCTTCTTCAAAATCATATATGCATAAGCTAAAATCTCTAGCAAATTCTTTGAATTGGAAGAAACACCACTTAAATGGATGGTTGCATTTTGATAAAAGTGTCAAATACATAAACGATGATGAGTTTCAGGCCATCTTAGTACTAGAGCCTTTGTTATTGGTGCATCTTGGTCTGTAAGAATAGTTTTAGGTCTTTTATCACACATAGATTTCGCAAAAGTATCAAATAACCATTCAAATGTGAAGATGTCTCATCATATAACGATGCAACACTAAAGACTATAGTCTGTTTATGGTGATTTACACCTTCAAGTAATGTAAGGGGATGACCTTCATTGTTCTTCCTGTAAGTTGTGTCAAAACAAACCAAATCATTAAAATTTGAGTAATCTGCTCTCATCTTTGCATCTGACTAGAAAATGTTGGTTATTAAATCATCTTCATCAACTTAGGTAGCATAAAAAAATTTGGATCATCAAATTGCATTTTATGCAAATATTCTAGACCACCTCCTATATTGCCTCTTTTCTCATCTCTCATTCTTTTAGACAGTAAGTAATTTCTGTAGTCATCTGGTAAGAAACCTTAATTTTCTCAACCACCTACTTGCCTAACCGTGACATCATGAGATGCCTTTGGTGGGATTCCTACGTCATTTGCCATTTCAATTTGCATTACTTCATATAAACTTATTTTTCGGTGAGATCTGTGTTAGTGCTTCTTGTTTGGACTCAAGAGGTAGTGATAATACTCCTCAATAAACTAAACCACAGAGAGTTTTCCGCTTCTTCGACGACTGACCCTCATTTTAGCTTCACAACTAAACCTTGTTTCAGCATGTTTTTCTCTCACATAAATATCTCGTTTGTCTTTTCCTCGTTTACCTTCAGCACTACAACAAAACATTTTGTCAATGAAGTTTCCGTATTTATCTTTGTGGTTTCTGTTTTTCCTTATCCTAAAGCTGACTTCCTTAGTATATGCCAAATAGAATTGGTAAGCATCTTCTTCTGTCTCAAAGTCCATTCTAATTTTTGGTATTAATTCTTTGGATATAAATGAGCTGGTAACTTATAAATCCTGATCACTGTCTAAAATCATAATAGCTATAAGCTCATCTTCACCTTCACTTTCTCCAACTTCATTACTATCTTAAAAATTTAACCGATGACAAGACAAAGATACACCCACCGTAGAATTATTAGCTTTGATCTTGGACCAAAATCCTAAAAAAACAAAATGAAAAAATTTAAAATTGATACTTCACTTTTATGATATAAAGAAACACTAAGTGTAGAATTCACAATTTAATTAAGAAACAAAAATGAATCCTTTAACATCAAATAGCTGCTAATTTTATTATTCCCAGAATGTAACTTAATAGAAAAGGAGGGGGCCGTCCATACACTACTTCAAAAGGTGTCCGTCGAATCATAAAATTCCAACTTGTATTGTAACAATATTATGCCCATGCCAACCACTTAGTCTTAGCCTTTGGTTGGTAGCTAGAAAAGCACCTAAGATACATTTCCAATGTTCAATTGATTTCCTTGCTTTGTCCGTTGGTCTAAGGGTGATAGGAAAAGCTAAAATTAAATGATGTCCTATTAAGACGAAACAATTCTCTCTAAAATACACTTGTAAAAGTTGGGTCCAAACGACAAACAACAATAAAATGAGGCTTCCCATGGAGTCAAAAAATATTTGTGCTACTCTAACAACAGCATAGGGATGAGAAATGGCTATAAAATGTGCATATTTGGATAATCTATCTACCACTACTAAAATGGTAGTTTTTCCTCATGAGCATGGTAACTCATCAAGAAAATCCCTTGTTATGTCCTCCCATATTTGTTATGGT
Source organism: Erythroxylum longipes (assembly GCA_027563885.1). Lineage (NCBI taxonomy): Eukaryota > Viridiplantae > Streptophyta > Magnoliopsida > Malpighiales > Erythroxylaceae > Erythroxylum > Erythroxylum longipes. The sequence continues at coordinate 19,419,627 of JAOQMS010000004.1, read as the reverse complement.
ATAAGAAGCGGTTGAAGTAAACCTGTTATGTGAGTTACTCGACTTTATTTCGTTGGCAAGTGTCATAACTTTTGATGAATTCCCTAATATTCTTCTTGATTCCTTTCCAATAAAAAATATACTTTATGCGATGAAGAGTTTTAATGAACCCCTTATGTGTGTTGCCATGAAATTGATTAATAATGTCACTAATAACATTAGAGTCTTCTGCCAAATAAATCCTTTCTTTAAAATACAAGGCCTCATCTTGATAACTCCAAAGCCCCATAGCCGTGCCTCTTTTTACTAGATTAACCAGCTGCTGAAGTGTTGAATTGGTTTGAACCTCCTCTTTAATTGACTGTAACTAATTTTTACATGCTTAACATACTGCATATAATTCTCCTTCATTTTCTTCAACTGATTACCTCCTACATAGGGCATTAGCTACTTTATTCTCCCTCCCCTTTTTGTATTCAATTACAAAATCATGACCTATTAATTTGTAAAGCCATTTTTATTGAACATTTTTTGTAATTTTTTGACTCCATAGATACTTTAAACTTTGATGATCTATGCGAACTATAAATTCTTGCCCAAGTAAGTATAGCCTCTAATTTTCAACTACCAACACAAGCGCCAAAATTTCTTTCCCATAAGTTGAAAGCAAGAGATGTCTTCCTTGAAGTGCATGACCATAGAAAGCAATTGGTCACTCTTGGAGGAAGTCGATGCCAATTCCATTTCCTAAGGTGTTGCATTCCATAATGAATTTTTAAGAAAAATTTGGCAAAGCTAATACTGGAGCTTTCATTATGGTTGCTTTTTCATTATGGTTGCTTTTAAATTTTCAAAAGCTTCTGTAGATTGCCAGCTCCATTTAAAAGAATCCTTCTTTAGCATGTCAGTTAGCAACTGAGCTATTTGCCATAATTTTGAATAAATTTATAATAACAGCTTGTTAAACCCAAAAATTCCCATAAAGTTTTTATGATCAGCGACTTAGGCCATGTTAATATTGCTTCGACTTTCTCCGGGTCTATTGTAACTCTTACACTTGAAATTATATAACCAAGGTGTTTGATGTCCCTGTGGCCAACTTGGCATTTTTCTAACTTCATAAATAGTTAGTTAGACCATAAAAGTGAAAAAACAATATTCAAATGTTACAGATGTCCCCTCCACCCCACCCCCCCAACAAATTTTCTGTAAATTAAAATATCATAAAAAAAACTAAGACAAACTTTCCCAAATGCTTTTGAAATACCTCATTCATGAGAGCTTAGAACGAGGATGGAGCATTTTTTACCTAGAAAGACATTACTGAAAATTCGTAATGCCCTTGATGAGTTTGGAAAGACATTTTCTCAATGTCATTAAGGTACACTCAAATTTGATAATATTTTGAACAGAAGTCCAACTTGGTGAAATATTGTGCACTGTACAACTCATTTAGGAGCTCGTCAATAACTGGTATTAGGAATTCATCTCAAATAGTCACTTTATTTAAAGATTTATAGTCTATGCACATTCTCTATGAGCCATTTTGTTTTTTCACTATAATAACTGGGGAAGAATAAGGGCTATTGTTGGGTCTAATTATTCTGTAGGAGAACATTTCAGTGACTAGTTTTTTCTATTTTGGCTTTGGTGGAAGGGATATCTATATGGTTTGACTAAAACAGGAACTTGGCCATGATATAAAGGGATTTTATGATCATGCACATATACAGGAGGTAGGCCCTTTAGTTCTTTCATTACATCTTTAAGCTCAACCAAAAGAGATTAAATTTAGGGTAGTATTTTTGGCGATGATGGTTACATTTTTTAATTTTTGATGGTATAAGGTTGTAACAAAAGCCATTTCTTCCTCTTTTTGTGACATGGAGCATCTGAATATTTCTAACCATTATGTATTATGGGGTAGATAGTCCTTGCAAAATTGTATCATTTCCTCCTGTATTGAACCTCTTCTCCTACATTTTAGAAAAAAATCCCATATTATAAGTCCTAGTGTCCTCAGCCACAAAGTCCCTAAAACAACATCATAACCTTAAAGTGGTAGTAAGTATAGATCACAAATTATAGTAGTTCCCTTCTCTCCTGAGGCCACCATCACTGAGAATTTTTCCCTTAGAAACAGGTTGTAAACCCACCATCCTTGCTATTTTTTCATTAGTGAAATTGTAAGTGCTTCCTAAATCTATAAGAATGAAGAATTCTCTACCCTTTAAACTTCCTTTGACTCGCTTCATTTCTGGAATGGGGGTGCTCGCAATTGCATGTGAAGAAATTTCTAAAGTCTCTTCACTATCATCCTCTATCTCTAGGTCTCCCTCATTATCTTCTAGGCATGCTTGAATCACGAACATCTTCTTACAACGATGGCCTAGGCCAAATTTTTCATTGCATTTGAAACAAAGTCCCCTTTTTATTCTTTCATTTAGGTCTTCCATTAACATTTTTTTAACTTCCACCATGGAAACATTAGCATATGCAGGACTCCTAAATAGGTTGTTGGGTTTTTGAGCAGATGAATTTTTCTTACGGGAATTTTCCTTTGCCTCGTATAAATGAGCCAAACCAATTGTCGACGTTAAGTGAGAGGGTGACTTGCTTGAACATCTATACGAATAGGGTCCCTTAATCCACTGATGAAGCAACTTGCTTGATGAGTCTATAGGAGGGGTCCAATTTTGCTAAAAGCTTCTCAAAAAATGATTTGATATTCTTGCACTGTTTTCTTTTGCTATAACTTAGTGAGCTCTCCAAAAAAATCCAATAACTGACTGGGCCAAACCTTATATACATATTTTTCTTAAAATCCTCCTATGATATGATCGGCATATCCTGCTTAAACAATTGAAACCAAAGTTGAGTATCTCCTTCTAAGTGGTAGGATGTCAATGGAACCTGTTCTCCCTCCGGAATGTCATGAATTTCAAAGAATTGCTGGGCTCTACATATTTAGCACTTTGGATTATCTCCACCTTCGTAACAAGGGAAATCCAACTTTACTATTTTAGGGGCAAAGTTACTGACAGTAGCCCCATGACTAGTAGCTCTAGTACACTTGTTTTGATTGAGTATGGATGATTGATCAACAAACTCTTTGCTAGTTTGGTTTCCCATTTAATCCACGTGCACAGATAATTGATTCAGCTTTTCATTTATTTGATTCAACATCTCCATATATACCAATGAAATTGATTCCACAACTTTCTCCACTTTCTTCATCATCTAGTCCATTGCCAGGTTCTGATACTGCTTTGGTATGTCCTGGCTAGTTGAAGGCATGTCCTTCCTTATTATGATAGTGGTAGAGAAAATAAAATGAAATTTTGGTTGCTTCGAGGGAACTAAAAAACCTCCACAGAAGATCAGTTTTCAAAGAATAAATCAAGATCCTCTTCCTTCCATTCAATAGGCTTTATTACATTGAGAATCACAATTGAAAATCTAAAAAATAGGAGCAAACTAATTTGACTTATTCAAAATAATAGCTACTACGCTTGAAAGTAGCAACAATAAAATAGGAACGAAGATAAAAAATCTGAACCATTTCAATATTCCCAATAAGAGCATGTGACACATTATGTGCCAAGTATCGATTATTCCCGATGATATATTTGATTAACTTTGGAAATATAATTATCACTAATAGTATAATAGACTTTCTTTCTTTATATATTTGATTAAATTTGGAAATATAATTATCAAATCCTAAAGTATAATAGACATTCTTTATTTATAGGCTGAAGCAATAGGTTTAGTCTTAGAATTTCACAAACTCCTAGTTAGGGAATATTTCACGGTTTGATATACAAGTATAATGTTACTTATGGTCGTTACAGAAGAATTGATCGGTCTCAACTCATTTGGTTTCACATTTTTCTTTTTTCAGTTTTTCAGTTTTGATTTTTATCTAAAAATGTTTAATTGATGATATCAATAGTTACTTTTGTTACTACTAATAATAAATAGACATAGGCAAGAGAATTAATTTTTTTAGCTATTATGAAACATTTATTTATCAAGTATTGATTACTAATAAACATTATTTACAAATCATTTTCACGTATCATTGAATATTTATTTAGTAGTTGATTTTATTAAATCTCAAGCTATAATAAAAATGAATAATTTAATTTAATTTAACTAATATGAATACAGTTGGTATGTGTTCCAGGTATGCTGGCCGAGATACACAAGCCCTTTCTCTCTACGGGCACAAAATCTCAAGGGTTGCCTCTTAGGAACCTTACACCTCCAATCTCTCCCCGTTTTAACAACCTTAAATAGGATCTATGGTCTAAAACTTTCTGATACATAAGATCCTCAAAAAGAGGCAAGTGTAGAGCATGCTTGTCTTTCAGTATGACCAAGACTACATTGTTCAAGAATTAAGCTTTCAAGAAAGGAGAACTTAGAGAGAATCTATAGAAAGAATCCACACAAACATATATTAAAACTCAATACAACTTACTCTTCTTACAACAAAAGAGAAGCCTTACTTTTATAGACTAAGCAAGGGAATAAAATAAACAACTTTAGGGTAAAGATTCCCTAGGTATAATCATTCTCACAACTTTAAAAAAGGAAATAGTAAAAAGTAGGAAACATATGATATTCCTAAGGGATAAGAAAGAATCTTTTAAAGATAAGGTGGTCCCCAAAGATTCTTTTACAAACATAATAACATTTTAGAAAAGACACATAATTATAGAGACAACTAAGATAAGGGTCCCACAACGAGGAGTGGAATCTTAGTCATTACTTATGTCAAATTGGTTCTTGCCACGACTGGAGATTGGAAGGAGAAGCTCCTTCACTTGAGTTGTTAATATCAGAATAAGCTCTATAGATCTTTTGTCTTTTGCTAAGGCTAGGATCATCTGTACGGAATCTTTGTAGGAATTCATTGAGTTCTTCTTCATTAGGGATAAAAATGTCATCAGTGGGGTCTTAGGCATCCTAGAAGAAGGAAGTTGGAGGATGTGAAGGTCTTGCAGTGTCAGAGGCATCTTAGACTAGTGTCACATTATCATATTCAAAATAGACTAGGCTATTTGGGCCTAATATATCTACTTCTAGCGCTTCAAGTTCACCAGGAACAAATTCTCCTGGATAGGGTCCAAGAGAAGTAGAGATGATAGGTGTTTGTTGAGGAAAATGGTTGATATCCTTAACTTCTAAGAGATTTAAGGACATTTTCCTTATACCTTGGCTAGTAGAGTGACATGTGATGGAAAAAGACTATGTTGTTTGAATAGATTGTACTAGTATGTGATGTGAGATATATACGATAAAGAATAAAGAAACATTGTGTAGATTGTTTCTTTAAAGGCGTTTCCCATAATCGATGTTGTTCAATGACTATGGAAAGTTATTTTCTCTATTATTCCAGTGGTTGATACTACTCAAGGAAAGTCCATAATAGAGAACTTTCATTATCTCAGTCACAGATATATTGGTAGACTTGTAAAGGGGGTATGGTGATAGCACAAGTGTAAAGGGCTGAGAGTGCCCATAGATATCATAATGTGTTCTCAGAAAGTGGAACATTAAGAAATAACACATTGAAGTATAGGGCTCTGAGGTTAAACAAAGAGCTGCCACAAAATGAGTTGGTCTGGCTGAGGAAAAGGTGTAGGTAATAGAATAGGCTCATTCGGGCAATAGATGCAACTTCTGCAATGGTCGTGGGTTCACTAGCAATTGGAGGAAAGAACTTCTTTGTTTTTATAGTAGTAGGTAAGTCAGCCATGGAAAGGAGGAGAGAGATATGGTTTAAGGTAGTGATCAAATTGATAGGAAAAGATAGGAAATCAGTTAAGATGTTACCTTTGGTAAGGTGAATGGTGAATTTATAGCGTGAAATCTTTTTGGTGAGAGTAGCATTCCCAATGCTGGAGAATGCGTTGCCCTTTGTTAGGAATCTTTAAGGCTGGAGAATGTTGACAGTCTTACTTTAGATTTTGTATGGCTCTAGTTTGCTCTTTTCCCCATGGTGGTGGATTCTTTTGTAGCAGCTTTGATAGGGATGATGTATAATTAGCTATGTGAGGGATGAAATCCCTGGTACAATTAAAAATTCCAAGGAATTACTGTATCTATTTGATTGTGAGATTGTCTCAGGAAAATGCAGTAGTTTACTGGCAACATGTGGTCTAGGTTGATAAAATCCATTTTGAAAATGCATACCTAAAAATTCTATTTAGATTGTCCCGATATGGCTCTGCTTTGCTGAGAGCATAATCTCATGTTGTTTCGTAAGATCCAAGAAGGTTTAGAGTAAAGCCTGATGCTCTTCATGGGTTTTTTAGTATAGCAAGATGTCATCAATGTAGATCAAAGTACTGTGGATAATGGGCTTAAAGATCTTCATTATAGCCTGTTGAAATAGTGAAGGGGCAACCTTGAGTCCAAAAGGCTATCTTGTACCTGTCTTAAGGGTGTCAATTCCAAGTTGCCAAAATCTTACTTTGAGATCAAACTTGGAGAAGATGGTAGCTTTATTTAAAAATAATACCTACGTATTAATCTTCGATAGTGGAAATTTATCATCTTGTAGAAAAGCATTTCAAGGTCTATAGTCAATGACTAATCTCTTTTTTCCTAATTTCTATTCAAATCTTTTATTGACATAAAAAACCTGACAAGACCAATCAGATTTAGTGTGCTTAATAAGTCCTTTCTAAAGAAGGATAGTACATTCTTCTTATGCTAGTTTTAGATCATCAAGATTCATACCTGGATGAGTAGCCTTAGTAAGATTGATATCTTCATTCTTCTTGAAGGAAGATGAATGAAGAAATCAGAATTCTTCCATAAAGGATTGAAATGAGAAAACTGTACATAAAACTCAGGACAGTAGTTTAACAATTGATCTCTCAAGGCTTTATACGGTGGTGGTACTTGAGTAAGCTCAAATATATTCCTGATGTCAGTGTAATAACTGAAGTTGGCATGACATCTTATTCCTGTGGGTAGAATTTGTAATGAAGATGCTTGATAATAGACATCCATTCCAATAAGAATATCTGGGCCAGATAGATTACTTCCAAGAACCTTGGTCCATACCACACATTCAGGGAAGAAACAAATCCCAATTTTCCTTTGGGTAATAAGCCCGATCTTGAAAGTATTTCTGTCAGGAGCAGTGAAATACACTTCGTGGGAACTTTATGCTTTAGAAATTAAAATGTTAGGCTTTATAATGGTTCTGCTAGATCCAATATCCATATACCAAATAGCTTTAATAGGTCGATTATACTTATCTTGGAACAGTAACTGGATATGCACATAGAGACAAGGAATAGGCTTGAGGACAAGCTTGGGGCACGGTTATTGTTGCTGTAACATATAGAGCATGTCATCTCCCGAAATGGAAATATCAGAGGAGTCATTATCCTCATCAGAAGTGTTAACAAACTTTATGTCTTCATCGTCACTGGATTGTTCTTTTATGAGATCTTCAATGTTTCCATTATCATCATAGATGGGCATGATAGCTTTAATGAAATCTAGGAGTTTAACATCCCTTCTTGTTTTATGAGGACATTGATGAGCAAAATGACCTGATTTGCCATAGAGAAAACAACGATCTGGTGGTTTTCCTTGAGGATTTATCCTTTTGAAGAAGTAGACAAATCATTAGCATTTCTTTCTTTTGAAGGGCTTGTACCCTTCCTTAGGAGATATGTAAGATTTGAGGAACTTCTTATAGGAAAACTTTTGGTGATGACGTTTCTTCTTTGTATGGCAATCACAATCTTTTTTCTCCTTACACTTGATCGTCAAATATGGCTTGTTGCATGCTTTTTTTTAACAAAGGACTGTCTTTAATCGTGTTCTTAAAGAACATCTGTTGGTCACATAGCTCATCAAGAGAAGCTAAGGCGAGCTGGTATATTTCCTTGATAGATATATCTTTCATATCTCGTCGAAGTGCAACAATAGTCCTTTGTACTCAGGTTGTAATTCTTCTGAAAGAGAGGACATGAATGTATAATGAAGAGTAACATCATTGAAACTACTGAGTAGATAATAATGTTTTGTCATATGTTGGAAATGCTTTTGTAAATCTTTTCTATCTAGAGAACAACATTTCATCTCAAAGTATTCTTGTCTAACTTATTTATCTATAAGCTAAAAGTGACCAACGAATTCTCTATGAATTACTCCAAGAAGTAATCTAACAGATGTAACTTGCATGAACTTAAGTTTGCGATATTCATCAAGACTTTTCCACCGTTCTTGTAATGTACCAGTAAAACGAGAAATAAACTTAGAAAAAATATCCTTTAAAGGATGATTCGGTCGAGTCATTTGCAAATTAATCCGAGCACCGAATTCATGGAGACGCTCTCTCCATTTTCTAGGTGGAAGACTATCGAATGTAAACTAGGGACCTAAAGTAGGTTTGGTTGGTCGAGCTGGTGGTGGTGGTCTAAAAGGTTTAGTTCCTGTGGACTCAGCTTCACTTATTTTAAGCTCAACTTTTGTAGGTTGAGGCATGGTCATCATGGCTTCAGCTAGATTTGTCAAGTAAAAAAATTATACAGATTCATCTGAAGATGATTAAGATACTTCAGATGGTTCAGCTATTGTAGATGATTGCTCAGAGAAGCTAGCATGCTCAGAGGGGAATTCTTCATCAGATATCTCAAGAATAGTTGTTAGTGCAAGAGTTGCTAAGTTAGAATGCTCAGAGGGCCATTCATCGTTAGAGATGATAGGAACAAATGCTGATGCAAGAGTTGCTATGAAATCTATCTAAGAAGCTTTATCTTTCCCAATAGATGTAGAAGGTTGAGGCTTTGGTGGAAAAGAAGGATTTGTAAGGGTTTACTCCACAGATTAGCTAGTTTAGTATATGAATCTACAGGTTTAGTGTGTAAAGGAGATGGCTCAATAGGCTTTTCAGGTTTAAGCTTTGATTTGGTCGATTTGGGCTTAGTGGTGGTAGCATAGATATACTGCCTAATCAAAGGATAGTTGAACTTAAATACCTTTTCATAGTCAACTTCTTCAGGGCATGAAGGTGGAGAATAGATTAGTAGGATAGGATAGGTTTGTGAAGGATAGGTCGGTTGGTTAACTGGAAAGGATGTAGTATGTGCTTCATAAATAGTCTTAGACTGTTCTTTCTGCATGTCAGCTTCCATTTGTTGAAGAATCTCTTTCACCTTTCTGAGTTCACTATAAGGAAAATGTAGTTTAGTGATGGATATTACCAACGAAAAACCTAAACATTCTGTCGACAAGCCAAGTTAGCGATGGAATTTACTGATGAACCAAGGCGTCGTAGAAACGAATGTAGGTAATAAGTTTCAACGAATAACAGAATGTCCGTCGGTAAATGTACCGATGGATAATTTATGTAACCGTTAGTAAATATACCGACAGTTGTTTACGCGATTGGCCATTGGTAAATTTCTGACAGTCATAATTTTGTCCATCGGTTGATTTACAAACAGAATTGGTTATTTCATCGGTACGTTTATTACAACATTACCGACAGTTATATTTTTTTCGTCGGTGAGTATACTACGGTGCTTCTACGGCAAATTCTGACGGTAAATTTGACGACAAAATTTGTTATTCCGTCTGTTACTTAATGTCAATATTATCGACGGTTTGTTGTTTTCCATCGGTATTTAAAATTGATTTTACCGATCCAATTTTGTTTTTTATCAGTAAATTAACCAAAAAAATTAAAAAATATCCCATTATTAAATTTTATTTGATGATCTTATGGTTGATGCATAATTTAAACAGTTATGAATTATCTGTGCATAATATTTTGATTTGTTTATACATTTAATTTGTTTAAACAGAAAGTTGATTGATGATATAAAGTTAAAATTATCTTAATTGATAATAAAAATATTAAATTGTACATAATAAGTATTTGTAATTCCAATGAAATGACTACAAGTACATTATTGATTTAGTGACTACGGATGCTCTGATTGTTACGATGAGGTGCTACCCCTCCCCTTCAACTCATCCATCTCATTATGGAGCTGAGCTATGTACTCCATCGATTGCTACAACTGAGTTGCCAATGTCTGCACTGTGCTCTGAAGCTCTTGGACTTCATTGGTTATGGACTGCCTACTAAATTTTGCTATACTAGACGTGAAGGATTACGAATAACATGTGTTCGCAAATGAACCTAAGTCGAATATCTTTCCAGGACGGTCCCTACCACCTACTGCATGAAGATAGGTTTAAGTCTCATTAACATCTTTAGGCTGCTGAGACTGTTGTTGAATGCTTTCTTATATTTGGTCCTATCAGAAGGCAATGTTTATATTAGTAAGTGATAATTATTAAGCATTAATATTCAACCATAAATTTCACATACGTTTAGCTCTCTACATCGGGTGTTGATGAATGTCACATCGTCATATTTCTTAGTGTGAGTGTGCAAAAAGAGCTGATAGGGTGTAGTTCTCATGCCCAAAGACTTTTCCTACATAAGAATAAAATGTTGTGAGTGAACTAGAATTTATAAAAATTTCGGCAGAGTTTCCTCTATTGTTATGATATTTACTCCCTATTGAACGAAGAAAATAACTCAACAACACAGCCATATATGACATCAGACATTTATAACATTATCATTCTCCATAATACACATATTTTTATTCCAAAATTCATACATCAAATTAAATTAAAATACAACAAAGTTAAAAAAATCAGAATATAAATGTAAAGTGTAGATACTTACAAGTCTCTCTGCATGCTCGTGGTGGGTAATAGATCCTCCCCTATGTACGGGAAGATTCTCTCCCCTGGTCCTCCACGTCTGTTAGTAGAATTACACTCTGAAATGGACATTGCCTCAGGTGATGTCCAATACTGCTACCAACGACTCCATTTTTTTTCAGAAATATAAGGTGGTCGTACACCAGCCTTGTGTATTACACTAACAAAGTCCCGATCACGTGTACGTGCTCGTCTCTCCCATACTTTATAAATGACTATGTCAAATTCAGAATCCCAAAAAATTATTTCTGAAATAAAAGGAAAAACATTCGGTAAATAATTATAATGTAATAATATTTATCTAATTAATGTATAAAAATCAATTAAAAATAAAATAATATATCTTTTTACCTCAAAATCTTGATAACAAAATTCCTTTGTGGCTTAAGAGATATTCTTCCATACATAACCTCAAGATCATTCTTTTCCTTGAATTTAGATGTCATATTTCTTAAGCACGGTCCAGATAGAATCAACCTAATATAAAAACAAATAATTTTATAACATTTTTAAAATTTAAACCTATAACTTAATTATAAACATATCGTGTTTCATATATTTTCACTTACAGATTATTGACAATTGTGATGTAAGTTCGTCCATCAGGTCCCTTGGCTCCAGATTGGCGACTGCCTCCTTTATCCGCAATGTTTACCCCTGATATCTCTGTTAGTATACTGGTAGTGGATGATGCAGGGGTAGTGGATGGTGTAGCAGCAGGTACAGAAGGTGATGCCTCATCTGCAAGTGTAGTAGCTGGAGGGGGAGGAGGTAATTCAATTCTAGCTGTAAAATGTGATGCTTCACCTGAACAGTAAATAGCTTCGAATCGTTGTATGAACTTTGGTCGCATTATATCATGTTTTCTCTTTGATGGCATATTTCAACCTGAAATTAATATTTGATTGAATTTTCTAGAAATATAACAATTTGAATTCAATATTTTATACAATTTATTGAAAAGGAAATAATTGATTTGTTGAATATAATATTCAATTACAAAAACAAAGTAATTGCTATCATCATTTAATTGTAAATCAAAATCATCTTCTTTTTTTAAAAAATTAGAATCAAACTCAAGCTCCTCTTCAGATTTCTGGCCCTCCTCATACTCTCCAGATAAAATTGCAACATATTCATTAGATGTATCATTCAAAGGTTCATTATCGTCATATATGACAAATGCATTTATTTCATAAACATCTTCCTGAAACGCTTCACTTTCAAATCTCTATTCTCCTTTTCCATGTGATTCAAAAACACCTTTAGGTTTAACTTTGCAAACGGCCAACCAATCTGACTTGTCTCGTCGTAATATGGGAAAAAGGACATAATATACCTGGATTGCTTGCATTGCCAACACGAAAGGTTCAAATTGTCTAAATCATCTTTTCTTGTTGATTTCAACTAGATTGTATCAACTATGCACTTTTGTACCAACATTTGGAGTTGGATCAAACCACTCACACTTAAATATCACACTTCGCTTTATTGGCAATGCAAGGTACTCAATTTCAAGTATCTCAATAATTTTACTATAGTAATCCATCAATTCTTCCTGTATGCAATCTCCACTATTTATTGTTCCCATGCTATGACCATGATATTCTATATGAAATTTGTATCCATTAGCGAAATACACTAGATATTATTTACCAGTTTGCAAAGGTCCTTTCGCAAGATCACATATGAACTTGTTCTCTATTGGATTTTCTAAGGCCTACATAATATTGTAACTTTAGTTAAGTGTTTTCTTATAGTAGTTTATAGACTTAGATTATCTTATCATGATTTAAAAACCTAAAAAATTAACACCTAATATTAAGTATATGTAAAATGGCAATTTAGCAATTATAAAAATGTTAAAATGCTTCCTATATGAAGTTAGTAATTGACCATATGAACCTCTAAAAATGCAGTAATATCATAGTATATCTATTTAACATTCAAACCCCTCCTATATTGATACAAAACCAAAACCAATATCCTATATGAAAGTTCTTCAAAACCCCTAAAAAAGCTTACAAGATTTATAAATAAGAGAAATGAAGGGGAATAAAAGGCTAAAATGAGAGTTTGTTTCATGGCTCAAAAGAAAGAACAAAAAAGAACCTAACTAGAAAAGTTGTCTAAACATAGCTAAATTTATGTCCCTCCTTGAATTGACAAAACGTTCTTAATTTCCTATATAATACACTGACTTAGAAAAGTTGACCTTACCCATTACACCTCTAGGTAACCAAGCAATATATATATATATATATATATATGCAAATAACAAGAGAAGTCCACATTATGGAACCAAAAAATATTTACAACCAATGTCTATCTTGTAATAATACAAGAAAACATATGATAGTTATACCTGAATGGTTTGCTTTAGCTTCTTAAGAACTATAGAAAAGCAAAAGGTGCTTGATGTTATTACAGAGTTTTCAACATGCTAAATATTTCCTCTTTGATATTGCCATAACAAAATCAAATCATTATACTTTAATGTTTGGAAGCAAAAACAACCTTGAAGTAGCAAATTAAAATTAGATCAAGTACTAAATAGAAGGAGAAATTTCATTTAGTAATTATGACCTTATTGGAAAATATAACCAAGAGTAACTTCTTGATTAAAAGTTATATAAACCATAACATATATATATATATATATGCATGTATGTATGACCATTGATGGTATATATAAAGTGATCATCCAAAATTAAATAGTGTATCTTTTTTAACTTTGGACTTGACATGATCATGATTCTTTGTAGTTTATAGTTATATGTAAAACTATAAAGTGTTGCTAGTTATTCTCCATCATAAGCACTATGTTATATGTGTGCATAGGCACACACACACACACACACACACACACACAGATATATACATACATACATACATACATA
>JAOQMS010000004.1:19382470-19397424 GCA_027563885.1 Erythroxylum longipes | reverse complement strand
TGATAGGTTAAGAAAGAGAATTGGTTAAAAGGACGCGTGTGGGATAGAACAGTATAGAGCACTCAATAGAGAGGCAAGTCACTGTAAAAGTGCTAACTTGATTGCTCAGCTAGTTAGGACGGCACTGATGAGTACCCCCTGCCATTTTAACTTAGTGGGTGCATTCAAAGTCTCTGCCTCGCTTTGTCGCTTAGTTAATAGTGCTAGAAAATGGACATTCAATTTCTGAAGTTGGATGGTGCAATGATATGCTGATCTTGATTTCGAAAACTGTTACAATATTTAATATAAATCCCGCTGAAAATTAGGGAACTCATACTTGAAAGAGTTAGGGACTGCTTTAGTGGTGATTCAACTGAGTACTATTGATTTTCCCAGCTATAGACTGAGTGTTATTTATTTTCCCAACTATAGAGGAAATGGCAACTTTCTACACTTCACAAATAACGAGTATTTGGAAAACGCGACTCTCACGGTTCCTATTCTTCCAGATATCAAAAGCAGCAACCACGTTTTTTTTTTTTCCTTTCGATTTCATTTTCTATTTTTTTGGATGTATATGAATTAAGTGAGTATAACATTGAGTTGACAAGATGATTCTTAACGCCACAAAATACAAAGTTTTCAACATGACTTACTGTCGCTAGAGTTCACGTTTACCTTCCCTACAGAAATAAACAAATATTCCAAGTCTATCATCTATCATCGTAATAGCTTTTCGAGCTTAACTACTGAAATAGGTATGTAATGTAAACGGGCAACAAAAACAGCAAAAAAAAGTCACTGTAGTTCACAAAATCAAGCTAGTCCTCAAGCGGCTAGTCACTAGGAACCTTAGAATGTTTAGGTCATTGTAGTTCACAAAATCAAGCTAGTCCTCAAGCGGCTAGTCACTAGGAGCCTTAGAATGTTTCATAGGCATAGCAAGAAACAAATCAAGCTGGTAACTGAAGTTTTTTGTTGTTTTTCCAGCTGCATCACATTAAAAAATGGGCGCACGTTAGATGAACTGCAATCACTTGCACTATGTAAATACTTGAACATATAAAAACCAAACCTTTCAAAGTAGTAATAAAAGAAGTCCGCATACAACAACGTTTGTACAAGGCCTGAAATCCAAGCTGCGACAGAGCACCCACAACATAATGGAATTTAAATACAACATTGAAGACAAACGGAAAAAGACAAGAAAATGAAAATGGAGGAGGAAACACCGCAAATGAGAAGGTTAAAGCATAAAGCATCAATCGATTTAGGTGTCATTCCATGAACTTGTAATCAAAAGAATAATTTCACAAGAAAAACATCAAAAATGTACCACGGCAGACAAGAACTTGTCTTTGCTCGATAAGGAAAATTCAGGATAAATCCACTGATGAAGACTGCTGACAAGTGGCTAAGTTTAATTAGATTATGCTCTCAATAATCTAGGTGGAAGCCAGCCACATAAATCAGTCAAAAAAAAAAACAAAACCTAGCACGAATTCCCCAAAATAAGGGTCGAAACAAAAATTTTCATAGGCAATTCGAGACTTGATTCTTCCAAATTTCTTCCACAAGAACTCTATTTTCTGAACAGGAAACCAAAGACTATTCTTATTCTTAATAATTTCATTGTACAGCTATCTGGCTAATCATTACCCATCCAACCAGGCCACATAATAGGGGTCAGCAAAGTTAAACGTTAACAGTATGTTTGACAACCAATAGAATTAAGCTGCTAAAGTAACTCGTAGCCATCATGTTCATGACCCTGATTACCACGGAGATATTTTCTTAAAAAATACACATGGAAATAACAGAAGAAGATCCCAATTATTCTGTTCCGGAAATTGTTTCATTGAAAAATGAGAGAGAGAAAATTTCATACTTATCCGATGAACATAGTGTGGCTCAGTGAAGTAGCGATAGATCCAATTGAAAATGTATAATGCTCGGTATGCCCTGCATTAGCCAAGTAGCAATACATTAGCAAGGAAATTATTCACTTTTTCATGGATTGGGGTGCAGGATAAGCAAAAATATTACAAACAACAAGAAGTCATAACATAAAATGCTTTGAATTTGACATAGGAATTCCAACATTTGTTTTCCCTTTTCGTAGGGAGTGGCCGGTAAGAAGAATATTTCAACAATAACTAACAAGGATGGCTTTGATCATCCCCCAAACATGTATGTGAAGTTAAATGGTGAAAATCGAAAGCATGATAAGCTAACAAAATGTCCTATATTGAATCTCAAAAGAAATACTTGCAACTTCGAAGATACAAAAGAAAGACCAACAAGATATCATGAATTGGTACTACCAACAAATAGTGGAAGTTGCTAATCCCAATTTATAAATACTTAAATAGCTTACCCAAGAAGAAATACATATTGCCCAGTTAAGTTGTCAATATTTCTAGTTCTTTGTAATAATACAAGCTGAGGAAGTATGGCAACAGCTTCTAAGAATATGGAGAATGCCCACAAGACCTGAAATTTTTGTTGTAACATTTGTAAGAAAGAGAAAGAAAGGGAAAAAAAGCACAACTAGCTTCCTCAAATGAAGTCAATGGAAGATCCACAAGAGGACAGTAATGTGAATTTGGAACTTCACAGTGGCATACAAAGCCATAGCACAAAAAGAAAAAATAAACTAGAGTAAAGGCAAACCTCTTTAAAAGTGAATTTCTCATGAATGAGGAGGGCCAAGAGTATGCAAGGTAATACTAGGAAATAATGTCGGAAGGTGTCTTGATCTTTATCATAAGACCTGCGGACAAGCTTGTGGTGCCTTATGTACCAAACTATTGAAAATGAGCTCCCTAAAAATATCAATTTCATGACAGTGTTGTAGAGAGATATAAAATCAGTAAACAGATCTAAATAGCGAGTCAAAAAAACAATGGTGTAGAGTTCCTGAGTCTTGAGCGACACCCCTGCATAGAGTAAAGGCCATTGGAAGTCAACAAACTATTCACTATACCACAAATTTGCAGAAAAATTCAAATTTATTTTAAAAAAAAACTAAAGCTCAGATATGATGTGATCAAAATTTGATTAATCAAAGGGTAAAAAGAGCCTAACTTTGAAAGCTTGTTCTGTCCAAGTATAAAACCATGAACAAATAACGGGTTAAATCTTTTTTGCATCTTACTATGCCTTATGACACATTAAGATGATTTGAAGCATATGTATTCCTTTAGAAAGGCAAAAAGCATATCCGCTCCCTTCTAATCGTGGCTTTAACATGTTCTTGCTCATTCTTATTGAGTATGTTTTGACTGCTTTGAGGACTATGTATAATATGGACGAACTTCAGATGAATAACCAGTCATGCCAAACTGAAAGTCCACTCCAGATGTGAAGGACTTGTACACATACTGATAGGATGAAGGTAAATTTTCTAATCTCAATGCTCTGTACAGAGGGATTTAGAGTAAACCCTAAAGGAAATGGGAAGTTTTTTAACACAAGCAACGACGTTCTGCCGCATGGGAGCAGCATCACTTAACTAACAGCTCTACTTTTCATCCATAATTTATCAAGTGAGTTCACTAGGTCAGGGGATTGGAATGTAATTATGAAAGGCACAAAATAACCTCCAATTACCTAATTCCGAAATGAAGGAACCAAAACACACCATTAATCTTCAGAAATGTGAAACAACCAAAATTCATTCAAATTTCCGTCCAAGGTGCGCTAACCAACAAAAAGTTTATTTTCTCGACAATCTAGATCGAGCAGAAGCAAATGAAAATATATTTTTCCACATAAAAATTAATCTTACCAAAGGAATAAAACCCGAAACAACGACAAAAAATGACATAAATTTTACAGAAGTATAAGTCGACAGATGGAGAGAGTACCTGCGCACGATTTGATGGTGTGGATCTTGAGAAGCAAAACGAGAACGCTTGCAAGGTGAGTCATATCACCCGCTAATCTAAATACATTCATCTCTGTTTTTCTATGTTTTTATGCTTAACCCTTCAGTGAGCTCAATCTCCCTGATTTAATAGTACAGAGAGAAATTCTTACTGCGGACCTCCGGTTATGGTGGTTTGTGGCTACTTCGGATCTTGGGAAATGAAAATGGTTCGGCGTTATATGTAATTTTTGTCAAAAAGTTTTTATTGAGCTCTTTTGTGGGTTTTATTTTAATTTTGCTGCGTCACTTCTTGAGTGTCTCAATTATATTTTGCCACGTAGTTCGTAAGCGAAAGTGGCATGCATCGAGTCACTTGCTGTTGCCACATCGGCATCTTGTACTTAACAGCCATATGGTTAAATAATTATTTCTAATCGCAAATAATTCTTATAAAATAAAAGCTGGCTTATAAGCCCTTCCTCTGCTAGACATTTTCTTCTTTTACAATTACCTATGTTTTTTTAAAAACCAGCTGAAAACTAATTGAAAGTCAGACAGGACAAAAAGTTTAATTAATATTAGATTGTTATAAAATTAATTAAATATTAACTAATTAAAAAATTAAAATATAATTAAAGGAGACTATCTTTATTCATCTAAGAAATTAAAGTTTAATTAAAAGGAGATTATTAAATAATAATTAATTTATTTATGAAATTCATTGATTAATTAGTAAATTAGTCTTTTTTATAATAAAGATTATTAAAGTAAATTAAAAAATTAAAAATCAAACAAAGACTAACTAGCATCACTATATCTTTAAGTCAAACATTTTGTGTTTTTTTTGAAAAATAAAAAACGTTGTTTTTGACAGCTAGGTTTGAACTATATTAGCAAATTTATAAAGATTTTAGTAACAATCTTTTCTATCTTATCTAGAGGTATTGTGGACTTCTTTAGTTTTATTTTTTTTCTTCAAGTAAAAGAAACATTTTCAAATAGTTTTTTTTTAGAATTTTGAAAAAATCATTAAAGATATGTAGATTTTATGGTACAAATGTTAGAGAGTAGTCTCGCCTAAATGGCAGTGTTCCAACAAATGCAACAATAATGTTTCAACAGATGCTTAAGAAAGGAGAACGAACACTTATTGACCATGGAGGGAGATAATCAAGTGGTGACATTTTTGTAAAGGGGTAAAATCTTTGCAGCCTATCCATTGTATCCTCAAATTTTACTTAATCGGGGTTGATTTCTCTAGAGACTTCGAGACTCCGTGGCATCGGAGGATGATGGAGGAAGGAGACGATTGGAGACCTTTCGGGATCGAGGTTTACAGAAACAAAGTAAGTACCTTCTTAATAGTTCTATTTTGCTCTGTGCTTCCGTTGAAAACCTTGTATGTATGTATAGGGAGTTCTTGTGAGAGTGTATAATCAAATACTTTGTCGTGTAGTAGTATCATTGTGAGTTAGATATTTAGTGAGGAGAGGATGCTTGGGCTACAGATCTGATCTAGGTTTTGTAAGAGGATTAACTATTTGAGTTGTCTTAGGGTTTTAGTGGTAAGAGACTTTATGGAAGAGTTGTTACCCGTAAACCGTCTAAGATTTCTTTCTTTCCACAAGATATTAACAAAAATTCCCAAGGAGAGAAGTTAGATCAACCTATCTAGATTCGGAGCTGACGAGTTGATCAAATTTTGTGTAATCTCTGTAAAAGAGTTCCCAGAATCTAGCCATAGGCATTTCCTTGCTATAAAATTCAATATTGTGTAAATAAGGCATTCGATCTGTTGTATTGAGTCTATTGTGGATTGCTAACCATAATATGAAGGATATTCTTGGAGTGAAAACCTTGTTCCATATGATCTTATGCCATGCTACCTTAGGTTTCCAACAAAACCACCAAAGATTTACTCAGATGTAAATCCTTACCAAACCACTAAAGATCTACTCAAATGTAGGAAACCTATGGCAGTATGGCACAAGATCATATGGAACAAGGTTTTGACTTCAAGAATATCCTTCATACTGTGGTTTGCACTTTGAAAAAGTTTTGCAATACCTTAATTGGAGTGAACTTCTAGATTGATTTAGATATATATTAATAGTAAATAATTGAATAGTTTGTACTTTTATTTAAGCTTATAATTAAAATTGTAACCTTTTATTTTTATTTTAATCATAATAATACATTTTTAGTAATTTATTTTTATGTTTCTATAACGAAGTTGATTAATGAACTTAATCTTATTTTTTATAAAAGAAAATAAATTTTGATGCATAGGTAAGCAACAACTGTTGATTTTAGATCATAACTCAAACAAGAAATCTCATGATTTCATAAGCACACAAGATCCTACGCATGTCACTAAAAAGGGTAGAATGATATACTAACTTAAAACGCAGCGGAATAACTCCTTGTATGCTTGATGTTTTGCCTCCCTTGTAAAGATCCACTATAGCTTCTCCTTCTTCTCTAGCTCGTCATGGTTGGAATGGATGGAGTAGACTGATCTCGTCATAACGCACTAAGGTCGGAAGAGTTGCTAACTTGTGAAATTAGCAATCTTTATGGTTCACCCACAATGCTTTTAATGAGCTTAACAACTATTTTATGGAAGAGTGCTTCAACGTATGAAGACTTGAAAGAAACGAGTGTTTTCCGTTCAAAGATGGGGAGAAGTGTGTAGTATTTGGCCCAAGAAAAAAAACTCACTTAAAGGAACTACAGAATTCCCTTTTACAGGCCACTAAAAGGTGTCTTTGAATAGTCATGACTCTTTCAATAGTTATGTCTCTTGGCGAAACATCATAACTCTTCCAAGAGTTATGTCTCTTGGAGAAACATCATTTCTCTTGGCCAAGGGACACATCTTTTGACAAAGAGTCATGTATCTTCACTTAAAGTTATGATGGTACACTCATGACCATTCATTCTTGTACATAAACCCTTTTTTGGTCTAATGGTCACAACCATTGGCTGAAACAACACATCCTTTTATCCAAAGTACACATACCTTAGTGAAAAGGTGTCATGTATGTTCATTCTAAGGCAAGGTATATTATACTTTAATCTGATTTTATACTTAATGATTGAATTGAATAGATCTATGATATCCCAGACCCTATCTCTTAGTGAGATTTCTACTGGATGTTGTTGTTGTTGAATAGATCAACGATAATTGGAAAGAGTTAATTGCAATCTTAGAGATAGGACAACATAAATCTTTTGGATTAGGGTCAAACTAAATAGAGGGATTCTGGATTCATTATAGGTAATGTAATCTTATAATATTTAACATACGTAATTCAATTAGAAACCTTTGGATTAGTTGTTAGTAGACTCAAGGTCAGCTACTAGCATACCTTAGGAATCTTTATGGTCTAATTAATCAACAACATAATTGTATAACAAAAGATCAAATGTTTAAGGGCTTAGGGAGATTTGATGCCTAGATGCTAATTAATTTATATCGGTAATTAAATTAATGATTCCCAATTATTTGCTTAAAACGTGTTGCTAGTTTATTTTAATTACTTAATTTTAGTTTCTTTAATTAAACATCGCAATCAATTCGTAGGTTAGGTAATAGAATAATAGTAATTACTAGTACTTGCTGTCCTTGTGGAATTGACCCGTATTTGATGATACTAGCTATAGATACATACGAAAAAGGTCAATATTAACTACTCACGAATTTTTTGGTGTCGTTGCTGGGGACGGTGATATTAGGAACACTTTAGTTTTATTAATCTAGTCATTTCTTTTGTTTGTTTATTTTACTTTATTTATTTGTTTTTTAAATTGTTTTGTTAGTTAGGTTATTTCCTTAGTTTAGGCTAGACTCGAGGTTAGTTTATGACCTAGAGTAACACTGAGAACTTATTAGACATAGATCTTGAGTTAGAAAAAACTATGTGTAGGAATTGTCATAGGACTAACCTTTGGGAGTTCGAACTAGATCATCGAATAGAGGGTTTGGAAGGTCACGTAGACACCGAGGGATCATGCAATATAGCAGACCAACCACGAATGATGTTCAACTATACTAGGCCAGACTTAACTTGAGTGGAATCCAGCATTGTGAGGCCAACTGTGCAGGCAAACAACTTTGAGATCAAGTCGAGCATGATCCAAATGGTGAATTAGTCAGTCCAATTTTACGGACTTCAAGATAAGGATCCTAATGCACATATCTCTAATTTCTTAAAGATCTGTGGTAATTTTAAAATAAATGGAGTGAATGATGACGCCATCAAACTAAGTCTATTTCCTTTCTCCTTGAGAGGAAAAGCCAAGTAGTGGCTAAACTCTATGCCATGTTCGTCACTGACCACTTGGGATCAAGTGGCAGAAATTTTTTTGCTAAAGTACTTTCCTTCTACGAAGACTATGAAGCTGAGGAATGACATCTCTTCGTACTCCCAAACTAAAGGAGAATCATTATACGAAACTTGAGAGAGATTTAAGGAGATGTTTCAATGATTCCCACATCATGGACTCCCTCTGTGGATGCAAATTCAGAAATTCTATATTGGGATAAGTCAAAATATAAAGCAATCAATTGATGTAGCAGCTAGAGGGACGCTAAATAACAAGACACCTGAAATGGCCTAAGAGTTAATCGAGGATATGGCCATGAATAACTATCAATGGTGCTCAGCTAAAGCACAAACCACTAATAGGCCATCTGGAGTTTACAAAGTTGATGTTGTGACGCAACTGGCGAGACAAGTGGAAGCCTTGAGCAAGATGTTAGATCGAATCATGATGGTTCCATAACAAAGAGGGATGCAGAGTGAGGCATATGGGTTGGATCACCAAGGACAAGATTGTCAAGCAGATCAACCTAAACACCTAGATTATTTGGGGAATGCTCCAAGACCCCAAAATAATCCTTACAGCAATACATACAATCCTGGACGGAGGAACCACCCAGAATTTTCATGGGGTAACCAAGGCCAACAAAGGAACAACCCTCTACCTAGATTTCAAACACAAACATCACAAAAAAGGACACAGGGGATGGAAGAGTTGATACTAGAATTTATTCAAGATTTAACGGCAAAATGTCAGCAAACTGACACATTCATATAGAACTTGATAAGTGTAAATTGCATCATGTTTTAGGGCATACTTTGATATGTGTTTAGCCGTTAATTTAATCATTTAGTATATGTTTAGGTTAGAATTATGTTAGTTTGTTAATTATTTATGTTTTAAATGTTTTAAGGGTTAGTACAGGCTTTTGAGCTTAAATGTTATGTTTTTGAGATACCTTGATGTGTTTGCTAATGTTTTAGGGTCAACATCAAAGAACAAAGAAGTTACAGAGACATTCGGGCCGAAACAATGGCCCGTGACAAAAGCTCCATGTTTGGACTATGATCGTGCCCTACATGCCACTATCGTGATAGAAGGCTTAGATGTGAGCCACGATCGTGTCCTACAGGGCCACAATTGTGGCCTACATTAGACAAACGTGCAGAAACTCATGAACGTCAAGTTTTGAGAGATTTTTTAAACCTTTCAAACCTCAAAAAAACCCTAGGGTTACCCAAAACACAAGAGGATATAAAAAGAACAGAAAAAAGAGGCAGAGGGGGGCTTTTTGCACCAGCCACCTTAAGAGACCCTAGAGAGAGATCATTGAGAGATAGAGGAAGAGAAGAAGGGAGAAAGAAGAGAGAAGAGGAGGAGAAGCTGACTCAAAGTACTTCCCAAATTAGGAGGTTTCCCGACATCGTTGCTTCCTGTCATCCATTTAGATTATATTTCCTATTCTTTTAAATTTTATTATTGTATAGAATTGGATTGAATAGTTGATGATAGGATCTAGAATGTCGAGGATGTTCTAAACTCAGCTTCGAAATTTTATTCTTGAATTAATGGAACCTGATTGTTTATGTGTTTATTCGATATTGTTATGGTTTGATTATACTATTGAATAATTCAATAATAAATTGAGAGGGTGAATTGAATGAAAAATGATCAACTTGTCTAATGAGAGTTAGGTGATTTAATAGAAACTAGAATTAAATTAGATTGGTAATTTGTACGGAGAGAGATCTTGTATAGGCTTCTGATAGTTTATTAGAAAACTTCAGAACTAATTAGTGTTGATAGGTTGGGAATTGAGAGATTGCAACCTTTATAATCTGATTAGCATTTATGATTTAGGGTTAATGGTTATAACTCAAGAAAGAGTACCTAACCCTAGGATAGTCTAGAACTAACAATCCAATAATTTATAATTAGTTAGGTTAGCATTAAGGATAGGTAAAATTCTCTTTCTCTCAATTGGTAATTTCCTTCGATTGATTCTTGGGTGTGTTGCAAATTGCTTAATAATTAGTATTTTCAAGTTTTTTTTCTTAATTTGATTGATTGAAATAAATTCTCATATTAGTTTCGTTGCATCTTGAATTTATGTTATTTTTTTTAGCCTTAGATTTTAAGATTAGATTAGTTCCCTCCTTATGTTATCGACACCTTTGGTACTATGCTAACGAACCATGCGCTTGTAGATTATCGATGGTTAACAATTAAAACTTACACATAACCAAACCCCAGTCAAGTTTTTGGCACCATTGTCGGGGAGACGTAGATTAGTTTAATTCTATAGTCTAAGGCATTTTCACTATCTTTTGAAAAAAAAGTCTAGGAAGTTTGAGCGAAAAGTCAAAAGTACATTGATTTGGATATCACAAGGTAGTGATGAAGAATCCAGAAAGTTAGATATCAAGAAAAGATGAAAAGAATGATCATGGAGGATATATGTTATGGGGAGCAAAGGACTCTTGCATATTTCAATAAACCCTAATTTAATTGAGGAAATCATCATCCTTATGTGAACACGTACACTTTGGGGTGGTAGAACCACCCACATTTCTATTGGTCTAACAATGTAAGTACTCACATGGGAGATCAAGACTTATTAGAATTTCAACAAGATGAGTCCAATTCATGAGATTCCAAATTAGACAAAATCATGGATACGCTAACAGATATGAAAGAGAACCAGAAGAGACTGGAAGAGAAAATTAATCAAGTAACATAAAATCATGTCTCTTTTATTCATAACCTGGACATTCAAGTGAGACAACTTTCTTGTGAATTTTGTAAGAGAAGTGTGGAAGACTCTCTGAGCAATATGGAATTACATCAACGAGAGCAATATGAGGCTATCACATTTAAGAATAGGGAAGAGCTAGAAGAACAAGTGGAATATCAAGCTGAACCCAATCTAGTACAAGACCAAGAGACGAGGAAAGACGATGAAGAAAAGAATGCTAACCCTATCTATTATCCACCAGTTCTTGATATACCATGCTTGAACATCAAAAAAACTTAGGTAGATATATATAAAGAGACCCTCAGCATTCGGATTAGTGATGACCAAGTGACATTCAACATGAATGGCGTATTCAAGAATCCACAGGAGGGTGACTCATTCAGAAAAAATTGATGTGCTCAATTTTTTTAAGGGACTAGATGATAAAGAACAAATGACAACGGACATCATGTTTGAAGAAGTTATGGAAGTCTCTTTTCAAGAAGCTAAAGAAGAAGAGGAGATAAGGGAGAATGCAGAAGAACCAAGAGGAGTACAACTCACCCTCTTACTGGGCAAATTACTGGATTCTATAAAAGATTCAGGGTGTTTTATTATTCCCTATTTTGTTGACAGTTCGTTCAAAAAAAGGACATTACTAAGCTTAATTGGTTTTTATAATTTTATCAACATTGTCCTTCTGATCATTTTGCAATTTGTTGCTTACTTATAGACTGCAAAACTAATGTTGAACGAAAAGAGTAGAAGCAAGCCGCTCATAATTGATCCCGACTAAGTTTCCAATGATACAAAGTCAAGCTAATGACCATAAATTAGCATTTTTAAGGCAGATTTAAATTGTTATGCAATTAAAGTTGTTTCATTTCCATAAATAAATATCAATGATTTTGAATGCATTGCCCTACTAATTCTTTTACTCTCTCTAAATCAATTATAAGTTAGGAAAGCCAGTTCGACATTAAGTGCATTTGGTCTCCACCTCCAACACATCACTACCTCAGTCACCCTAATGAGTTCGTGTTCTAACCCTTATTTTTTCATTTTTGTTTGTATTTTCTTCTTATGTTTTCGTATATTGTGTTTTGTTTCCCTGGTGTCTTTGTGTACCCTTCTTATGTTAAGGATAATATGTTGTTCGAGTGTGGGGAGGGTTGTGTGTTTTTATCTTGAGTGTGAATTTTGCATATTGTATGATAGTTTGTTAGGTTGAATGATGTGAATTGTGTTGGACCACGTTTCTAGAGCCTAACTATCTAGAATATCAAAAGACGTGAACTTATTATCTCGTAAGGTTATTTCTATGGGATCTCTCTAGCCAAAACCAATTCCGGCAGCGGAATCACAAATTTGCTTCTTCTGAACACTTGTAGCTCTATGTCTCTAGTTTATTTTGAAACAATAATCGTCTCATTCGGAGTTCTGATACCTAACATGTTGGGTCCCCCAGGTTGCTATGCTTATCCTGAGGCGATAAATATGAACAGTCGGTAAAGAGCATACGAGAGCAGAGCTGAAGGATTCAACTTATAAAGAGAATTACAGGGTCGGCACTAGCAGACTTTGCCGCGGCAATCAAATGTTCTCCGCGGCGAAACTATGGCAATGTTTTCAAAGACCTTTTGGAAAAAGTTTGCCGCGGCCAACTCCTGGCTTCGCCGCGGCGAAGTTCCCCAGATTCGCCCAACGATGGTTCGGATTCGCCTCGGCGAAATTACCAAAATCAAATAAAAACACCCTTCGGGAAAGGTTCGCCGCGGCCAACTTATGAATTTGCCGCAACGAAACCTTCGAATCAGAGACCCGAACCGCAACATCCAACACTACTTAATACACATACACATACAATTTTCCCACAAAACCATAACAATTCATCCAAAGACAACATGAACATATATAAAAGAAATTCCTTCATTTCTCATTACTGAATCACTCAAAGCTTGTACATAACTTTAGTTACAAATCAACAATTACATCAATAATTAACGCAAAATACAAATGGATGCTTATGTTCGATATGCCTATAAATCTATCCAAAATGTTCACTAACTTAGTACAAAAGTCTTTAACTGTCTTGGAGTTTTGCCCAAATGCTTTGCAAGGATCGCTAATCTTCTCGTTCTACACCTGAGGAGGGAAAATTATGGGTTGAGCTACACAACTCAGTGGCTAATATATTTATAGCCATCGGCAATTAGTCACAAATTCAAGCATATGTGTATATATATATATAGACGTATACATTTATAACTCATCTTGATCTAGCACTTACGCCATCGACAATTCTCACTCAAAGATTCATAGTTAAGGATGCTATCACATAAAACATATCATCTACATTTAAGCATCAAAACCTAACATTCAATTAAGCTTCATACTTGACAATTCAAAGATGCAATGCACAAACAAATGGCTCGAGAGTTCTGTGGAACGAAACAGAGAAACCGAAGTTTACTCCGTGAACAAAACGAGTCCGATTTCTCAGGATCTCGTGACCCCAAGCGGGCAGCCGGGAAAAGGCTATAGGCCAATGTACACTTGACTAATGAAACGTTCCTCTCTTGCCCAATCACAAACAAATTTCATGCTCAATTCATTTCATTGCATTTTCATACTTTCATGTATCTTATGTTTTTTCCTCTTTTTCGATTATGCAAAATGTTATACATTTTTTTCAAGGCATGACATAAACAATAATTCATCATGTATTTTCCAAGCACTCACAACAATTCAATTTCAAGAAAATCAAATTCAAGCAATCAAATATACACACACATAGGCAAGAATTTGTCCAATTACACAATAACTATAAATACATTACCCACCTATTTACTTGCAAAATCCAAGTCAAGCTTGCCTTTCCTCTTACTTTTGCATTGGCATTCCTTGGTTTCCTTCAAACAACCAAGTTCTCATTCAACACAACATTCCCATAGAAATTCATAAAACATTAAAAATCAACAAAAATAAAATAAATGCTAAGTTGGGCTTAGGCTTAACCTACCCATAGTCTATCTAGCTCAGGAAAATCAAAACCTAGTTTAGGAACCCATAAAAATCCATCTAGGGTTTCTCTTGTTTCTTTCTACACAAACTCATCTCTTTCTCAAATCCCTTTTGATTTTCTAACAAAATAAGAAGAAAGATAAGGAAAATTACCTTAAAATTAACTCAAACCTTCTTCCTTCTTCTTCCTCCACGATTTTTCCTTCTCTTCTTCTTCTTTCCCACGTTTTTCTCTTCTTTCTTTTCTCTCTTCTCACGACTCTCTCCTTTCTCTCTTATTCAAGACCACATTTTGCCTTGGTTTTCCAAGTTTAACCTTCATTTAACTTGTCCTTCCCATTTTACCCCATCTTTCATTTAATTGGTTCTCCCCATTTTGCCCCTTTTAGTCTATCAACTACTAACATCTTAACTCCTTATTCTGATAGGTAAATGAAGAAATTTGATAACACTTCCTTCTATAAAAATGTTCCCCATTGTATTAAGTTTATAATGACACCTAAAATATTCAATTTGGTTAAGAAATCTGAAAATTATACTCCAAATAAATTCGGACTGTTCTTAAACTGTAATAGTACCCTGCACTCAACTTCAGTCCAAAATTTGAAATTCTTAGAGACAGAATTAAAATTCTGTTTCTTCATAAAAATTGTAGACCTATGTCTCTAATTAACTTCAAATTAAAAATAATTCCATTTGGATAACTATAGAAAAATATATGCTCAAAATACCAAAGTATGTTCTGGGCTGGAAAGTTGGCCGAGCGATCTAGAAAAGTTCGCCGCGACGAACTTTGACAGAAGCATACTCAGAACATGTTTCATTTTCCAAATTTTAACTTCCCACCTTTCACATAAACCCATCTTAACCCTAAACCATCTCTTCTACTTCATTTTTAACTTCATTTCAACCCAATATCACTCAAAACAAATTCATAAATTACATTTGATCATTAACCCTAAAAAGAACACTTGCTTATATCATTCATCAACAACTTTCTACCCATATTCAACTTCA
>JAOQMS010000004.1:19363144-19373541 GCA_027563885.1 Erythroxylum longipes | reverse complement strand
GTTGGAATGCTACCGTTACAGCAGTCAGCAGCTCGTCGGGAAACACTAAATTGAAATTCGACGATGTTCGAGATCTGATATTGAGTGAAGAAATTCGGTGGAGAGAATCAGGTGAAGTATCAACCTCTTCGGCTTTACACACAGAATCTAGAGGGAGAACTTCAGATAGAAACTCAAATCGTGGTAGATCGAAATCTAGAAGGGGCAAATCTAGATTGGGAAAGAAAGATTTCAAATGTTATAATTGTGGCAAGAAGGGTCATTTTAAAAAGGATTATCGAGCACCGAAGAAAGATACCGGCACACAGGAATCTGCAAATGTGACCGAGGTAGCAGGTGATGCTATGATTCTAAGCGTCAACAGTTAGATTAAATCATGGGTTTTGGATTCAGGGGCATCTTTCCATGCCTCCCTATGCCGAAAAATAATGGAAAACTATGTCAGTGGTGATTTCCGGACTGTTCATCTAGCTGATGATGAAATTTTGAAGATTGTGGGAAAAGGAGACATCCGATTAAAGTTGCCAAATCAGATTACCTGGAAGTTGCAAGAAGTGAGACACATTCTTGGCCTTAAAAGAAATTTAATTTTGGTAGGACAGCTTGATGGAGAAGGATATTGTACAACTTTTTCAGATTGTGAATGGAAGATTACTAAAGGAGCACTCATCATTGCTCATGGAAAGAAGTTTGACACTCTCTATGTAACCTCAAATTTGGAAAATATCATTGCAATAGCAAATGTTGATGGAAAATCAAACTTATGGCACCAAAGGCTTGGCCATATGAGCGAGAAAGAGATGAAGACACTTCTGTCAAAGGGGAAGCTGTCAGATCTGAAAAATGTAGATGTTGGCCTATGTGAGGACTGCATCTTTGGGAAACAAAAGAAGGTTAGTTTTGCAAAGATTGGCAAGACACCAAAGGCAGAAAAGTTAGAGCTGATTCATACCGATGTATGGGGACCATCCCCAATTCCATCTCTTACAGGTTCATTGTATTATGTCACCTTCATCGATGATTCTGCAAGGAAGGTGTGGGTTTATTTTTTGAAGAAAAAATCAGAAGTCTTTGATACCTTCAGAAAATGGAAGGTCATGGTAGAAAATGAGACTGGTTTGAAAGTTAAGCGGTTGAGGTCTAATAATGGAGGAGAGTACAGAGATAGTAGATTCAGAGAATTTTGTGCAAACAATGGGATTAAGATGGAGAAAATAGTTCCCATGACATCGCAGGAAAATGGCATAGTGGAGCGCATGAACAGAACTCTAAATGAACGTGCCAGAAGTATGAAGATATATGCAAGCTTTCCCAAGATGCTATGGGCTGAAGCTATTAACACTGCAACCTACCTGATCAATCGTGGATCCTCAGTTCCCTTGAATGGTGGAATACCAGAGGAAGTTTGGAGCAGAAAAGAGGTAAACATTTTGCACTTAAGAGTGTTTAGCTGTATTTCTTACGTACATATAGACTCTGCTGAAAGAAGTAAACTTGATGCTAAGTTTAACAAATGTGTCTTTGTTGGATATGGTGGTGATGAGTTCGGTTACCAGTTTTGGGATTATGAAAATTGGAAGATCATCAGAAGCCGAGATGTCATATTCAATGAAAATGTAATGTACAAAGACAAGTCAATGGTAAAACCAAACAGCTCCAATACAGATGCTGAAACAAAGGAATTTGCTGAGTTTGAGGAGATTTCTAGAAATGATGTTCAGAATAGTCCTAAAGTAGTTCAAGAAGAGCCAGGCATGCCAGAACTGAGACGCTTATCCAGAATTCCTAAACCAACTCAGCGTTATTCGCCTTCTTTGTATTACTTGTTGTTGACTGACAGTGGAGAACCAGAGTGTTATGATGAAGCTATGCAAGTGGAGAATTCAATCAAGTGGGAGTCTGCCATAAAAGAAGAGATGGACTCACTCATGTCAAATCAGATGTGGGAATTAGTTGATCTACCACCGGGTAAGAAAGCGCTCCATAACAAGTGGATTTTCAGGATCAAAGAAGAGCACGATGGATGCAAATGCTACAAAGCGAGATTGGTTGTCAAAGGCTTTCAACAAAAAGAAGGTATTGACTATAATGAAATTTTCTTTCCAGTCGTGAAGCTGACTACAATCAGACTGGTGTTAAAAATTGTAGCTGCAAAGAATTTACATCTTGAGCAGCTAGATATAAAAACAACTTTCCTTCATGGTGATTTGGAGGAAGAAATCTATATGAGGCATCCAGAAGGCTTTATTAAGGCAAGCAAGAAAAACTTGGTATACAAGTTGAATAAGAGCTTGTATGATTTAAAACAAGCTCCTAGGTAGTGGTATAAAAAGTTTAACAGTTTTATGGGTAGCAGTGGTTTCACAAGATGCCAAGCAGATCGTTGCTGCTACATCAAGAAGTTTGACAACAACTTCATTATTTTATTATTGTACATTGATAACATGCTCGTTGCAGGTTCGGATATGCAAGAGATTAAAAATTTGAAGTGAAAATTGTCAAAGCAATTCGCAATGAAAGATTTGGGTGCTGCAAAACAAATTCTTGGAATGAGGATCAAGAGAGACACGAAGTCAGGGACTTTAGTGTTATCACAGGCTAAGTACATCAAAAAGGTACTCTCCAAGTTCAACATGCAAGATGCTAAACCAGTGAGCACACCTTTAGGTGTTCATTTCAGACTCTCCAAACAAAAGTCACCGAAGACGGAGGAAGAAAATGCACACATGGCGAAGGTGCCATACGCCTCAGCAATAGGAAGTCTGATGTATGCCATGGTTTGTACCAGACCAGATATTGCTTAAGCAGTAGGAGTTGTTAGCAGATACATGAATAATTCGGGCAAGGTACATTGGGAAGCAGTCAAATGGATCCTCAGATATTTGCGAGGTACCATAAACAAGACACTTTGTTTCAAAAGTGGAGATACGACATTAACAGGCTATGTGGATGCTGATTTAGCTGGAAATGTTGACATCAGAAGAAGTACTATAGGGTATGTCTATAATCTAAGAGGAACGGCAGTGAGTTGGGTTTCTCAGCTGCAAAAGATAGTTGCTCTTTCCACAACTGAAGCAGAATATGTGGCCATCACGGAAGCCAGCAAGGAAATGGTTTTGGCTACAAGGTTTCTTGGAGGAGTTGGGCAAGAAACAAGAAAACAATGTTT
This sequence comes from Erythroxylum longipes, assembly GCA_027563885.1. Lineage (NCBI taxonomy): Eukaryota > Viridiplantae > Streptophyta > Magnoliopsida > Malpighiales > Erythroxylaceae > Erythroxylum > Erythroxylum longipes. The sequence continues at coordinate 19,370,372 of JAOQMS010000004.1, read as the reverse complement.
TGTATTGCGACAGTCAGAGTGCTATCCATTTAGCAAAGAATCCGTATTTTCATTCCAGAACGAAACACATATAGGTGCGGTATCACTTTATCAGGTCACTTTTGGAAGATGGGATTTTGAAACTTGAAAAGATTAGTGTAGCTCAAAATCCGGCAGACATGTTAACAAAGACAGTGACTACTGACAAACTGAAGCTGTGCTCAGCTTCAATTGGCCTGCACTAGTGGCAATATCATAAAAAGAACTGTTGCATAGATCAAGGTGTGAAGACAGATTGAAACCTGTCTTTAAGTTGGAGATTTTCAAGTAAGTTGGCGCCTCATCAACAAAAGTCCACAAATGTAGCCTCACAAACCAAAAGCTTAGTCAACAAATGCAGCTCACCAACCAAATCTGGTGAAAGTCAAATTGTGGCTGCCTAACTTGATTTTGTTTGTTTGCTTTCTTAAGTTTATTATATATAGGTGAGTAAGGTTTGAGGTTGTGGTGATGAAAAATATAGAGAGGAAGATCAGAGCAAGACAAAGCAAAAATTAAGTAGAGTAATTTTTGTGCTCTAGATCACATCTATAGAGAGTGTTTTTTTAGAGAATTTTTGTAAGAAAAATTCTTGGGGATAATTGGGTGTGAGGTGTTAGTGTTGTAAATACTTGTAAATTTTCTTCTTAGTAAAGATCTGCAGCAGTTTCGGAGACGTAGGCAAGTTTGGCCGAATTCCGTTATCAAATTGTGTGTTATTCTTACCACTTTTATTTCGCTTTCCTACTAATCTGATTTTATGGGAAAAATTGAATAATTTCCCAACAGTTTGATAACGGAGGATAACAGTATACGTATGAGGGGGCATATAAATAAGAACTATTAGCAAATTAATCCAACTGCTTCAACGTACATAGCAAAAGCATTTATAACTACTTGCTATTCTTTTTAGCCTTGCAAATACGTGTAAACCTGAAACAACTCAAAGGGTGTGATGACAAAAGCCATCGTTGAAAAATACTTCATTTGAAGTCGGATCATGACTCCCTATCTTGAAGTTGTGACGATGCATGGTCCCTTTTGTTGCCACTGCCATATTAAAACGAGAGCAACTAAGATACTATAAAGATGAATTTAGATCAGTAATAAAGGATTAAATAGGAACAAATAAAATTAATGAAGAGGGAATTTGGTATTCCCACAGTATGCAATTCTAACTGAAGGCTTTAGGTAGATGTTGATTTTAGTTTGTTAAGTTTTCCCTGGAAAATAAAGGTGAATATTGAACCCTTAGTCTATGTAAATCGGATGAAACTAATGACTAAGAAATGACAATCTAGTGTAGACATACATTTCCTATTGGTTTAGAAATTTGTATGAAACTTCAAAGGTGAACACATACAATTAATTAGGTGATGAACTTTCTCATTAGTCAGTTCTTTTATCCAATTATGGTCTTAATTTGCCTCCACAGTATAAGGCTAGCTAGTTAATGTCACTAGCTGGAGGTTGCTTTTGCTTCCAAACAATGAAGTATGATGATTTGGTTTGTTATGGGAACGGCATGGAGACATCCTTGGCGTGTTGAAAACTCGATAATAGCCTCTCCTTTTTCTTTTCCATGGTTCGCAGGAACCAGAAGCGAACAATATATATATATATACAGCATGTTTTATGCATCATTGCAAGATAGACATTAACAGGGACGAATATACTTTTGGTTCCATGGACTTTGCTTGTTTTCTGGCATTTCTCCTATTTGTTGGGGCACTTGCAGGTGTGATGGGGGACAATAGCTTTGATCAGAATTATTATATTACCTGGGGAAATGGGAACGTTTTGTCACTTCAAGCAGGGAAAGAAGTTCAGCTATCCCTCGACAAATCATCTGGTCATTTCCTTCTTCTCTTTTCAGGATGAGCTTACACACGATTTTCCCTCAGCTCTTTTTTTTACGTCGATTTTGTCTGTATAATTTTTACCTCCTAGCTATTTAACATAACAGTCTCTTTATCTCTTCATCTTCTTACTTTCCTTTTGATGGGTATCCTCCTTTACTTTTATGCCATTTTTCTTCCATGCAAGCTTACGTGTTTCAATCTAATTGAACTACTTGTGAAAGAGAAAGCTAATGATACTATGTATGTGTCCTCATATTAATTTAAGAGTTTAATTAATTTCGATCACTTATCTTTAACATCCGAATGAAACAAACACGTAACATGTGAGTAAAATTTGAGATTTCATTACTAGTTCGTACAATTAAATTTTAAAACTGTGTTTTAGTAAATACCAATTTTTGTTAATTTAATGCGAACAAACAGTATATTCGGTTTATTAGATTTTCAAAGGTACCGAGTACGCAGGCTATAGACAAACACAAGGCAAAGGTTTCCATCAAATAACTAAAATCGATGTTGCTATACGGTGTACAACAATAGCATCATGTTTTATACCGAGTGAAAACCTTGCACAATTCAACCTTTCGTGCAGGTTATAGTATTTAATATAACGAATTAAGGATGAAACGGTATGCAGGAGCCTGTTATATACAACAGCTAATGAAATAATTCCTAAGCATACAGGTATAGTAGATATAATTATTTTATAGTTGCCAAAAGTAAAATCAATAATTTGTTTAAAGCTTAATTAGATTTCATTATAATAGTTTTTTTTACAGGGTATAGTAGATATAATTATTTTATAGGTGCCAAAATTAAATCAATATAATTTGTTTAAAGCTTAATTAGATCTCATTATAATAGTTTTTTTTTATAAAAAACAAACTTCTTATTGTCATTCATAATTTTCATACGCCTTTTTAAATGTAGGATCTGGATTTGGATCCATGCTAAACTACGGTTCTGGATTCTTTCATTTGAAGATAAAACTACCGGAGCATGATTCCGCAGGGGTTGTCACCGCTTTCTATGTGAGTAGGCATCATATATGCATGTATCTATTACATACACTATTATAGATTTCGACAACCTTTCCTTCTTTCATATTATTGTCACTATACCCTAAAGATTATCCGACCTTCAGGCTTCAAGTCTGCTCATAAACGATGCAAAAGTTCTGCGGATCGAGGATGCTCTAATCTATCTTGTTTTTTTTTTTATTTTTTCCATATCATTAGCTAAGTTCCCATGGCGACAATCATGACGAACTGGATTTCGAGTTCTTAGGCAACAAAGAAGGAAAGCCGATCACATTACAAACAAATGTGTTTGCAAATGGTGAGGGGAATAGAGAACAAAGAATTTACCTTTGGTTCGACCCAACAGCAGATTTCCATAATTACAGTATTCTGTGGAACGAACATCTTATTTTGTAAGAACGATCTCCCTCTCTCGCTCTTTTCCCGCAATCAATCTCTATATTCTACACTCTAACATTATAAAGTTTCGGTTGTTATTGGGTTATGATCAGATTCTTTGTGGACGATATTCCCATAAGAGTGTTCAACAACAACACGAACATCGGAGTAGGATACGTCTCACAGCCGATGCAGGTACTAGTAAGCTTGTGGGATGGTTCAAGTTGGGCAACAGATGGAGGAAAAACCAAGATTGATTGGAAATATGCACCATTTCAAGCTCAGTTCCAAGGATATGGCATTGATAGTGGGTGTCCTGTTCAAAGCTCCAACATCCAACCATGTTACTCTTCCAACTACTGGTGGAATAAAGTTTCAGAGCTCAACTTCAAGCAACGATCTGCATACAAGAATGTTCGAAATAACTATCTTACTTATGACTATTGTTTGGATACGTCTAGGTTTCATACGCCTCCCTTAGAGTGCCGAAGCAATAGCTTGTGAGTTCTTTCTTAATTACACGACCATGCCACATCAGCTTCACTAATTGGCATGCTATTCAGAACCAGCAAATGAAGTTTCAGCCAATGCTATTTCGATGAAACATTTATCATTGTTTACTTCCCATATTTTCTTTTTATGTAATTCTTGGCTTTCAGTTTATTTTATTTAAGAAAATAAAATCTTGTTTAACTGTCAATAAAAATATAGTTACACGATTTGTTACTAACAATAATATAATGCTGAAAATATTAGAGGTAAATTAATTTCATTTCAAAACATTTAACTAATTTTTTATTACCCTATGTGAGAATTATTAATAAATATTGACAACAAAATATTAAAAATGGATCAAATTTTATAAAATATTCTTAAGATAATGTTTATTTATTAAATTTTTATTTTTATATGAGCTTTATTAATTAAAATAAATTTTTAATGTTTATAAAAAAAATTTATATCCTTTTTCCAAATAATATGGAACTATGAAAAGTATTTTTATAAATAATTTTATATTACAATTAAAACTTTTAAAACAAAATAAAAATTTTAGTATTATAATTTAATTTTAAAATGTTATTGATATTAAATAATAATTTATCTCTTTATTATGAAATAGAAATGAAAACATAAAAATTATACTATGATTTTAATAAGATGTGAGAAAAGAAGAAATATAAATTCAAACAAATAAGTCCCTTTTTTACCAAATTTGAACATGAAGAATAAATAAAAATAGAAGTGAAATCACATATATTCTTAATTAATTTATTTGCATTTATATGACTTAAATTTTTATTTGTTGTAGTAAAATGTTTCCCTTCTCTTTTTTTGATAGAAATATATATGCTTAACATAATTTGAATTGCAATATTACATAGATAAATAACAATTTTTTGTATTTAATCATATTTAAAGTTGTTTAAACATACGAGTTAAATTATTCACTTTATAGTTATCAAGAATATTAAACAAAATTTTGAATTAAGTTCACTAAAAATTATGATTATTAGAATTTTTTTAGAAGTTAAAGAAATATTCATTAATTAAAAGAGTTCGTATAAAAAAACCAAGCTACTAGGAAAGTTATACCAATATAGGAAAATAATAGTTGCATAAGAATCCTAACTAATCCTAAAAGTCATTGAGCTACTACATTGAATAAAGCTAACTAAATAGAAATTGGTTATGTGGATGCTGATTTTGGTGGTGATCTTAATTACAGGAGGTTCTTTTTAGCTTACATTTTTACCTTGTGTTGTTCACCCATTAGCTAGTACTTTTCTTTATAACATATCACTACCTAATCTTCTATCGAAGTAGAATATATTTCAGCCACTAAAGGTGTTAAGGAAGCAATTTGACTCTATGGCTTAATTGTTGAGCTAGACTTGAAGCAAGATGTTTTTTTAGTTTTTGCAGTAGTTAGAGTGTCGTGCATTTATCCTGGAGTGATAAGCACCACTCACAAAGCAAACACATAGGTGTGAAACTTCATTTTATTTGGTATACTATTATTGTAGGGAAGGTTATTATGGAGAAAATCCATACTAAGGATAATAATATTGATATGTTGACTAAACCATCTCGTTGGCTAAGTTCATTCATTATCTAAACTTAGCCAACATTATTCATGTTTGAGTTCCTTGGGTTAATTGAGTGAAGATCCATTCATGTTCTTTTTCGAGTACTTAAGTTAAGGTGGAGATTTGTTGAAGTGTGACTTAATTCTCTTACCCTGCTCTTGTTGATGTTGTACTTTGTAGTTGGGATTGTGAGCATGTTTTTTCTTTCTACTATACAACAAATTACAGCTCTCTTTGCAGCTTTTTTTTTACAACATGGAGTATGATACAGGAATTTTATTAGCGAGTGGCATAATAATTCCTTTTTATTTTTTGTCATTCTCGCCTTTGTACGATTAAGACGTAGCTAGATGTATAATGTCCTTCTCAGTTTTGTACATATATAATTCTTGTGAGACTTGTTCTGATGCTGTGTGAAAATTTCTTAGCCTTTTGAAAGCTTTGACAGAGTTTTGTGAGAGTCTTAAACACCTTGTACTCCCTTTTTGAACATATTGAATTTGGCTCTTTACTTTGTAGGTTTTTCTCCTAACACTCGGGTATTCCATGTAACTTTTGTGTTTCCTTGAATTCTCATTTCTAGTTTGTGGCTTGCTTTGATTGAATTTTACATTTATCCACTAAACTTTGGCACTACAAGTTATTTTTATGATGCCATAAAGAGGGCGAATGATGCAATTAAGGTCAATCTAAAAAAGAAACCTTTTTTATATACACCATATGATTTTTTAAAAAAATATTATATACACCATATCTTGGAGTCATTAATGAAAATTAAGAAAGACAAATTTGCTCTCCATTGTTTACTGCTGCAATATTTTTGAATCCCGGTGTCTATTTTTAACCAAATTTTACAAAGAAAGATAAAGTAAAAAGAGGAATGCTATCAACCATCATAACAATTGTTTCTTATGAGATGAACAAGATTTCTTTAGCTTACAAATGGAGGAATATAAGGATGCGTGCAGTGATTTTGGGATGCCTATTGCAAATTTTTTGAAGAGACAAACTTAATTCAGGTATATATTTCTTCATTTTTGTTATTTCTTTAAAATTAACCGTCACTTTATTTTGTTTATAAGATTACTTTTTTTTGTCTTACAATTCTTTATTAGGACTAACTCAAAAGTGACGCTTCAGAATTATAAATGTTTGCAATTCGAATTCCAAGTCAATGTGTAAGTGCAACTAGGTGTGAAAGGAATTTGAGCACATTTGAATTCATTCATTCTAAGAGAAAAATATATATTGGAACAAAAAAGGTTTATTTTGTCTTTGTTCGATGCAACTTAATATCTCCTGAAAGTTATGTTATTATCATCATTAACTTAAATATATTTTCTTGTAGTTTATTAATAATTTAATTTTATTTGATTTTTAAAATTTGTAATAAAACAAGAATTCTATATATTCAAATTTTCTTGACCATATTAATCTTTTAATGGATTATGTTCGTAAGGAACCAGGTTTCATATAAGAGAGTAACTTAGAAGATAATCTTGAATGTGAAAATATTGACATGTTATTTGACGTAATGAATTTGAATGATAGTGATGGTAAGACTCTTGAAAATGATAAGAATTTTATATTAAATGAAAATTAGGTCAGTGTGACTTGAGTAGATATGTCATTTAATGAAGTTTCGGGTTTTTTATTTTTCTATTTTTAATTTTACTTATATTTAAAGTACGTATTAAATTTTATATATGCAATAACAATATAAAACTTTTAATTGTAAATAATTTTGTTTCAATACAAATTCTTGTTGTAACATCCCCTCACTTATGGGAAGGGCATTTTGGTCATTTTGGTAAATTGGAATAGGTTAGGAGTATTTTAAAGT
>JAOQMS010000004.1:19321876-19353703 GCA_027563885.1 Erythroxylum longipes | reverse complement strand
TTATCTCCACTGATTCACCATTTGTCATAATTACAATTTGTCATACTTACCCGAAAATGCCAAATGAAAGCATATATCATTGAATGAATGTGTCAACCGATATATAAGTCACAATTACTTATGTCTAACGTTCATTTAACTTAAGTCATATAAATGGCTCACATAATTATGTGTTCTAGCCGTATGTGTAGGTGACGGGATGTTATAATGGATGAGAGAAGAGAGAGCATTTTTGGTGTTGGAACATTTCGGTGCAGAACAAAACAAAAGCTTCAGAAACATGTGACAACCTAGGTTGCTAATCCAACGACACATATCACCCATGCACAAAGCCATTTGTCACTCTCCCATTTGTCTCTTTTTCTATTTTTTTTTGTCCAAGATACCCCAATTTTTTGGAAATTTCCTAAAATTCACCAAAATTTCTGAAATAATAATAATAAACTCCAAATAAAATTTAACGTAAATAATTCACAATTCACCTTTTAATAACACAATTGTATCCAGAAAATGTCAATGAATGCATGTACAATGATATGAATGTGCAAAAATGTGCGTGACACATTTAACTTATGCATGAAGTGTATTTTCCTAATTTCTCAATAATTTATCATAATTTACTATTCTAACCTTAATATAGGTAACGGGATGTTACATCAGTCTTTTGTTTCGATGAAGAAAGAGTAAAGATAAATGTTTACAAGCGATAAGCGGATTGCATCTCAACATGCTAGATCTAATGCTGGAGTGGAGGTTTGTAATATTATACTAAAGGATAGAAAATTTTGGTTTCAATGTTAATTTGTTATCTGAGTTTGTGAGCCTTTGGTGAGGGTGTTTCGCTTAGCTGATAGTGAAGAAAAGCCAACAATGGGTTATATTCTTGATGCCATGGAGAAAGCGATGGAAGAAATCAAGGCAAATATGAAACATAGGCCTACTTTGTACACACCATATCTTTCAATCATTAATAGGAGAAGGGAAAGACAACTTTCTTCTACCTTGTTTGCAGCTGGGGCATTTTTGAATCCTATTGTTTATTTTTGACTGGATCTTAGTAAGTAAGCTGAAGTTAATAGAGGAATGCTTTTAACTATTACAATTATTGTTAACATTGACGTAATGCAAGATTTCTTAAGCTCATAAATAAAGCTTTATAAATTGTCTTATGGGAAATTTAGAATGTCGATTACTATTTGACAAAGAGGAAAACTTTCTCTAGGTATTAGTTATTTCCTTTTTCTTATTTGTTGAAAATTAATTATCACTTTATTTTGTTTATAACGCTACTTTTGTTATTTTATAACTTAAAGTTTCTTGGTGGGATCAATTTAGAATGATGTTCCAGAATTGAAAAGGTTTGTAATTTAGATTTTAAATCAATATGTGAGTGCAATAGGCTGTGAACAAAACTGGAGTGCATTTGAATTTATCCACTCCAAAAAAAGGAATAGATTGGAGCATAAGAGGTTGAATGATTTGATTTTTGTTCATTACAATTTAAAACTTCAGGAAAGGTATGTTATTATCATTATTATCATTATTAATTTCGATATAATTTCTTATAATTTTCTAATAATTAAATTTTATTGTTTACCAGGAGTCTTAATAGTACAAGTAGTTCAACTGATCTAATTTCTATTAATAATATTTATCTTTTGGCAAATGGGGTTTTTGAAGAACCGAATTTGGTAGATGTCAATGACTTGGAAGATAATCTTATATGGAAAAGCATTGACATGTCATTTGGTGCATTAAATTTGAATGATAATAATGATGAAACTCCTCTCAATAATGAGGATTTTGTACCAAATGATAACCGAGGTTAGTGCAATTATAGCGAGTATCCTCCTATTAACGATTGAATTTCGTTCCATGTTATATTTTCCTTTTATTTTAATTTTTCTTATATTTGATGATTATCAGTTTACATTAAATTCTATATATGTAAAGTAATTATAAATGTTTTTGTTTCACGTTTAACTTCTACTTGATTGTTTCCTCATCATGAATTCTTTTCGTAAATTGTAATAGTTAAGGATAATTATTGTTCTTTTTATTGGATGTTTTGATGTAATTATCATTTATTAAAATGATGAAATTACATTATTGTAATATTTTAAATACTTTATATTATTCTTATTTTTATATTTGTATTATGATGATTGTCTTTTTCATATTAATTTTGTTATTATTTATATGTGAATATTTAAAAATTATTTTTATTTCATATTAATTGTGATTATTGTTTATTATTATGATTTTTGGAAACATAGTTGATGTAAACTTGTAAAGTAAACAGTACGATCGTACAATATATTAATAGATTATTTTGCAAATTTTAAAAAAATTTCAGGAATTATTTCATAAATTTAAAAAATTACCCGAAACAGTACCCAGTATTGACTGGTACTGATACATTACTGTACTAAATTTCAATTCGGTATCAAATCTACTACGACAACTTTGAATAGAACTAAATCCGATATTACTACCGATATGAAATTTATAACATTGCTACAAACTGCCATATGGAAGATCTGAATCCCTCGTGAACAAAACACAACGTAAAATAGTCTCACTCTTGTTGCTTACAGGGTGTTTGAAATGGCCAGAATTGAATTGAATTCAATACTGCAATTGAATTTAATTCAAGTGTTTGGAAGCACAAAAAAAGGATGGGTTCAATTCATACATGTAATTGAAACTCATCCCCTTTACAAATTGAATTCACTCCTCCAAGTATTGGAATTTAATTACATTAAAGCTTGAGAAAGACTGGTTTTGAACAAAAAACTGTTGTTTATTGTGGTTTTATAACCAGACATTCATCAAAGTTTATTTATTTATTGTGAGTTTTTATTGAGTCTAATTCTTTACCCTGTATTTCTCATTAAGAATTAGTCTATGCCATTCAAAGGTAGTGTCTTTCTTTTTTGGTCTTTCATTCTTTGGACTATTTCACTTCTCACTTTCTTGTGCTTGACTTAATTAGATTTTAAAGATGATTAATTAAAATATTATTAATAATTAATTAATTACAATATAATTAATTAAAATATAATAAAATTTTAATTAATTAAAATATAAATAATTATACTTAATTAATTGATTAAAATATAATAAATTTTATTTTTTATTTTTAGATACCAATTTATGTTAATAATTATGTAATCATTTATTTCTCTTAATTAACTATTATAATTACAATGATAATATTCATTTTTTATATTTATATCGAATACATTGAATCACTGTATAATAATGATAATATTTATTTTCCGTAAGGACTACATTCATTCTCGAGATACCGAATTTGTTCCATAAGTTGAATTGAATTCAATTTTATTAATGTAACTGGATCCATTAATGAATTCAACCAGCCTGTTAGTCTTCACTGGCAGCTCTAGATCGGTGTTTGTTCTCTAATGGCCGATTATCTCCATTCCGCCACCAACTTGTAGGGCAACGCACATCGAATTGCTCTCTCTTAACCCAGTCCATGGCGGCGAAGCTTTCACGGAGATGGGTTTTATCACTTTTCCTAATACTTTCAACGGAAATTGTACTTAGATCGAAAGCCGTAGTAGAAGAACAACGAAGAGAAGAAGAGTTCTATGAAGAACTGTTGCTCAGACCCTTGCCAGATCGGAAGGTGTTGGCCCATTTCCACTTTGAAAGCAGAGCTCCGCCTTCCGATTCCAATGGCCGCCACCATCATCTCTTTCCTAAAGCCATTTCGCAGCTGGTAATTTATGTCTTCGATTTTGATTTAGTGATTGTAATATCTCTGTTAAAAGTATATAAAGTGATATTAGACAATTTGGTGATTATACATAAAAATTGTAACTTGAACAGGTGCAGAAGTTTCATGTTAAGGAAATGGAATTATCTTTCACACAAGGTCGATGGAACTATGAAAGGTGGGGTGGTTTTGATCCTGTTTCAAGTAGGAATGCTAAACCTCCTGGGATTGAGTTGTGGGCTGTTTTTGATGCCCCTCAAGGAGAAATTGATGCTTGTTGGAAGAATTTGACACATGCTCTTTCAGGCATCTTTTGTGCTTCAATCAATTTTCTCGAGTCTTCTACCATGTATTCAGCTCCTGAGTGGAGCTTTCGGCCAGCTTTGGGTAATCTGAGGTATGGCTTTTTGCCTCGTGAGGCTGTGTGCACTGAGAATCTAACTCCATGGTTGAAGCTTCTCCCTTGTCGAGACAAGGCAGGGCTTTCTGTGTTACTGGACAGACCCTCAATTTATAGAGGCTTCTATCATTCTCAGCGTTTGCATTTGACTTCCAATGGACGTGCTGAGGGAGGAATGTATTCAGGAATATTTCTAGAGCAAACGCTCACGATTGCTCTTCAGCCTAATAGCCGGGGAACTAGTTTAAGTTATTCTAGTGAGAGGAATCTTCAACCAAGTTGGTCTTTGAGTTCTATTTTTGGGAGGAAAGTCACTGGAAGATGCGTTGTTGCCAAATCTAGTAATGTCTATCTTCAATTTGAGAGAGATTTGGTTGCCCAATTGAAGAATTTGGAGAATCATGGCATGGATAATAAAGCTTTTGGGAATTATTTGAGTAAAACTGATTATGAGTTGTCAATTAATCCTGATGTGGTATATCAAGAAGAGGCTAAGGGCCAAGGAAAAAGCCCATCTGTCCTCTATGAATTCTCAATTGCGAAATACAGTGATTCACAGCCATTTGATTTAGGTCTTAAGTGGAAACTCCCAGTAATTTGGTCATGTCAACAAGCACCATTACGTGGTAGTAGGTTCTTGATGGGAAGTGGGAACGAAAGAGGTTCAATTGCTATCTTGTTGAGATCCACTGCATTTAATGAAGATCTGGGTACTAATGGTGGTGATGAGTGCAAGTTGCAAGTTAATATTTTCCAAGTTGTGCCCTGGTATATTAAGGTTTACTATCATACTCTTCAGTTATTTGTGGATGAAAAACCCAAAGCAACTAGAGATTTTATGGAGAAGATTCATATTGTGCCTTCCAAAGACAAGATATCACCTGGGGTGATGGAGATGGTTCTAAAGTTTCCTTGTAGCATAAAATCTGCAGCCATCCAATTAGAGTTTGATAAGGTATGCTTAGTATCTCTCCTTTTTTAGTTTTTACATGGTAACTGAAAAACTAATTGATAATCTTTCATAATTTACTATTGGAAATAACAAAAATGTTTGTATTTCTGTTTAACACGTGTGAAGCACATCCAACCAATAACAACACCCAGTGACAGTCCCGTTAATATGCGGGATCTATGGAGATCTAGTAATATGCAACTTTGCCCCTAACTGATAAAGAGGTTGTTTTTGATAGATCCACATGTATAATAATTAAAAATAAAAATAAAAATAGACATAAATAATGATAATAATACTATAGATAAATACATATAAATAAAAATATAAAAATATGTAGTAAAATATATAATACAATAAATATAGAACAAGGTAAAGAGTAACAATAAAAGGTGAAAACATTGTCTATTTGGTTCGAGCAACTTTCATAGCCAACGACAAACAAAGCTCACTTAGTCATAATTTGAAGGATACGTGGATGCTGCAAGTCAATATCTTTTCTTTTTTCTTCTTTAATGTACTCTTATAACCTCAGTTTGTGCTGAATTGTGGACTGATAATGCGACTCATTGTAATGTTGTGTTGTAGCTTTTGCTATTATTAATACAATTTCTTTCATTTTTCCCAAAAAAACAATAAAAGGTGAAGCACATCCGACCATAGCTTGTTAATATTTCCTTTAATTATAACAAACAAGTATGATACAAAAGAACTTAAAAGTCTATAAAAGAAATAAAAGAGGAAAGATTAGTCAACCATAAGCTTTAATTTGGTGAGATGAGGATTGAGAATTGAGCACACGTTAAAGATATGGAATGAGATTTTGATTATGTTAAGATTCTTTATTACATAGAAGGTAGTCGTAATTTAAATATGTTATTCTATTTTAGATATGTTATTTTAATTATTCAGGACTTGTAGAATTATTAAAATAGAATTTATATTTGTTAGGAATTTTTTCCTACTAGAATAAGGGTTCTAAGAACTATATATATGTGTGTGTGTGTGTGTGTGTGAGTGTTTGTGTGTGTGTGTGTGTATTCAACTCTTCATCAAGAATAAGCAATCTGAAGTTTTTCTACAAACTTGAGCTTTTAATTAAAAGAAGTGATGCTTTCTTCTAAGAGTGATTTTTAGATACTAGAAATGTTTCTTAGTTTTCTACTCTCTATTATTTATATTCCTTACCAAATTCTAGCAAACCTAACCTAAATTTCAGTCATCTTAATCTTAAATTTTGTTTATAATAAAATCTGAAATTCTAAGCCTAAATTTCCAACATCTAATCCCTAAAAATCTATCTATACCAAATCTGAACTTTCAACATTCCTAGTTGAAATTCAGACCTAAAACTTGATATTCCAGCAACCTAATATTAGCCTTACTTCATAATTTTGTGATTTTAGCTACTAGTTAATATTTCTTCTATTTGTCAATTTGGTATTAGAGATATGGTTCACAATGACGACACGTAGCGGAAGGGCATATAGAGGAATATTCAGTGACTAAAAGTGAGATGAAATACTTTTAAGAGTTATAGAAATATTGGCCCTTAATGACGTTTGATCACACGGTGCTCTAAGAACTAGTCCAGAAAATAATATTAGACAACAAACTACACTTGATGGTGGGGTTGGAGAAAGTAAAATCTAAGACGAAGAGACTGACACTAATCAGCAGCAAATGGAGTTAGGAAATCAATGCCTACTGAAAGATCCAAGACAAAGAAACCAACTAGCAGCACCTAGAGAGCGCATGTGAGCCTTTAGAGGTGACAATAGAGTTGAAACACACAACATTACTAAGAAAGTTCGTGTTGAAGCCCCTAATGTTTTAGGAAAGATGGATCCACCTATTTTTAGACTGGATAGTAGTAATGGAAGATTTCTTTGACTTGTTCAACATGTCAAAGATTAAAAGTTCGATTCACAAAGATGAAGCTAGTTGGACATGCCAAAATCTGGTGGATATTGGTAGAGGATATACTTCAAAAAACAGGAAAGCCACCAATTGTTGATTGGGCAGAGATAAAGTTGAAGTTATCAGAAAAATACTTACCATCTTATTATCAGGAAGATCTCTAAGATTAACTCTCAACCCTTGACAAGGGATTATGTCTGTAATTGAATACTCGAAATATTTGATGAACTTTTTATCCGATACGAAGGGTCACTAGAAAAATGACTTAAGAGCAGAAATTTGCAAGGAGCTTGTTAGTTCAAAACTTTATGATATCATTGGTGTTGTTGATGAAGGTTGTGATGTAGTGGCTAGTGACGAAGTAGACTTGAATGAAGATGCGCAATTAGTACAACATAGGAATAAAGGAGAAGTGACTTCAGTTGCAAAGTCAAAATTCAGCAATGATGGCAAGTTAGTGCATTTTGACTACAAGAAGCAACGATACGTATGTTCTTGATGTCTATGTTGCAAAGAAGTGATGTGGTTTACTTATGAAATCATTTGCAAATATATTGGTCAAGAATTATGATTTTATCCACACTGCTAAACTATTCTTAAGATGGGCAATCCCCTACTATAGCTATAAGAATTCTAGACACTTTTAAGCTTAAAGAAGAGATAGAGCATATTTTTGATGAACAAAGTATAGCCACAAGAGATGGAGGATATTACCAATTTCTTGTGAAGTGGAAAAGAAGGCTGATTTCTGACAGGAGTTGAATTTTAGAATCTGAATTTCAGAAGTTGAATCCAGACTTGTATGATCAGTATTTATCACATTCTACATCAAAGATGACTTCAGACAAGCCGAGGAGAATTGATGGAAAAGAACTAAAAGTCTATAAAAGAAATAAAAGAGAAAAATTAGTTAACCATTAAGTTTAATTTGTTGAGATGAGGATTGAGAATTGAGCTAACATCAAAGATAAAGGTTGAAATTTATATTATGTTAGGATTTTATTGGATAGGAAGTAGTAGTAAGTTAAATATATTATTCTATTTTATATATGTTATTCTAGTTATTTAGGACTTACAGAATTTTTATTAGAATAGGATTTAAATTTTTTAGAAATCTTTTCCTACTAGAATAAGGATTCTAAGAACTATATATATATGTGTGTATTCAACTTCATCAATAATAAGCAATTTGAATTTTTTCTACAAATTTGAGCTTTCAACTAAAAGGTATGATGCTTTTTTTTAAGAATGATTATTAGTTTCCTACTCTCTATTGTTTGTGTTCCTCACTCAATTCTAACAAACCTAACCTACATTCTAGTCATCTTAATCCTAAATTCTGTTTATAATAAACCCTGAAATTGTAAACCTAAATTTTCAGCAATCAAATCCTAAAATTTCAACCATACCAAATCTGAAATTTCAACATTCCTAACCAAAATCCAGACCTAGAACTTGATATTTCAGCAACCTAATATCAGTCGTATTTTTTAATTTTGTGATTTTAGTTACTAGTTAGTATTTCTTCTATTTGTCCTACTTCAAGGTATTTTTGGAATCAAGAACTACCGTCTGAAGGATCTTACTTTTCAAATTGAGATATTATCAAAACTCCTTTTGCATTTAATATATTTTGTTGGCCATGGTACCTCATTTAGTTAATCAAATGACCGTAAGAATACAGTATATTAGCACTTCTCAGGAGGAAAGTCCAGCACTACTCCTCCATAAAACCAACTCATCCATTTACTTGCCAACAGGGATTCCTTCACATTGATGAATATCCTCCAGATGCTAATCAGGGATTTGATATTCCATCAGCAGTGATAAGCTTTCCTGACTTCCAAACTAGCATACCATTCCCTAATCGTGACAACAAAAATAGTTCAAACTTGCTGTCCATATTTCAGGTACTATATGTCCCAATCGGCCGTTTAACAATGTGGTTTGTTTTGATTTCCTCATTTGAACATAACCAATATGGATACATGATGCAGGAAAAGAGTCCTGTTCTGTCTTACACAGAAGTATTACTTGTACCTTTGACGACTCCAGATTTCAGCATGCCTTACAATGTCATCACTATCACATGTACAGTATTCGCACTGTATTTTGGATCATTGCTCAATGTACTTAGAAGGCGTGTTGGTGAGGAGGAGAGATTTCTTAAAAGCAAAGGTAATTTCATGCCCCATAGTGTGTAGGTATTAGTTCAAGGCAAATATAGTCTCTCAAATCACCCTCATGCAATCCTATCATGAGTTGTTACATCTAGGATTTTGATAGTCGTGGTGCAACTCAATTCTTCAATTGGTAGATTGAATGCTGATGCAAAAGGTGGTGATTAGCATCCTGTCGTCAAGCTTACACAGTAGCTGCTTGTTTTGAGCAACAAGTTCTAGAAACCACTGTACATAAGTCCTTGCATATTCTCTCTGTTACTTTGGATTGCTCAACACGTAGTTATCTATCTTTGTCTGTCTGTATGTTTACAGCTATTTCAGAAAGTGTCCAGCTTCATCTGCTTTTATCCAAACTGTCTGCCAAGCTTAGGGGAAAAGCATGGGAACCTTCTCAACCATCATCCAGTTCAACATCGTCGATGATTAGTTCAAAATTAGTAATGAAAGTTATATTGGTGGCTGCATTTGCTGTTGCTTGGAAATATTATTTGGACTAGCGCAGTTAATAAGTGAGTTAGGGGCCTTAACAACTGCACAGTAATCAAAATGGAACCATGCTTGATCCAGAGATCAGTAATCAGATATGTGTACCACAAGATGAAACCGAACAACGTTAGTTGTGACTCAATTTTGTATCATCTCAAATATTCACTCACATAGTACTGATGTTCAGTTTTAAAACCTCCCTTTCACCATCAGCTGAGACTGATCTAGGAGTAAATCATTTGCGCATATGTTGTGGCCAAGCTCTTCCTGATATTAAAGAGGTCGTAAAGCAAGGTTTGATGGAATTAACAGTTGGACATGTAAGTCTAACTGCCAATATTACAGGCCCCAATCAAGACCGCCCCCATCCTCGAATTGAGACTCTAGGTGGACTAGCCTCTCCTTTCTGCTGGTCTAGCTCCACTTCTCCTACTGATGTTCAGTTTTAAAACCTCCATTTCTCCATCAGCTGAGAGTGAACTAGGAGTAAATCATTTGAGCATACGTTGTCGCCAAGCTCTGTTGCTGTTTGCCTTCTGATTTTACAAAAGTTTTAAAATTGTTCATTGTACTTTCTCAATTCCCGTTTTATTTATTACACAATTTCGATTTGATGATTTGAGGGCAACAAACAGGTAAAGGTCATATAAAATTACATATACCCCTTTTCTTAGAGCGAAAAGGAACTGAATAAACATCTTTGAGTGAAGAAATTTAGCAATTCAATTTATAGCTAGACCACTTGAATATTAATTACATAATGCCCTAAAAACTCATATCATATTGACATATAAATACAGTGAAATTCTTTCAAAAACTTTTCCGTTAGTATCAAAGATTAATTCAACCAACTCAATTATCAAATAGTCATCAAAAACACAAGATCACAAATAAAATAGCTAGTTTCTCAAAAGAGGCTTTCAAAAGAAGAAAGGTATCTGAAGAGAGGAAACTTCTGAAAAAAGCAATTGAACCTTTACGAAATGAAGGTGGACTTTTGAAAAGATACTTTGTGTTTAGAAATTTATTAAGTTCCCCCTCTCTCCTCTTATTCTCCATTTGAAAAACAGAAAAACAGAGAGATTTATACATTTTTAGGATTGATTTTAAGGCTTGGACCCAAGCATTAGACACATTCACACTAATGATACGCCCCTAATTTATTTTGAAATTCATCACCTAGGATTGTAACTTGATCAAACCAAAGTTCAAGTGAGTTTCTTTTTATGCATATATTTTAAGAAAATGGCGTTTCAATTAATAAAACAATGCACAGTTTCGCATATAAGTTGTGCTTAAGCTTCAAATAAACCTCATGAAACTTTCATTTAGATTGAGCCTAAATAATTTGAGCCCAACTTACCTATTGCAAAAGTATTGTAATATAACAAACAAGCTAAAGTAAAATAAAATTGACTGGATCATAAAACAAGAAAAATGCTAGACGAGAAGATCAACTTTTGTTAGTCTAACTAAAAATATGTGAAGATAGATAAGCAATACTTAACATAACTTGAAAACTTGAGTCGTTGCTTCCAAGGCCTAACCTTAACTACACGAGAAGTGTTGCAAATTAAGAAACAAATAGCTACAAAGAATGATATGTTTTTTTTTCCCTATAATGTCTATGTTTTGTATAGTTTTCCTTAATTTAGAAATAGAGATATAGCTATATAATTAGGGATGGAAATGGCTGGGTCGATAGCCTAACTTGACTCACCTGACCTAATTTTTAAATAAATTAGAAAAATGATGTTTTTTTTTACAAAACGTCAATTTTGTTATAGGTGTTGAGTCTCAGGTTGGGCAGAGCCTAGTAGCCCTGGTTTGAAAACTATTTTTTTTAAAAATGCATTCGATACTAGGTCAACCTGAGTCTATCTTGTTGACCACATGTTGGGTCTGACCGGGCCCAAATGCCATCTCTATCAACACAATGGAACAACATAATATAATAATTGCCGCCTCATTGAAGTGCGTCGAACCTTATATTTCACTATACATATTCCTAGACTTGTTGATTGAAGTTTTTGTGACTTCTACTTTTCTTATTAATCATATGTCCATTAGGATTCTTAATTTTTAAACTCCTTTAAGGATGGTATTTAGATTTCATTCCATTCCCTCTAGTCTTAATATTTAGCCTAAGGTTTTTGGTTGTGTATCTTATGTTCATATTCACCCTCTTTGTAGGATAAACTTGAACCTTATACTTTTAAATGTGTTTTTCTCGCTACTCTAGTTCACAAAAAGGATTCAAATTCTTTCATCCTCCTATAAGTACCTTTTATGTCTCGATGGATTTTGTGAAAATGAGTCATATTTTTTAAGAGATGTATCCATGGTTCCTCTCTATGGTAGGTTAATAGTGAAGAAGAGGAACAATTATGGTTGGGAGAAATGAAGATATGGATCTCTAGCTTAGAGCATATTAAGGAAAATAGGGAAATCATTAGTTTTAGAAAACCCTTCTATTAAGGAAATTAAAATTGACTTTGATGGTGAGAGACATGAGAACCAACTTATTTTTTTAGAGAGCCTATTATAGGTGAAAGGAAGATATCATGGTTACACCTCTTAAGTCGAATACCTCTATTAAAGATATTACCATGTCATTAAATGAATATTTCAAAATTGATACTGAGGTATGTAACTATTCTCCTAAATCTCCTAAAATTTCTTGTCCTAATCCTAATACTGATCATAATAGGAGATATCCTCTTTGTGAGAGGAAAGCACCTGGTATATTTGGTTTTTTAAAAGCCTCCATTTTTTTTTATCCGATCTTAAAATTTATATCCTATAATTGTTTGTCTAAAGCTAATTTGACATTTTTTTCAGTTGTCTTATATATCTATATGTAGTCATTTTTAGGAAGCCCTTCAAGATCCAAAGCGGAAAGATGCAATGGTAGATGAAATTTTTGCTCTTAAAAGAATTCTACTTAGGAAATGGTCGAGTTACTAATGGGAAAGAAGACAATAAGGTGTAAATAGGTTCACTATCAAATATAAGTCAGATATAACGGTTGGAAGATACAAGGCTAGACCGATCGCAAAAGGACATGTGTAAACATATGGTATTAATTATTAGGAGACTTTTATCCCAATTTCCATGATGAATATTGTTCACGTCATACTGTCAATTGTAGTTAATTTAGATCGGCCTCTACGATAGTTTAATGTTAAGGATGCTTTTCTTCATGATGAACTACTAGAGGAAGTGTTTATAGATCCACCTTCTGGGTTTACATTGGAAGAAGGAAAAATATGTAAACTAAAGAAAGGGCATTGTATGATTTAAGTCAATCACCAAGGGATGGTTTGGGCGATTGAGTCATAAAATGAAAGAGTAAGGATCCAAGCAAGCTTTGGTAGTTTGTAGTTCATCCCTTGCTCTATAAACATGAATATAATGATATTACCTTGCTTCTTGTCTATTTTGATGATATGATTATTACCTTTAATAACATAGAAGAAATTGAGAAACTGCAAAGTTATCTGTCCCATGAATTTGACATAAAGGATTTGTGGCTTCTTAAATACTTCCCAGGCATTTAAGTTTCTTATTCTAAACAAGGATTTTTTTTTCTCTCTAAAAGGAAGCATGCTTTGTATCTCCTACCTAAAATTGTAACTCTGCATGTGAACCTATAAATATGCCTATTAAGGTGAATCATGGTTTATCTGTTTCTCTTAATCAAGTTCCATCAGACAAGGATAAATATCAAACAATAATTAAGAACTTAATTTAATTTACTCATACTAGTCCATATATAGCATATGGAATCAATTTTATGAGTCAGTTTATTTATAATTTGAGTAATTAGCATGTGAGTTCTATTAATCAAATTATGGGGATTTGAAATTAGCTCCAAGTAAAGATATTTTATTCTCCAAACATCAAATTCTTAATGTTGTGGGATATACATATTTTGATTTTTTTAGTAGTAAACTCGATCGAAAATCCACTTCTAGATATTTGTCATTTTTTGGAGGACACTTAGTGACTTAGAGAAGTAAAAAAACATAATGTGGTATCATTATTTAGTGTAGAAGCTATATATCATGCTATGCATCATGTATTCATAGTCTTGGCTAAAATGTTTTTTAATTGAACTTGGTTTTAGTCTAAAAAATTCTATGGTGTTGTTTTGTGATAATAAGGTATCCATTGGGATTGAAAATAATCCAATACATGTTGATCAAACTAAGCATATTAAACTAGGCATGAATTATATTAACGATAATTTTAATTGGTGCAATACAAATTATTTACACCAAAATTTCATTTAATTAGATGATATTTTGACTCATATTGTCAGTAGTGGGTCATTCTATATAGTGTTACACAATGCTCTTGTTTATGGAAAATTTCTAGAAACCAATAACACCCAAACTTTAAATGATTTATATCAGTAGCATGGGCAACTTAAGGACATATTAGAAATTATTATTATTTAAACAAGGTAAGAAAACAAAATCAAGGAATAAAATGATATAATATTGAAGAAAAAATAAAAATGATCATGCATTAAAAACTAAAAGAATTAATCCTAATATACATGATATGAGATAACATAAACTTAAAAGAAGAGGCACAAATTAAAAAACTTAAAAATGCTATAGAAAAGTACACCTTTGACAAAGATAAGACTAAATATTGAATAAATGATGAATGGAGTCACCACTTTACTTTATTAATGAAAGATAGAGAAAAGAACTTAAGTGATGGTTTGGGTTCCTACAAAAGGAAAATAAGTAGAGATGTTAATGGGCCGGGCCCGGGCGGACCATGGTCGGCCCATAGCCTACTTATGGCTTGCCAAACTCGGGCTAAAAATGAGCTAGGTTGGGCCGGGCCGGGCAGAGCAGGCCGGGCCGAAATTACAATCCCTAAAAATAAGGAAAAAAATTAAGAGTCCTAACAAATGAAAGTTCATAGGTCATTTTATAAAATAAGAAAGGTGTTAAGCATCCTATTTTACCAATGTAAACAATTACTTATATCAAAAAATGTTTTGTAAAGTTTGGAAGCTTAAGAAGAAATAAAATTTAGTTTGATTTAAGACAAAACAACATGCTAAAGAAGTAGAGATGCAATACGGTTGAATACCTAAGTTTTAAAATTAAATATAAAAGAAAATGGTTAAATACCTAAAAGTTTTTGGTCTTACTTATTGTTTAAAAATAAAAGTGGAATACCTAAAAAGGGTTTAAGATTATAAATAAAGAGAATACCTAGAATAGATCATAAGTGATGTAGTGCATCATAATATTACTTGCAATAACTAGACTTACAGCTATAGTAGTGGTGAGTCTAGGTCGATCCCACAAAGAGTGTTCGGTTAGCTCTTATTATGAATTGGTGTTTAGTTTATGGTTGGGGGGGTCGGGGGGGGGGCATTTTGGTTTGATTTTTAGAAAAATAAAATGAAAATAAACTAATGAAAACAAATTAAAGAAAACATTTAAAAGTGATGAATTCGATAGGGAACCGATCGTTGGTTCAATCTCGGCCTACATACAATTAAACATACTTCGTTGAATTGTAATTCTTATACCTCTCCTAGCAACTATGAATTGTAGGTTAACAATAAGCTATGTTAACGTTAGTTTTCCCTTAGGTTGTGTTTAATTAAGAAGAGATTGTTAATTAAACCTAGTTATCGAATAACCTAAAATAAGCTCTTTAGATTTAATTGGATAATCACATTACAAGCTAGGAAAATAGATTAATCAAGGCAACGACCATATAAGTTCGGGTCATTTAACCTAGGTTACGTTACCTAATGATTAGAAACCATTAGTAGCTACAAACGAATCTCAACATAACAATTACAAATTATATTAAAGATTCTAACAATGGGTTATTATATAAAAACAATCAAATAGAGCATTCAATCATTTTTACGCAATACCCAAACATTAAACATAGGATAATATAATCATCCTTAAGACAAAGAATAACAAATAATGAGAGAAATGCTTAACCAGGTTCTTCGGTGTCGATATCACCTCCGAACCGAGTTGAGAAAGCCTAGCCCTCCATAGGTCTCCAAAGGATGAGAGTTTTGCCCCTTTGTTGCCTCCCAAAACCTTTCAAGCAATTCCTCAAACCTTTCATAACATTTTTTCCGTCAAAACAATGTATTTATACTAAAAACTAGGTTTTTAGGTGAGCTGACAGCATTTCACAGGCATGATTTGTGGTGTTAAAGGCATGCTTATGAGTTATGGGTGTGCATGGTGGTGTCATGCCCATAAAAAATCAGTCATGAGCGTGCATGAAGTGTAATGCCCATGTCAAATAAGTCATAGACATAACTAACATGCTCACGCCTATGACTTTTATGTCATGGCTGTGAGTCATTTCCAGCACTCTTCATCTTGATGTTTTCAACATATACTCATCATCTTCATGCATTTTCTTGGCTCCTTTTGATCTAATCCTTCTCATTATTATTCCATGAAGACAAATGATTGTGAATCTCCAGAAAACGGCTCAAATATTGTGCTTTCAACTCGTTTTAGCACTTTCACTTCCGAATTGTACCTAAAACCAAATATAAACTAAAGTGAATGTCTTAAACATTACATATCATTAATCACTAAGTGTTATGGAATAAATGTATAATCAATTAAGTGCATATTAATTTCTCCTACACTTAGCTTTTGGCTGTGCTAGGTAAAACATCATAATCAAAATCATATACCCGAAAACATTTACTCATTTCCCATATTTCCCAAGAATATAGAATTATAAGAAAAGATGAATAACTTTCAAAAAGCATAGCAAAAACTTAACATTCAATGCTTCTACTCATAATCAATCAACATTCATCACCTTTAGAAATTGAGCAATCTAGAAGTAGACTTAGAAAATGTGTTTAAATAAGATAGATTAACGAGCACACTTAAATATCATTCATGATCATGACATTCCACAACTTTACATATCATTTCATTTCTCCACTACTAAGATTCACATGCATAATCATATATCAAAGGACTTTTAAGGTTGTAATGTGGGCAAGGGTAAGGTGAGAAGTATTTGGATAGTGTAGTGCAAAAGACATCAAAGCTAGTGAAACCAAAAAAAACACTCAATATACCATTAAGTGCAAAAACGAACATTCACTCACAATTGTATACATCAACTATGATGAATGTAAAAACTATGTTTTATAGCTCAAATTCAAGCTTTTTCACCACAAACCAAATGAAACATAATCAACTAAAAGGAATCATTCATACAATTGATGAAAATACATTGAAACTACAAGGAGTGATCCTTCAAAGCCACATCTACCTCATATGCATCATAATCACCCATTCAGTACAACTTTAGGAGGATAAATTAATCATGAATAACTTTTCAAACCAATTGAATTTCCTCCTTGATACTTTTATTCAACAATTTTTCTTTCTTTTTTTTCATTTTATAAAAATTTAAAGAAGCTACACCAACAATGGAATTCATAACATGACATTTTGACAAATATAACCAACCCACATATATGTACACCCCCACACTTATACTTTTATACATCCACAAACTCAATAATAAACAAATGCTCTACTATCTTTAAGGCTTGGGTAGGACATTTGGCTAGATTTAAAGTATGTAATGTAGTTAACACAAAAAGGAAAGGCAAATAAAGCTTAAGGGGGTGTACCAAAAGGAAAATCATATAAATAGGTAGGCTATTTGGTTTATGTAGATTATAAAACAAAGAATGCCTATATAATTTCCACGTTCATGCATGTGATAAAAATATGGTCTTGAATATAAAATCAAAGCAAAGTCAGGATGTACATGTCATAAAGGTCACACATAAACAAAAGACAATGAGATTGATATAGATGTGTCAGTCTAATAAGGATCAAAATCTTATTAATATTTGTCTATCACTAGTCACTACTCTTTTAAAGATAATGTATGTTGAGCAATCACAAGAGCAAAAGTACATGCTAAAGTTACTATAGATTCTTCTTGTCAATTTACAGTTTAATCATCACTATATAATCTTAGAAGCAATTTAAAAAGAGAAAATGTTTATTTGTTTGTTTGGTTCTCTCTACCTTTTATTGAAAAATTAAAAACAAGTAAAAACAAACAAACTTAAAAAGAAACATGCATATAAGAAAGAAATGCGAAAATGTAAAGGAAAAGAAATTAAATACCCTTAGGTTGCCTCCCAAGAAGTGCCTTTGTTTATTGTTACTAGCTCAACTACTAGTTTTCCTCATCACGTGAAAAAATTATGATCATCGAGTGTCACATGCACTTCCTCCATGACCGCAAGGTTATGTATGCTAAGTTTTAATATTTAGAACCTCGATAATACCACAAGCGCACAGGTACTTAAGGTATCGATCCCACGAGGAGGAGTTATCTAATCCTCAAATCTAAGGCTTGACTCAAATTTGCAATAAATTAAAATAGCAAACTAATGCAGAAAATTAATCAATCAAGCAATCAATTGCAAGAATTAAATTTAGAAATTATAGACAAGACAACAATTTTGCATAACCCAATCAAGAATCAACCTAGGAACTATTAATTGACAGAAAGGGGTTTTAATTCGATTTTAATGAAAATCTAATTGATTATGAAATTATCTAATTATTAGGTCTAGACGGTCCTAGGGTAGATTACTCTCTCTCGAGTTATAATCTTTAACCTTAATTTATAATCCTTAATTTAAATTATGGAATTGTAATCTCTTAATTTCTAATTAACCCAAAACCTAAATTAGTTCTAAATTTGTCTAATAACCTACCGAAAACCTATACTTGTCTCTCATTACACGATTTTACTGGTTTGATTCAATTTTTATCTATCAAACTACCAACTATCATTAGCCCAATTTGATGATATTCACTTGGTTCACCCTCTCAGTTTATTACCAAATTATTAAGAATAGAACTTGAATCACGAATAACTCAATAAAAACACAATAAATCAAACTTCATTAATAGCAAAGATAAAAAAATCCCTAAGGTGAGTTTAGACAACATCAACATTCAACAACACCTATTCTCAATGACTATCCCAATTTTATACATCAATAAAATTGAAATAAAATCAAAAAATACTATTGGAATAGACTAGTGGAGGCAGCGACGGTGGGAAACCACCTATTCCGGGAAGTACATCATATCAAGCTTCTTCTTCGTGTCTCTTTTCCTTCATCTCCTTCGTCAAATCTCTCGATAAGCTCTCTAGGGTTTCAGAATTGGCTGATGGAAAAAGGCGGCTCTTCTGTTCTTTAATGTTCTATTTATACCTTGGAAGCCCTAGGGTTGATTCGGGTTCAAAAGAGTCTGAAAAGTCCCTCAAAACTTGACGTTTTCAGTTATTTTCGTGTCTGCCAGATGCAGGCCACGATCGTGTAACCCTCTTTGTCATGATTGTGACCAAAGTGTTACAATCGTGGCCTGGCTCCTAGTGGCTCACATCTTTCTGTCATGATTGTGGCCTATTGTGCCATGATCGTGGCCCGTGGTTTTGGTCCGAAACTCTTCGAAACTTCTCCATTCTTCACCGTTTACCCAGAAACACTAACAAACACATCAAGGTACCTAAAAAATATAACATTTAAGCTCAAAGAATCATATTAACCCATAAAAACACTTAAACACATAAATTAACACAATTAAAACATAAATACACACTCAAATTAACACTAAATACATAACAAATTAAGCCCTAAAATATAATGCAAATCATAACTATCACTCCACTTGAGGTTCTTCAAGATAGGGCCTCAGTTGATGATCAAAACTTCAAATTTCTAATCTTTATTGAGTCCATACACTCTCGAAATATCTCGAATGTCTCTTCACGTTTCTCTTTTTCATTTAATTTCTCTAATCTGCTCTACAAAGGTGAAGGGTTAGCCTTAAAAATAATTATGGACTCAATATTTACCTTTGAGCTAAATGATATGTTATTTTCTCCTTTAAGCTCCTCATCTACTTCTTCGTCATAAGCAATACTTTGAGTAGTTCTCTCATGATTCTCAAGCTTCTCTTCACTCTATAAGGCCTCTGTACTAATGTCCCTTAGGTACACCTTGAGTTGAGATGGTTGCATTTCTTCGAATAGTGATGCTGTGCAATAGAGAGCTTCCGTCATCTGACCCACCTGGTTTGCAAACTTTTGGAGTCTAGACGTTGTTTCTTAATGGAATTGTATCATATCCTCCTAGAATTGTTGTAATTGCAAAGTATTAGTAATTAGGTGTTTGATGTGTGTAAGTTTTAATAAATACCCTCGATAATCCGCAACTGCACGGTTCGTTAACATAGTACCTAAGGTGCAATCCCATGAGGAGGGGTAATATAATCCTAAAATCTAAGGCCAAAAAAAATCACAGAAATTCAAAATATAACGAAACTAAAATGAGAATTCAATCCAATCAATCAAATTAAGAATCAATCACGAAAATATTAATAATTCAATAGTTGCAACACACACTCAAGAATCAACTTAAGGGAATTACCAATTGAGAGCAAGGGGATTTTATCTATCCTTAATGCTAACCTAGCTAATTATGAATTACCAGATTGTTAGTTCTAGATGATCCTAGGGCTAATTACTCTCGCTTGAGTTATAACCATTAACCCTAAATTATAAACCCTAATCAGATTATGGAAGTTGCAATCTCTCTATTGATAACTTATCCGAAACCTTAATTAGTTCTGAAGTTGTCTAATAAACTATCGAAAACCTATACAAGATCTCTCTTCGCACAATTTACTGATTTAATTTAATTATTACTTTATTAAATCAACTAACTCTCGTTAGCCAAATTTAATTATTTTTAATTTGATTCACCCTCTTAATTCATTATCGAATTATGCACTTGCAGAATTAAACCAAAACAAATCCAATAAACACATAAACATTCATATTTCATTAATTTAAAGACAAAACTCCGAAGGTGAGTTTAGAATATCTTAATATTTAAAAATCCTATTGTAAATATGTTATTCCCAATTTTATACAATAATAAAATTGAAGATCAATAGGAAATATGATATGAACAGATGATGGGAGGCAGTGACGTCGAAAAACTCATGATCTGGGAAGTACGTCAACTCAGTTTCTTCTCCACTTCTCTCTTCCTTATTCTCTTTCTCAATCTCTCGATGAATTCTCTCTAGGGTTTCTCAAAAGTGGATGATGCAAAAGCTCTCTCGCCTCTTTGTCTTGTTTTTTTAAATATCCTTTGTGTTCTGAGCAACCTAGGTTTTTTTTTGGGGTCTGAAATGTCTGAAAAATCCTCAAAACTTGACATTTTTGAGTATCTGGGTGTTTGCCAATGCAGGCCATAATTGTGGGTCACATCCAAGCCTCTACGATCATGGGCTAACTCTAGTGCTTCTGTCTTATGCCACGATTGTAGGTTATTGTTTCATCCTGAATATCTCTAAAACTTCTCTGTTCTTCTATGTTGACCCTAAAGTACTAACAAGCATATCAAGGTACCTTAAAAACATAATATTTAAGTTCAAAGACTTGTACTAACCCACAAAAACACTTAAACACAAATAATTAACAAAGTAACACAATTCTAACCTAAACACATACTAAACAATTGAATTAACAATTATATAAATATCAAACTAAGCCCTAAAACATGATGCAATTTACACTTATCAATTAGCATTCACAACATTAACCAATTCTTCCAAAGATGTATCTAAGTTTTGTTTGCTCTCCAAAGCTTGGACGCTAGACCTTGTTTCTTATAAAAATTTGTCTTCCATCCTGCTAGAATTGTAAATTATTTTGCTCAACTTGTAAATTATTATGTTAAATTTGAATATTGTTAGCAGTTATAATATTAGGCAAGTCTTCTAGCGATGGACCTGAGTCATAATAAGAAGCTTATGGCCTGTACGAGAATTGTTGTGTGTCCTGCATACTATCAAAGAAGTAATTTTGTTGATTATCCCATTCATAACTAAAGTTTGTATGATCACTCTAAACTTGGTTTTAAGATTGGGAATATGATATATAGAAAATTTTACTTCCTTCAGTAATTTGTTTTTTCACAAATACTAAACAAAAAGTGAAAAGATCAAGAAAATAACTAAAAATAAAATAATTATAAATAAATATGTACAAAACACATATTAAAATAAAGAAAAAAAGCTAAAACACTGCACTCCCTGAGAAAGGTGCTAAAATTGATGTAGCACATCATAACACTACTTAAAATAACTAGACCTACCACTATAGCAAGGGTGAATCTAGGTTGATCATGCAGAGAGTCTTCGATTAACTCTTGTTATACAAATAATTGGTGCTTAGGTTTGGGGGGGAGGAGGGCGGGATTTGGATTGATTTTCAAATAAGAAAAATAAAATGAAACTAAACTAAACTAATGAAAACAAATTAAAGAAAACATTTAAAAGTGATGAATTTGTTAGGGCCCCGGTCATTGGTTCAATCTTGGCCTACACACAATCAAACATACTTAATTGAATTTTTATTCTCATACATCTCCTAGCAACTATCAGTCGTAGGTTAACAATAAGCTCTGTTAACCATAGTTTTCCCTTAGGTTGTGTTTAATTAAGAAGAGCTCGTTAATTAAGCCTAGCTATCAAACAATCTATAACAAGCTCTCTAGATTTAATTGGAAAACTACATTATGAGTTAGGAAAATAGATTAATCAAGGCAAAAAACCACACAAGTTTTGGTCATTTAACATAGGATACGTTATCCTTAATGATTTGAAACCATTAGTAGTTACAAACGAATCTTAACATAACAATTACAGATTCTAGCAATGGGTTCTTACATATAAACAATCAAATAGAGCATTCAATCATTTTTATAGAACACCCAAACATTAAAAGTAGGATAACATAATCAATTCCTAAGACAAACAACAACAAACAATGAGAGAAATTGCTTAACTGGGTTCTTCGGCATTAATATCACCTCCGAACCTGGTCAAGAAAGCCTAACCCTCTATGAGTCTCTAAAGGATGAGAGTTTTATACCTTTTTTGCCTCTCGTAACCCTTTTATAACATTTCTGTTGTCAAAACGATGTATTTATACTCAAAACTCAATTTTTGGTAGCATTTTATGGGTATGTTTTGTGGTGTCATGGGCGTGCATGTGAGTCATGGTCATGCATGTTGGTGTCATGCCCATGAAAAATCAGCCATAGCCATGCATAAAGTGTCATACCCATGACAAATAAGTCAAGGGCATGGCTAACATTCTCATGCCCATGACTTTTATGTCGTAGCTGTGAGTCATGTCCAGCTCTCTTCATCTTGATGTTTTTGACATATCTTCATCTTCTTCATGCATTTCCTTGTCTCCTCTTGCTCTAATCATTCTCATTCTTGCTCCATGAAGAAAAATGATTGTGAATCTCTAGAAAACGACTCAAATATTATGCTTTCGACTCCCTTTAGCTCTTTCGCTTTCAAATTGTACCTAAAACAAAATATGAACTAAATTAAATGTCTTAAGGATTTCATATTATTAACTACTAAGTGTTATGGAATAAGTGCATAATCAATTAAGTGCATATCAATAAGTATTGAAATTAAAAGAAAAGCCTAAAACTGAGTTTCAAGGCTAGAATGAAATTGAAATTCCTAAGATGGATCATAGGACTTGAAATTAGAATTAAGATGCTTAAAAATCATATAATGAAAGGCATAAAAAAACCAATATTTTAGGCTTAAAGCTTGAAGGATGATTTAACTTGTTTCTTATTTAACCGATCTTTTTATACTCATTTTCGTGGTTTCTAATGTCAAATTTCAATATTATTTTTTGTGAGTCATCATTTTGTTCATTCTTTTATGCTTTGAAATAAAACATAAAATAGAATTAAAAATGTGATATGAACAAATTCCATCATAAAAATTTATAACGAAGTTTTGAAAAGAAGGAAAATGAGGAACCTATCTTTATTTGAAAATGAGAAAGTTACTTTCAAATACATTTATTGTGTTCTAATATGAATTATCTCCAATAGATGACAATTTTTTTTTACTTTAGGAACATTTCTAACTTATCATTGTAGAACAAAGGTGAGCTGGGACTATAGCCATTAGATTAGGATTGGCTTAAATGTGAAATTCTCTTATTCAACAACCAAAGTATGTAATTCATTTAAAAACTATAGTCTGACACACTTTTGATAATAAAAAACCAATTATGCTAACAGTAACATCAATTTTGGTAGGAGTTTTATCTAAAATAGAGAAATAAGTCAAGAAATCAACTCTAGAATTTCCTTGTAAAGCCCTGTCACTTCTTTCCAATTCTTCACATATCAAGTTATCACTAGAAGTTTCTTTCCAAAGCCCATCCATACATAGCAAACTGATAATTGTAAGCTTTGAAAATTCCATCATTCTTCTTTTAATAAGAAAGTGTTTTGTATTTTTATATGTAAAACTATTACAAGAAGCAGATATTTATGCATAAGTTGAGCTAGACGTATCCTAAGATATATAATACTACTACAATTGTTACATCTTAAAAATATGTCACTATTATAACCATTTTATACATTAACACTTATAGTTACAATAATTATAATTTAACGCCCCACCCAACCCCTCCAAATAAAACTTAAGGAGGTAAGTAGCTGATGTTTTGAGTTTAAATACAAGTTCCTTAAATCTTAAAGGTATATGAGATTTAGTGAAAATATATCCAATTAATACTATAATGAAGTAGGAATAAGTTGAATATTGCCTTGAATTTAAAATAATAATTATTCTTTTCCATATTTGATATATTTTTAATATAGTTAAAATTAAATAAAATAAGCTTATATAAATTCAAATGAACTTTGTTCCTTATGTATTGCCTAAACTAATTCTCTTTTATTATTTATATTATTTCTTCAATTAATCAATATTAAAATAGTTAGAGAAACTTTATAAGCATTAGATATTTATTAGATTAGTTTTTATAATAATAATAACAAAATTTTCTTGATAAAGGAAAAATCTCTATAAGAAGTAGATATTTATTAGATTTGTTTCATAATGATAATCAAAATTTCTTTATAAAGGAAATATCTCCCTTGTAATGATGCTTGATAAGAGTCTCTCTTGCATGGCCCACCTGGTTTATGTCTGAATCCTTTATTCTAACTAATTTCTTTCATTGGTCTCTCCTCCTCACTCTTGCTCTCTAAGTCTCCTAATCCTCTGTACCGCCTAACCTCTTAGTTCCCCTTATGTTTCTTATTCTTACTCGCCATGCTTACTACGACTAGATTATCATATTCAATTAAGTGTTTCAACTTTACTTGGCTATTGACTATAGTTAAACTCCTTTCCCTTACCCTTGATAAAGGAGGAATTTCTTCTTTTTTCTACACTTCCCTTACTTTACCTGATAAACCATTCAAAACTACTAAGTACTCCCATGCTTAAATCCCTTCATAACCTACTCCTTCATATACCAACATAGCCCCCCTCTCCACCCCTCCTTAGGTACAATCATGGGAACTGAGGCCTTATCTTGAAAACCTTTAGAAAATCACATTATTAAGAGATCATAAGTAGGGGTATTGGATGAGGCATCACCCTATCTTAAGCTTCATTACTGTCCTCCTAGAACTTCAGAGGGGAAAACCATAATGACACCAAAAATTGAAACTCTTAAGAAAGGAAAAAGGAAATGGTCTTTTGGGTTCTTTAAAGACATGATGCCTTTATTTTTTGTTATGAATGCCTGGGCCACCAAATAGTGTAAGAATCATATAAGTGTTGTTATGAAGGTCACACATAAACAAAAGATAATAAGATTGATATAGACATGTCAGTCTAATAAGGCTTAAAACCTTACTGATTTTTGTCTACCACTAGTCACTACTTGTAAAGATAATGCATGTTGAACGATCAGAAGAGCAAAAGTATATACTAAAGTTACCATGGATTCTTTTAATCAATTCACACTTTAATCATCATTATATAATCCTAGAAGCAATATAAAAAGAGAAAATGTTTATTTGTTTGTTTGGTTCTCTCTCTTTTTTATTGAAAACTTAAAAACACGTAAAAACAAACAAACTTAAAAGGAAAAATGCATATAAGAAAGAAATGTGAAAATGTAAAGGAAAATAATTAAATTCCCTTGGGTTGCCTCGCAAAATGTGCTTTTGTTTATTATCGACTCGACTCTTTATTTTCCTCATCACGTGAAAAAATTATGATCTTTGAGTGTCACATGTGCTTCCTCCCCTTGAGGTTCTTTAGGATAGGGCCTCAATTGATGATTATCCACCTCCAGCGTCTTCCCTATCTTCAAATTTCCAATCTTTATTGAGTCCATACACTCTAGAAGTATCTCAAATGCTCATTAACCTCTTTCTTCTTCATTTAATTTCTACAATTTTCTATGTAAAGGTGAAGGGTTAGTCTGAAAAATAATAATGGACTCAATATTTACCTTTGAGCTAAATGATATGTCGTTTTCTTCTTCAAGCTCCTCCTCTACTTCTTCGACAGAAGCAATTCGTTGAGTAGTTCTCTCAAAATTATCAAGCTCCTCTTCACTCTATACGGCTTCTATAATAATGTCCCTTGGGTACACTTTGGGTTGAGATGGTTGCATTTCTTAACGTAGTGATGCTCTGTGGTCGAGAGCTTCCATCATCTGACCCACCTGGCTTACGAAGTTTTGGAGTCTAGACGTTGTATTTTGATGGAATTGCATCATATCCTCCTATAACTGCTGTAATTGCAAAGTATTAGCACTCATAACATTAACCAATTCTTCCAGAGATGTACCTAAGTTTTGTTGGCTCTCTTAAGCTTAGACACTAGACCTTGTTTCTTGCTAAATTTGCCTTCCATCTTGCTAGAATTGTAGATTATTTTTCTCAACTTATAAATTATTCTATTAAATTTGAATACTGTTAGCGGTCATAATATTAAGCAAGTCTTCCAACGATGGACCTAAATCATAATAAGAAGCTTATGGTCTATACAAGAATTGTTGTGTGTCCTGCATACTATCGAAAAAGTAATTTTGTTGATTATCCCATATATAACTAAAGTTTGTATGATCACTCCAAACTTGGTTATAAGTTTGGGAATATGATTTATAGAAAATTTTTCTTCCTTCCATAAAATTTTTCACAAATACTAAACAAGAAGAGAAAAGATCAAGAAAATAACTAAAAAGAAAATAATTATAAATAAATATGTGCAAAACACAAATTAAAATTAAAATTAAAAACAAAAACTAAAACTAAAACGCTGCACGCCTTGGTAATGGTGCCAAAATTGATGTAGCGCATCATAACACTAATCAAATAACTAGACCTACCACTATAGCAGTTGTGGGTTTAGGTTGATCACATTGAGAGTCTTTGATTAGCTCTTATTATGAAAAGAATTGGCGTTTAGGTTTTAGGGGAGGATTTCGATTGATTTTCAAATAAGAAAAATAAAATGAAACTAAACTAATGAAAACAAATTAAAGAAAACATTTAAAAGTGATGAAAGTGATGAATTCGTTAGGGACAAGGTCATTGGTTCAATCTCAGCGTATACAAAAATCAAACATACTTAATTGAATTGTTATTCTCATACCTCTCCTAAAACCTATTCATCGTATGTTAACAATAAGCTCTGTTACCTCCGATTTTCCCTTAGATCGTGTTTAATTAAGAAGAGCTCGTTAATTAAGCCTAGCTATCGAACAACCTAGAACAAGCTCTCTAGATTTAGTTGAAAAACCACATTAAAACCACACAAGTTTGGGTCATTTAATGTAGGTTACGTTATCCCCAATGATTCAAAACCATTAGTAGCAACAAACAAATCTTAACATAACAATTAAACATAGGATAACATAATCAATCCCTAAGACAAAGAATAACAAACAATAAGAGAAATGCTTAACTGGGTTCTTCAGCATCGATATCACCTTTGAACCAGTTCGAGAAAGCCTAACCCTCCATGGTTCCCTAAAGGATGAGAGTTTTTTTTCTCCCTTTTTTTTGCCTCTTGTAACCCTTTGAATGATCCCTCAAACCTTTCATAACATTTCTACTGTCAAAACGATGTTTTTATACTTAAAACTAAGTTTTTAGGTGAGTTGGCAATATTTCACGGGCGTGCTTTGTGGTGTCACAGGCATGCATGGTCGTGTCATGCCTGCCCATGAAACATCAGTCATGGGCGTGCATAAAGTGTTATAGCTATGAAAAATAAGTCATAGGCACGACTAACATGCCCACGTCCATAACTTTTATGTTATGGCCATGAGTCATTTCCAGCACTCTTCATCTTGATGTTTTTAACATATACTCATCATCTTCATGCATTTCCTTGTCTCCTCTTACTCTAACTCTTCTCATTCTTCCTCCGTGAAGAAAAATGATTGTGAATCTCTAGAAAACAACTCAAATATTATGCTTTCGACTCGTTTTAGCTCTTTCACTTCCAAATTGTACTTAAAACCAAATATGAACTAAAGTAAATGTCTTAAGCATTTTATATCATTGACAGTGTCGAGTGAACTGCAAAATTTACCTAAATCTGCACACTAAAATTTGTAGTTATGGTAAGTCGGGATTGAATCCACCGGTAATGTTTGGTTGATTTCCGTAACAAAATTAATTGATGCAAGGAAAATATAAAAGGGTTTTTTTTTATAGATTTTTAGCAATTTAGAAAAAAATAAAAAACTATCAAAAACAAATTAAAACAAGTGATCAAAAATGATTAAACTATTGAATATACGTAAGGTTTGGTTCTAAGTTCAATTTTGGCCTAAACATGATTAAGCATACTTCATCATCCTAAAGTCTTTATAACTCTCTTCGGACTATCGATCTGAGACTAATAGAACGCTCTCTTAATCTCAATATTCCCTTAAGTTTTGTTTAATTAAGATATGAACATTAATTAAACCTAATTACCAAATAATCTAGGATATGATCTCTAGATTTAATTTGGTAGCCACAGTATGAAGTGGAAAACGATCAATATAAGTAGTAACCTCACACCTTTGGGTTATCTAACCTAAATTATGTTGTTCTAATGATACGGGATCATTATATGCTATGCACAAACATCAAAAGTAACGATTACAAATTACATTCAATGTTTTAACAATAGGTTTGAAATAGAACAATCAAAATAACGTATTATGTTCATTTATCCCAAAACCTAATCCAAAACCTAATCAAATTAACACGAACAACATAATAATCTGAAAAGAAATTACAACCATAAAATGATAAAATAGCTTAATCATGACTTGGCATCGATATTTCCATTGAATTGCTGTCCGGAAGCTAGCCTTTGATCTCTATTTTTATGCTCCAAGCGACGATCCTCTTCTCTATAGTAGCTTCGGTGGTGAAAGAATGAATAGAAACCTAGTGCCTCCACCCCACTCTCTACGCTCCTCTCTTTATTTTTTGATTTAATTTTTGGTCCACTAGTATTGTTCATGCCACTTGTTACTGTGCGTGTCACACTTTAATAATACAACCCTACATAACACCTGCGTTGAACATAGACACTGTCTGTGTTTTGGTATGCTTGCTCGTCCTTATGTGTTGCGTTTTGATGCTCCTTAGATATTGCTATGTGTCTACATTTCATTTGGTGTGGACTCTATTTTGGCACGCGCTGCTCTTGCTTGGCTTCCTACACTGCACATCATTTTCCTTTTGCTATTGCGTTACTTCATTTTATCATCTGTTACGCGTTGTTTTGGGCTAACATTGCATCCCACCTACTGCATGCACATTTAACTTGTCCACCTTCCATCATCCTTTGCTTTATTTGTGGATTTTCATTTTATGCATGAATTATGATGCCATTAAATTCACGTACACCTTGTATAGTTCATGCACAACAGCAGTGAGTTATGTTGCTTGATCACTTTGTTTTTCAATATGCACTACAAAATTATTAAGTACTTCACATGCCTCAGATTTCTGCTTCAAAAAATAAAACCATACCTTTTTACTATAATCATCAATAAACACTTAACATAGAATTGAATGCATAAGCTTTGGTGGACGTATGGCTCTCCATGTCTACTTTTTAGGAAATGGATCTCTATGTTTTTTCCCCATTACACATGACTCACAAATCTGGTCAGGAACTTGAATGGTTGGTAAACCTGAAACCCACTTTTTATTTTCAAGAAACGTAATGTTTCCAAAATTCAAGTGCCTAATTTGCATATGTCGTGGCCAATTATCATTGATAGTGATAATATTACTGCAACATCCCACCACCATAGGGTACGTTCCTAAGCTTTTAGGGACATAACCTACGATAATGGTATGTTGGAGCAATGGCAAAACTAACTTATACATGGCTTTAACCCGTATACTCGAAAGGCATTATCATTACTCTTAAAACATTCATTTATTTCATTCACTGATAAAGTTTAAACTGTTCTTCTCAACGATTGTTTACAAAACTCTATACAGGTTCTAAGAATATTACAAAATGATAACAACTAATTCTCTTCGGGAGTCAGCTGACGGACGTATGATCCATTTCTTAGTCCTCAAACACTCAATGTTTTATGAAATGCATCAAATGTTGAACAGATCACACACACAATCTCATACAAATGTTCAGATGATGGTCTCATAATCATCAGACCTCAGTCTGGCACTCAGCTATCGTTGAGAATCAAGTATCATTCAGAAATTCATATCGGAATATCAAATCAAACACTTCCAATACATGCCCAACTATCAAACTCGTCGGACCTCAGGTCCGGCATCCAGAATCATCACGCAGAACAGTTCAATACACACAGTCATATAGTCCTAGGAATCCATCTAGGTTGACTCACAGTGTGCTCCCAGAAGTTATTGCCTGGATGGTCCGGCAATTTCCGTCTGTTGTCCAATTACCATCTTTTGTATAAACATATAAAAAAATATCGAATTTTAGGAAATATGCATGATGTATGTTCAATGGCAATGCCGGGTCTCTTCATAATTTCTCTCTCTCTTATCAGAACTTATCACAACTCTCTAACATCACGATTCAATCCTTATTGGCCTCTCGTAAACTTAAGGGAGTACAATGGATATACGTTCATTTATGGAAGGTGCATCTTTACAGACGATGAGCCCTTACAATAGAAGATGAGTTATAGAAGAAGACGATATATAGAAGAAGATGACGTCACCCAGAGGAAGCTGATGTCATCACAGAAGAAGTCTTCCTCTTAGCATAACTTTTTCTATAGAGATCAAATTCAATTGTTCTTTACATGATTTGAAAGAGGGAATCAAGATATACAAACTTTATGAAGAGCTCGAAGGCCAATTCTATCTTCTGAAGGGTTAAAAATAGGATAGAAGATATGCAAGGAACAGTACACAGACGATGTTTTAATATTGCCATAACTTTCTCTATAGACATCAGATAAAGATGTTCTTTATATGGTTTGAAGAGGATTTCAAGATCTACAACTTTCATAAAGACCTCAAAGGTCAATTCTATCTTCTAAAGGATCGAAAATAGTGCAGAATATATTTGATGAACAGTGACCCAGAAGAAGTTTGGGAACTATAACACAAACGATGTTTTATGATCGCCATAACTTTCTCTAAAGGGATTGGATGAAAGTGTTATTTATATGGTTCGAAAGAGGATCCCAAGATCTATAACTTTTATGAAGACCTCAAAGGTCAATTATTTCTTCTGAGGGGTTAACAATGGGACAGAAGATAGGTATAGACGAACATAGAAGAAGCAAAACACAGAAGGAGTTTATGAACAGTTACATAGACAAAGTTCATTCGTCTATGAACAGTAATACAGACGAAGAGTATGAACAGTAACATAGACGAATTCATTCATCTATGAACAGTACACACAGACGATGAGTATGATAACATAGACGAATTTATTCGTCTGTGAACAGTAACACAGACGAAGTTCATGAATAGTAGCACAAACGAAGTTCATTCGTCTGTGAACAGTAACACAGATGAAGAGCATAAACAGTAACAGAGACGAAGCAATACAGAGGAAGTTTGTTCACAGGGGAATCAAAAAACAGACGAAGTCTGGCTCATAGAGGAATGCATCTTGACAACGATGCATCCTCACAGAAGAAGATAACTGACGACAGA
>JAOQMS010000004.1:19303534-19321776 GCA_027563885.1 Erythroxylum longipes | reverse complement strand
AACACAGAGGATGCACTTCAACTCAAATAACTTCTTAACTCCTTATAATCCTTGGCCCATAATCTATCCTCTGTGTTACTGTTCACGCTATTTGTTAAACATCTCCCTTGATTTTATCACTGCCCTATCCCGTTCTAAAGGGTTCAATTGTATTTTGGTGGTAGTTGATTGGTTGAGCAAATATGGACATTTTTTGGGGCTTCGCCATCCTTTCACTGCAAAATCCATAGCAGATTTATATACTCAGGAGATTGTTCACCTCCATGGGGTTCCCCGATCAATTGTCAATGACAGGGACCCACTATTTATGAGTTGTTTCTAGCGTGAATTTTTTCAAGGAATGGGCACCAAGTGGAAGTTGAGTAC
This sequence comes from Erythroxylum longipes, assembly GCA_027563885.1. Lineage (NCBI taxonomy): Eukaryota > Viridiplantae > Streptophyta > Magnoliopsida > Malpighiales > Erythroxylaceae > Erythroxylum > Erythroxylum longipes. Next base: position 19,321,410 of record JAOQMS010000004.1, on the reverse strand, counting down.
GGTTTACCATCTGGAGATCGATGGACAAACAAAAGTCCTAAATTATTATGTGGAGACTTATTTACGTTGCTTCACTTCTGAGCAATCAAATGAGTGGGGTAAATGGTTGCATTGGGTAGAATACTCTTACAATACCGGGTTCCAAAGTGTGACAAAAACCACTCCTTTTGAGTTGGTGTACGGGAGGGCTCCACCATACCTGTTACAGTTTCTGCCAGGGGAATTTAAGGTAGCAGCAGTGGCCGAAGCACATCGTTCTCGTGCAGAAATAATCCACCAGTTGCAGTATAACTTGCAGAAAGCACAACAATGAATAGCTAATAAGGCCAATGAGCATCGCAAGGATGTGGAGTTCTAGGAGGGCAATATGGTGTTTCTGAAGATTCAGCCGCATCGTTAAGTGTCTGTGGCTCAACAAGTTTACAGCAAACTCGGTCCTAGATGTTTTGTACCTTTTCACATTTTGCAGAAGCTCAATAAACTGGTTTATCGCATCGAGCTTCCACCTGGTTTGAAAGTGCACAATGTCTTCCACATTTCCCAGCTTAAACGTGTCTCCAGATCACATGTTGTTTCCCACGAACTTCCTGCAGATTTGGTGATGGAGGAAGAATTGTTTATTCCCATTCGTATATTAGACTCCAGGAACTTAAGCACCCATGCACACCCCTGCCATCAGTTGTTAATCCAGTGGCAGAACAAACCCGTGGATGAGGCCACTTGGATCTCCTGTGTGAATTTTCATGGACAGTTTCCAGCGAACAACCTTGTGGACAAGGTTTATTTTAAACAGGGGAGTATTGATAGCACTGATAGTAATTATAATTCAGGTCATAGCCTTTGCTAGTTTACTCTCGTAGGAATAAGAAGTGAGCAAGGTAGTTTGTTAGTATTAACAATTTGTTAGTGCCAAGGTGGCAGAGTTTGTTAGAACATCAGGGAATGTTAGTATTAAGGGAGGCAGACATAAGTGAGGAGGGTATCTGGAATTTTAAGAATTGTCAACAGTATTAGCCATTTGGCTTGGGCAAGTTTAGAACCTTCTTTGAGTTTCTTCCTATAGTTTGAAATAAAATCCTTATTTCATTTTCCATTGTCGGAAAGCTTTCCAAACACCTAACTCTAACATAAATAAACCTCAATTTGAATTAAAATTATACCTAGAATTGCAATTGACAAATGTCATATATAATCAAATTGATAAATTTTAATTATTTGGATAAACTACAATTAAAGATGGGAAATGAAAGAAAAATAAATTATACCTAAAATTTAATTTAAGTTTTAATATTAAAATAGGAACTTTAACCTAGATTGAAAAAACTATTATACTCATAATCAAAGTTAAAATTTTTACCTAATCTTCAGAGCAAAAGAGCTACTGAAAAAATCTAAAATTCAAAGCAATAAAATAAAATAAAATAAGACTTGAGAGAATAAATGATGTTGATGGAGGCAAGGCTAAGGTGAAACTCTTGAATTTAAAGCCTTCTTTTACTGAATTTTACATAGAAAAATGTGAATCTTGGTATTTAGAAGGAGCAATTTCATTTGGAAATGCTCACTTCCACAATTGTTTTACCTTTCAGAAAAAGTTTTCATTCATATGATAATGGACAAAGTCATTTTTTACTAAATTGAGACTGATGTTTGCTCCCTAAATAAATTCCTTTCAATCTTTAAAAAACTCTTTCTAGTTAAAAAACTCATATTATAAAATAACTTGTAATTAGTAAGTCCCTGATAAGCGTGGGCCTCAGCGTGGGTCCTTCCTGCCCTTGCTCAATATCAACCCCCAGTGTTTAAGGCCGGGACGACTTCAACAATCAATCACCCACACCATGACTGCTCTACAATATGTAAAATAGATAACTTGTTCACATCTAGCGGCAAAAATGTTAGGGACTCTATTATAAGCAATAAGGATGGATTTGATCCGCGTGAGTGCCCAACACATTGCAGTGTTTAAAGAAGGTGGTGGAAAGTTGAAAAATTACACCACTTTCTAAGACGTGGGTACTAAAATAAGGAAGATAAGGAGCATTGGCGAAAAGATGCTGGAATATTTGGTAAACGCAATGTTATTTCCATTAGACATTTTGGAAAATAGTGATGTCATCATCCTCTAGTGGATTTGCGTGTGCAAACACCAAGGAACTTAAGGATGCACAACACTTATTTATTGTGAGGAAAGTGTAAAAAGGTCAGGAGAGATTGGATGAGGAGTATGTCAAGTCCTTAATAGATTGGCTAAAGGTTCACAAAGTGTATTCATAATACCTTTTCTTTGCTGGCATGGTTCAGGTTGGGGCTAGAAGAAGATGTGTTTATTATTCATAAATGCAGTCATCAATATCTACAATACCAAGATCCATATTTTATTTAGAGCATTAACTACACAATAAATGAACATACCTCCAACATTAGGCATAGAATCTTGATTCATTTTTTCCATTCAAGACACCGCATCCAATCAATATTTAACAAACTTATGCAAGAGAGAGCTTATGGTAGAAAACCTTTCTTGAACATTCATATACACATCCACGACAACACCCACATATTTTCACATATGTTGTATTTATAACATGTTCTACCCTAATGGGTATAATGAGGCTAATTGTATCATTTCATAAATGTGATGAATGATGATTTAATGGGCAAACCTATAGTTATTAGGGTACTACCATGTGCCACAAATCCAATTAGAAAATTATTAACCATCCTATTATGGTTATTAAACATACATTGGGCAATTCAATTAATGGTTGTAAATATGGAATTTATGTTGTGATTATACTATTCCATATACTTCTAATGTTCTCCCACTTGGACAATATAATCAAACCATCATATCAATCTCCATCATCCAAAGGCAGACAAATAAATCATATGCAATATCATATCGATATCGATAGGATATATTTACTACATATGATTAGGCCCTGGAGATGTTTAAATATAATAATATCCATTAAAACAACGTGCATGCAGTACAACAATTGAGACTCTATATTTGTCTCCTTTTGTACCTGTCATTTCGTTAAACTACATATATATGTCAATATTAATAAGAAGTAACTGCAAATATCATTATGCATGTTTCACATATATAATTCATAAGCAATCTATACAATGTACTGATATGTTCAATACCAAATAGCATACTCCCACTAATCTTATCAAACTAGCCCTTAACAATCTCATGCAGGAGACCTATTATGCAAACACACATATAGGTAAGCCTTTTATAAGTGGATCTGCTAACATATTAGCTGTGGGCATATACTCAACAATAATGAGGGATTCAGTGACTTTCTCTTTAACAAAATAGTACTTTACATCAATATGCTTTTAGCGAGAAGTACTTCTAGTGTTCTTAGAGAAAGCTACAGCTACGGAGTTATCATAACACAATTTCAGCAGACTCAAAATAAAGTCTACAATACCTAATTCTGAAATGAAATTTCGCAGCCATATTGCTTGATAAGCTGTCTCATAACATGCCATATACTCTACCTCCATTGTGGAGGACATTGTGAACATTTGTTTGACACTTTTCCACGATATAGCTCCTCCAGCCATCATATAGATGTAGCTTGAAGTGGGCTTTTTATCATCCACATATCTTACATAATCAACGCCACTGAACCTAACTATATCAATAGTGTCAGTTCACCAATAAGTCAATATATGATTCTTGCTACCCTAAAGATACCTCATGACCTTCTTAGTTGCTTTCTAATGGCTAAGTCCAAGATCACTTAAGTATCTTCCCAACATGCCTACAACAAAAGCAATATCTAGGCGTGTGCAAACTTAAGTATGCATCAAACTGCCTACAAGTGACGTATAAGGAAAGATTTTCATTTCATCTCTCTCTTTATCATTCTGTGGACATTGGGCCGTTGAGAATTTATCACCCTTCACTATTAGTGCCTTTCCAGGAGAACAAGAATGCATATTAAATCTTTTCAAAATCTTATCAATGTAAGTCTTTTGAGACAATCGAAGAATCACATTAGCTCTGTCTCGGAGAATCTAAATTCCAAGTATATAGGAGGCCTCACTAAGATCCTTCATATCAAAATGGCTAAATAATAGTTGTTTTATCTCAAATAATAGATCAGTATCATTAGAAACAAGTATAATATCATCAACATACAGTATTAGAAAAATGAAATTGCTCCCACTAAACTTAATATATATACATTGATTAACTACATTCTCCTTGAAGCTACTTGTAGTGAGAACCATATCAAACTTGAGATACCACTGCCTTGATGCTTGTTTTAACACATAAATAGACTTCTTGAGCTTGCAAACCATGTGTTCTTTACCGGTCATCTCAAAACCAACCGATTAAGTCATATAAACATCTTCATACAAATATCCATTCAAAAAGGCAGACATCACATCCATTTGATTGAGTTACAAATCAAAATGAGCAACTGTAGCCATGATGATTCGTAATGAATCTTTCGTAGAAACTGGTGAGAATGTTTCTTTGAAATCAATCCCTTCTCACTGGCTATAATATTTAGCCATAAGTCTAGCCTTATACCTTTCTACTTGTCCATTTGAGTCATGTTTGATTTATTAAACCCACTTGCACCCAATGGGTTTGCAACCTTTAGGTAATTCAACCAACTCCCAAAGTCCATTTTGCAACATGGAACTCAATTCATCTTCCATTTCATTTATCCACAACATAGATTGAGGACTATTCATGGCTTCTTGATAATTGACTGGTTCAGTATTATCTCCCACATCAAACTGATGTATAGTCATCAGGAATGACAGATCTGCGTGTTCTTTATGATCTTCTGACAAAAACTTCATCATCCCTAGTATTAATGACTTCATCCTATGCTTAATTTTAAGGTTTATCATGAGATTTTACCAGATATGTTCAATCATAGGGTCATCAATATGAGCGGAAGTGATAGGTATAGGGATTAGAATATATTCTTCCCTGAATACAATTTCTTTTGACCCTTGACTTGAGCCAAATTCATCTTTAAAATAGACAACTTTATCTGATTCTATAATTTTGGTAGTGTGAGATGGGCAATAGAATCTAAAGCCACTAATAGTTTTTGAATCAAAATTCTTAAATTGTGGGTTATAGGGCCTTATTTTTTCTTGGCAACCCTAAACATGAAAATGGTGCAAGCTTGGATTCTTACTTGACCATAACTCATACGGAGTATTTGGGATGGACTTGTTAGGTACTTAATTCAAGATATAAGTGGTTATCTTCAATGCCTCACCCCACAAAAATTCTGGTAAATTAGAACGAATCAATATATATCGCAACATATCAAGAAATGTGTGACTTCTTCTTTCAGCAATTCCATTATGCTGAGGTGTTCCTGGCATAGTATACTTTACTTCAATACCACATTCTTGCAAGTATCTAGCAAAAGGCCCTGGATTCCTTCCACTCTTATTATAACACCCATAATACTCTCCACCTCTGTCAGAATTAACTACCCTAATTTTCTTTCCCTTTTGAAGCTCAACATTTGTCTTGAAAATCTTAAACGCATCTAAAGATTTAGATTTTTCACGAATGAGCTCCATATGACCGTACCGAGAAAAATTATCAATAAAAGTAATTAAATATTTATAACCAGCCATAGCAAGTGGAATAAATGATCAACATATATCAGTATGAATCAACTCCAACAATTTTGAGCACTTGTCTATTTTTCTAACCTTGGCAGTCAACTTTCCTTTAATACAATCAACACAGGTAGTGAAATATGAGAAATCAAGATCTTAAAGTACAACATCTTTTACTAACCTCTTCATTATGTCTCTAAAAATATGACCTAAGTATTTTTTTCATAACATAGAAGATCTCAAATCCAACCTCATACGTATGGAACGGAAAATAGTATTAAGAGAAAAGGAAGAAGCAATGGTAACAACATCATTCAACTCAGCTTTGTATAAATTTTCACATAAAATTTCCTTTCTTACCAAAAGAGAGACTATAACCTAGACTATCCAAAAGATGTCCTATATTCAACCATAGTCTAACTATCTCAAAAAATACAACTTGGACTTTGGTATTATCTCCTATGTACACATGTCACTTAAAACTAGTCAGCCTTCTTCGACTTGCCAATGTTTGCAATTGTTGCTCCATTATCTAACCACCAAGTATTTGAGGGCACATAAATAATATTAGACTCTAAACAAACCATCATAAGACAATTACCTTTCTTCTTTTTGTGAGCTTTGAGCTTTAGGCAATCAGCTTTCTTGTGCCCAAAAATCTAATAAAAATTGCACTTCCCTTTGAAAAATTTATTCTTTTGACTAATAAAAGATGAGCTCGCCTATCCACTACCTTTAAGACTAACAACTCTCTTCTTGAAAGAATTTGTTCAGTTGAGTTATTAGAAGTGAATTTTCTCTTTTAAAATTTTTTGTGGTTTGTCATCATGGAGATGCTTCCCGTCTTGCCTTTTTCCATTTCTTCCTTTTTCCTTGGCAAGAATAGCAGTCATCTCCTCAACGGTCCATTACTCTTTTTGAGCATTATAACTTGATCTAATCGAATCAAATTTGGAAGGAAGAGTCCTTATCACAAACTATACCATGTAATCCTCCCCAAGGTCCGTATTTATAGCCTTAAGCTTATGGTAACAGCCCATGAGCTTCTCGATGTGAGTCTAATGTCACTTGCACCATCGTAAATGATGTGATGACGCATATTCAAGTACTTATTCTTCTCATTCTTAGAGAACTTCTTGTACTTCTTAATGGCAACAAGAAAATCCTTTGCACTATCAACCTTAGGAATACCATCATGAATGGATTCATCTATATGATACCTCAAAATCATCAAGCAACATCGGTTAGAGTATTCCTACTCCTCGTAAGATTTCTTATCCTTCTCAGTAGCATCATCAATGGGTTTAGGTGGTGCAATGATTCTCAAGGCCAAGTCCATTCGCATGATAGTCAAATTCATCATGAGAGATTCAACTCACTACTTGTGGTTTGTTCCATTCAGCGTCAAGATGGCAGAGACTCTCATATTGCTTAAAGCTGAATGAGAACTAAAAGCAATAACCATGATATGCATGTTAAAATAGAATCATACAATTTGTGCTATTTTTCTCAAAATTAATTATATCATTCATGCTAGAGTTCCTTAAACAAATATAGAACTCATTCACAGGTAAGAACAATTTATTAAATATTACAACCAAATTATCAATGTACTAGCGAAAGGATAGAAAAATTATGCGGTTAATATTTCAAAAAAAATTCTTCACCATATTAAGCATCCTACTAAGTAGTAATTATCGACAGGATAATTAATTATTCGTATGGATCTTAATGTTATTTTAGAGGAAAAACACAATTTTAAACATATATTAATATTTAAAATTCGTCATCACAAACAGTTTCACATGCTCAATCTTACAATAGGTAAAATTAAGCATTCACTATTGTCAACAAATAATCATATTTATGCTTCAATAAGATTAAAAATAATTAGAATTATCAAATAAAAAATACTACTTAATCTTGCGCATAAACATATAAAAAGATAGAATAAAAATGGAGCAAAATTATGAAAAAATGGTCCAAAATAACATTTCACGCACCCCCACGCACTACTTTACAAAAAATTAATAAATTTTAATTATTTAAAAATATTATTAACAAGGCCTGGGATGACGCTGTATGGGTCGTCCCTAATCTTTAGTCCCGTGGCTCGACTTGCTTGAAACTTTGCCTCTGGCCACCCATTTTCGACAAGATTTGACATGCTCTATGGATTTCTAATACCCATTTCAGCAAAAAGTACTCCAAAATTTGAAAGTTTCTAACCCATTTCAGCCATTAACGAAACCCCCGAAAATTTCAAAAGGTCTCACCCAAAAATTGAGATTCATTTGCCCATAACAAAGTTAAAAGGCAATAACAATAACCAACAATAGTTTCTACACCATTAATGCATCATTTCGAAATCATTCATGCCAAAAAACCGATTTGAAAAAAACGGGTTTATACCTAAATCTATGTAGCACGGACACGGCAAAATGGAGCCGTGTCTGTGTGTCGGACACGTGTCCGTGTCGAACACCCACTGACACGCGATACGTGTCGAAATTAAAAAATATTTTTTTCAGCTCTGACATGACTCGAACACGTCTAGAGATCGCTCGGACACGACTTAATAGAATATATGCTCCATGGAATATATGCTCCATGTTTTTTAAGAGGGTTTATAAAGTACCAAATATGTATGAACTATCAAGATGTTGGAAGTCTTGAAACACATCAATCAATATATATCATATTATAAATTTTGAATTTTTTTCTTTATATATATATATATATATATATATATATGTCGTGTCCGTGTCCACCAAATTTTAGTAGTTGGTGTGTCCCCGTATCCATGTCCGTGTCATGTCACGTGTCCCTATCCGTATCTGTGCTTCTTAGACCTAAATACAAGCCCTAAAATCAAATGATCATAAAGCTCTAGTACCAATTGTTATTCATAAATGCAGTCATCAATAATTACAATACCAAGATCCACATTCTATTTAGAGCATTAACTACACAATAAATGAACATACCTCTAATGTTGGGCATAGAATCTTGATTCATTTTCTCCATTCAAGAGACCACAACCTATCAATATTCAACAAACTTGTGCAAGAGAGAGAGCTTATAGTAGAAGACCCCCCTTGAACTTTAACCACACACATCCACGGTAACACCCACACATTTTTACCATATGTTATATTTATAACATGTTCTATCCTAATGGGCAGAACGAGGCTAATTGTGTCATTTCATATATGTGATGAACTATACTTTAATGGACCAACCTATAGTTATTATAGTACTACAATGTGCCTCAAAAGCAATTAACAAATTATGAACCATTCCATTATGGTTATTAAACATACATTGAGCAATTCAATTAATGATTGTGAATATGGAATTAATGTTGTGATTATATTAGTTCATATACTTCTAACAGTGTTTTCATGGGGAACGCTTAAATGTGCCACTCCTGTTGAACTAATAAAGCCTTAGGCAAGAGGAAGTGGGAGGAGTTTTTACTTGCCTGGAATTTAGTTCAACAGGTCCATGAATTTACCAGATTACTTAATAGATTTATTGCTGTACTCATTTTGCTGCGCGATGCAATCACCAAACAATAACACCAATATTATCAACCAACACTTTTTCACATACACTGGCATGCATTAATACGGTAATACCAATATCACATATCCAATTCTCCTACAGAAAGATAATGGGAAAAACCTGTTGAATGTCAAACAATGTCGTACATTCAAAAGCTTTCTACATATTGAAGTTCCATCGTAGCATAGCTATTCCAGAGATGTGAAATACAAGTAGCTCTCTAACCCTTACCCTTTAGACAGGAGTCCAAAGAAGGGATTTGTTATGGCAGACTTCAATTCAGAACCTGCTGAGCTGAGCACTGCCATGTCAACCTTTTCACGAGGAAGGAACAAGAATTCCCCCCCCTCAATTTTCTCAAACCCACAAAGTTCAAGGAACTCAGTACCTGGTTTGAGTTTCCCAATCCTGTCCTGTTAACACAAGAGAGCGATGAAAATCTTGGATAACGAACTAAAGGATGCTGATTTTGCAAGAACTTAAATGAGGACTCATAAATTTATTTTTCCGCACAACAAAATATGTTATTCAAATGCACTAATACAGAGTAGTTGCTAGTCTAGTTTAGTGGAAAAGTTTTTAGCATCAGTTGACGATTGGATGTCCCAAGAACATTATGACCGTCAGAGTCATACAAAGATTGTGAGGACTCAGATGTGCAACTCTCAAGTGTAGCTTCACTAAGTCCTATACTGGTCAATCGATGACATATTGTTGACAGCCACTCTTATGGGCTACTCAAATGGACATGGAAGAATGTTCTCAAAACAGATTTTATTAGTTACTGACGGGAGGAAATGCTTTTTGCAACATGATCAATAAGAATAAGTGCGTTACCTGGAAGAATGGATTGCCAATACGGATCTTCCTGTACTTTTCATTGTCAGGATTCATTGCAACATTCCCGATATAAATTAGGAGAGCTTGGAAGGCTCGTTGAACAGCTTCGTTGTCATTCTATGTTTTCAAACAATGTACATAAGCCATGGAACCTAGCTTTTTCAAGACATCACTTCTTCAACATTTACAAGAATTACGACACTATATTCATTCCTAATTGCGAATTTACCTTCTGCTTGCGTTTCAGTGATCTTAAACATTCTCGTAATTGATCAGCCTTTGTAACAGATATAGCTGGAAGGGATTTCTGGAAGTTAGAAGCGAGCAAACCTACATTAGTATCAGATTCTGTTTTACAAAGAGATAACAAAATTAGTAAACGATCTAAAACCTTAATTTCGTTCATCACAGGTCTGGAAGTTTCAGAATCCATATAACTCAATGGAGGCAAACCAAGCATCCGCCTTCGTTCTGCCTAGCAATACAACAGAAGATCCTAGCCTTACTACCGTTTAGAATTTGTAAAAGTGGTTTATTGTGCTTGCTACGTTTCTATACGCCATTATTGTACAGAAATGAAATATCTTGTGTTGCGATACCCTAGGGCCTAGGCTGAATCACCGATTAATCATGGAGAAGAGGCAAGAATATGAACAACACCTTATCAGCTTCTAGTTTCTGACGAATTCGCTCCCTTGCCCTTTTCTCCTCCTCTTTTTCAGCTTTCCTCGAGGATAAATAACTGAGAAATGTAGATTTCATTCAGATGGTTAAAGAAGAACAAGTTCACGAAGTGTATTGAAAAACAAAAAAGGTTAATTGTATACCGCTTTCTTTCATTGTCCTCAGCAATTCGCTTTGCTTCCAGTAATTCATTACCAGCTTGAATTCTTTCCTGTCAAAGCTTAGCTCTGAAGTTTTGCTCATTGAAAATATAAATACGGGAAACAAGTGGAGGCTTGTGAAACTTTATATCCGAAGGACAAACATCTTCACGTGTATGAGCTCAATTGGCATTGTGTAGCAGAAAAAATAAACTCAGCTAGTGCCTTTGGTTTTGTTTAATAGGTTATGATAATGTATGGTAACAAGCTACCAATCAGCAAACTACAGACTGGGATGATAGTTTGAAATGCAGCGCATATAGGCAGAACAACATGAGCTATTTGAGACAGGTACAAGCATATGTCAGAAGCACTTGTTCGGATCACTTAAATTTATTGTCAACCCTTTACTGTATAACACGGCAATTGGAGGTGTTCGTATGATAACAATTGGCATATTCTAGGAAGGCTGTTACTTAGACAAGCTAGAGATGGACTTAAAACAAGTTATTGGAAGCAAATTACCTTCTCTCTTCCCCTTTCTAATCTCTTTTCTTCCTCCATCTTCCTACAAGCTTCATCTCTGAGTGATAACCGTTTTTGAAATTCACAAAATAACAACTAATATGAGAAAAATGAAACGAACGTGGGTAGTATTTGAAAGTAGGTATACAAACAAAAAGGACAGAAACTACAACATGAAGAAAAAGATGAATAGTAAATAAGAGGAGGGTGAGAGTCTGGAGAAAACAAACCTGAAATCTTTTTCTTTGATTTTCATTTCTTCTGGGGTGTGAAGAGGTTGAGGAGAGTGAATGTCAATGTTGACTGCAATCTGGAGACAATGGAAAGAAAACTGGTGATAGGATGGGAAAGATAACACTGAGAATGCGTTATAATAATCATATTTTTATTTCAGTGTCAAGTATTTATGTGTAAGTAACAGATATAAGAGAGTACCAAGGGCATCTGATCAATGTCAGGATCATTTTCATGGTCTATGAGCCAATTGACAGCAGCCTCAATGCTGACATTGCCTGAAAAATGGGAGAATTTCAAGTTCTACTTAATTTTAAGTAAAAGCCTTCTCACCACACGTTTTGTTCAATTTCTTCAAACAAAGACGAACTTTAAGTTTTTAAGGCTAAAGAATTGGCATGCTGACCAGAATGATGAAGTGCCCGAGCTGCTCGAGCTTTTGGAAATCCCATATCTTCAAGTTCCTCCAACATCTGCTTCTTAACCTCAAAAACATCCATTTCTGTGGGGGAAGTTCAAACGTATATCAAGTGGAATGACTCATTACAATACAATTTCTTCAACAGAAATAATAACATTAACGTAAGAAACAAGGTTCTCATACCCTCTTGGGGCGGCATTGGTTTTGATGTTGGCAGGATGAAAATAGGAATAAGATGAAAGGTTCAATACAGAATTGATTAAAACACAGGAACGTGAGAGATGCCCAACAATATTGCAGTTATTATAGAGAAGAAGAATTGCTTTGATTTCGCATTCTTTGAAGATTCCAAACCAGAAGATGGAAGATCTTCTCAGTTTCTCTAACATCTCCAAAGTTTCCGATTCTTTCTTCTCTTTCTAATTTATAACTTTTGGGCTTTCAACCTTCAAGTAAAGAATTTTCGCTTCTGCCGCGCTAAGTTACCAGTACCAGTTTTTCCGAGCTATATAAAATTTTCAACTGCATGACAATTTTTTTTTTAAATTATAAAAATTTAAATTCAACTTAAAATGTTAGTTTTGTTATTAATTTGTTAATTTGACTAATAGAATCTTTATTTTTATGGTACGTAGGTGTCACCTGAAAAAATTCTATCTATTCTAATCATGGTTACCATTTTTTTTCGTCTCATGAATAACAAAGATTCCATTGATCAAATTAGCAAATTACTAACAAAAATAATATTTTGAACTGAACTATTAAAAAAATTCTAAAAAATTAGACACTTTAGATTTGTTATCCTTTATATGAATTAGACTAGAAAGAACTAAAATCTTTTGGTTTGATGCTCTAAAGAAGCATATCAATATGTTTACATGACTAAAAGTAATTCTCTAACGAAAACATTTGGGTAATGTGGGTCTCATATAGCATGTTGTAATACTACACAAAATAACTAAAGCTAAAATTATAAAAGTGATGAGTCTAAGTCGATCTCACAGAGATTAAATCCAATTACCTTCTTAAATATCTATATATGTAAAACAAGGGGGTTTAGGTTTGATGCAAATTAGAAAATAACGTAAGAGTGAATATATAAAAGCAACTCAATTTAAACAACAGAAAAGTGAGAAAATTTATGAATGGATTGAAATGTGGTTGTTTGGTTTAATCTCGGACTACGCACAATTTCACATATGTCATTACATTATCATCTTCACACCTCTTTGTAGACTATTAATTGTGAATTAACAACAAACTCTGTTAATCTCGGTTTTTCCTCAGGTTTTAGTTAATTAAGAAGATCTTATTAATTAATCCTAACTATCAGATAATCTAGAATAAGATCTCTAAGTTTAATTGGACAGTTGTGTTACGAGTGAGAAAAATGGATCAATCTAAGCAATAATTACACAAGCTCGGGTTATTTAACTTATGCTATGTTATCCCGAATGATTTAATACCATTAGTTTCCACATACAACTTCAAACACGACTATTACGTATCGTATTCAAGTTCTAACAATGGGTTTTCATGAAATAACGTTAATTAATCCTAACAATCTAATAGAGCATTAAGATCATTTTTATACAATCCCCAATTAATAAACACAAAATAACGTAAACAATTTGAAAAGAGGGGAAGAACACGATACACAAAGACGATATGCTTGAAGGTGCTCCTCGACATCGACTTCATCTTTGAATCGGCATCGAGAAGGTTAATCCTCCATCTTCTCCAAGAAATAGCCATGAATCACCTTTGTTCCTGTCAAAAATCGAAGGAGAATGAAGAAATATTGAGTCTATCCACCTCTTTTCTATCGTCACAAAATAATGCTTTTATAGTAAAAAACTAGGTTTACAGGTGGACAGGTGGCAACTTAGAGGCATGACTTGGTGTGTCACGCCCGTGAGTGTGAGTCATAGGTGTGACAAGGAATGTCACAGTCATTCGGCACTATGTCATGCCCTTGACAAACTTGTCATAGGCGTGACAACACTCTCACAGCTATTACTTATTTATCATGGCCGTAAGATGTATCTCAAGGCATGATAATATGCACTCTTCATTCCTTTTGGCATTTTCTTATCTCCTCTTGCTCTAATCCTTCTCCTTCTTGTTCCATGAAGACAACTAAGTGTGAATCTCAAGAAGATGACTCAATAAGTATGCTTGTAGTTCACTTTAGCTATTATGCTTCTAAATTGTACCTAAATCAAATATGAACTAAAGTAAGTGTCTTAAGCATTTTAAAGCGTTAATCATGAAGTGTCATGGATTAAATGTATTAACAATTAAAAACATATCAAGTTCCTCCATACTTAGCTTCTGACCTTCCTCAGGCAAATCATCAAAATCAAAGTCACAAACCAAAATACTTACTCATTTTTCATATTTCCCAAGAATAAACAGTCATAAGCAAAGAGAAGTAACTTCTAAAATCATAGCAAGAACTTAATATCCAATGCTTCTACTCATGATCAATTAACATTTCATCACTCTTAGAAACTAAGCAATTAAGAGGTAGACTTGGAAAAAATGTATTTACATAAGATAGATCTATAGGTACACTAAAACACCATTCATGATCATGACATTCCACAACTTTGCATATCATTTCATTTCTCCACCACTAAGAGTCACAAGCATAATCATGAATCAAAGGATTTTTCTAAGGTTGTAATGTGGGCAAGGTTTAGGTGAGATGTATTTGGGTAAAGTAACATAAAAGCCACCAAAGCTAGTGAAGCAAAAGTAGCACTTAATGTAAAATCAAACACAAAAGCTAACATTCATTCAAAACTAGGTACCATCAGTTATGATGAATACAACAATTATGTTTCACAACTCAAATTCAAACTCTCACACCATACCATATAACACATAACTAATTAGAAGGGACCACTCATAAAAATTCATTATAACAACGCATTGAAACTATACGGAGTAATCCTTCAAGGAAAAACTAATTATAAATAACTTTTCCAAACATTTGCATATCCTCCTTGATGCTTTTATTTAAACATTTTTTTCTTTTTTCTCTATTTTATTTAATTTTTCTTTCCTTTTTTAGTTTTTTATAATAAAATTGAAAGAAGATACATTAACATGAGAATTTCATTGATATGACATAAAATAATATCCCCATAATTATAATCATCCCACACATATGCATACCCCCACACTTATACTCTTGTACATCCATAATCATTAACAATCAAAAAATGCTCCACTAGCTTTAAGGTTTGAGGAGGACATTTGGTTCAGTTTAAAGAATATAATGTGGTTAGCATTAAAAAGAAAGACAAATAAAGCTCAAGGGGTCTTATCAAAAAGAAAATCATATAAATAGGTGGGCTATTTGGTTTATGTAGCTTATGAAACAAAAAAATGCCTATATCATTTCCATGTTCACACTTGTGATAAAAAAAAGTGATCTTGAATAGAAAATCAAAGCAAAGTCAGGAAGTACATGTCATGAAGGTCACACATAAATAAAAGAAAATAAGACGGATATGGATGTGTCAGTCTATAAAGGCTCAAAATCTTGCTAGTTTATGTCTGCCACTAGTCACTAATATTATAAAGATAATTCATATTGATAAACCACATTAGTAAAAGTACATGATAAATTTACTATGATTTTTTCTAGTCAATTCACTCTCTAATTATGACTATATAGTACAAGAAGCAATAGAAAAGAGAAAATATTTGTTTGTTTGTTGATTTTGAAAACCTCATAAGAAGCCACATAAGCAACAATTAAGCTAAAAAATATGCATAAAATCTAAGATCCCCATCCCCACACTTGAAACTTACATTTTACCCAATGTAACATGAAATGAAAGAAATGGAGCATTTAACAAAAATAGAAAATGTAAATAAACAGAAATCAACTTCCCTTACACTGCCTCTCAAGCAACACCTTTGTTTATCATCGTTGGCTCAACTCCATGTTGCTCAATCTTCATAATAAAGGTTTTCTAGCCCTATCACTTCCACATCTTCCACTTGGAATCATTCATAGAAGGGTTTCAATCAATGACCATTAACCTTGAATTTTTTATGCAACTGTAAGCTTTCAATTTCAATTGCAGCATTAGAAACTACAATAGTAACAACAGAAGATCCAATCCAGTAGGAACGTATGTAAGGCCCCAACATATACCTTGAAAGTATTATAACATGTCTAGGGTGTATTAAGAAGTGAACATAACAAATTGAGTGCATCTAAGTATAGTAAAAGACATAATGGCACTTAATGTAAAAGACATGGGTAAATAGGTAATTTGTTCGTGTCGGCATGAACATACGTACTTAGGTATGAAACTTGTATGGAAATTTTGATATGTTTTCTTGGATAATGAACGTGATGTGAGGGTAATTGGTAAAGAATACTATATTTTTGTGATATTTTGTTGGTTTAATTTTATGTATTTTTGTGTTGCTCTTGCACGATAAGACTGAAGTTAGTTGATTTGGGATGTGTACATGACTGAATGGATAGGTTCCACTGAATAGACTTCTATAATTTAGCCATATATTGGCTTGTAGACCTTAAAATTGGAAAATTCCAATTGGAGATTAAACTAGAGACATAATTCTAAAACTTTGATGAAGGAATTGAAATTTGATTCTACCTCTAAGATTTTTTAATTATGATTAGAAGTTGAGTTCTAGCTGTCGTCCTTATTTTTAAACAACTCATAGTTTTGTGGTATAAATCCGATATAATTAACCAAAATGCAAAAAATTTATGTCATTATAAAATTAATACATAGGGTAATGAAATTAATTGATAAGATTATAGCCAATGCGAGTTAAAGGAAGAAGAAGGAATAATGTGCAGTTTTCTTAAAGTGAACTCATGGACCATTTAGATTAAAGCATGTGTGACTAATAAGATTAAAGCATGTGTGTCCAATAGAATTGTAACACATGGTCCAATAGAATTGTAGCACATGTTTCAATAGAACTGTAACACATGGTTCAATGGGATTGTAACACATCGTCTGATAGGATTGTAACATATAGTCCAATGGGATTGAAACACGTGTCTAAGACTAGAAAATTCACGAAAAGTCATATGGAGAGGGGAGATGGAGGACACTTTGATGGCTTAGCTTCAGATTTTTTCTCATCTCCATTTCATCTTCTTCATCCCATCATTTTTCATTTGGTAACTTAAGTAAAGCCAAAAAGGAAGGGAAGGAAAGACAATATAAGATCTACTTTGTCAATTTTGAGGTTTGGGACTACACTTAGTTTAATTCCTCTTTGTGTGTATGTTTGAATGGTTATAAAGATTCATTTTGGATATGGAATGGTTATTGGGATGATCATTGGTGTTCTTTTGGTGTTACTTTGCATGAACATGGTTGTATATGACAAGAGAGTATTATATAGTGGAATTTTGTCTCGGGTTTATTGAGTTAGTCACATTGTTTTAGTCATAACTTAGCCTACATACTTTCGAATTATGTGATTTTAGTTGCATATGAAACCTAGGACATAAAAATAAACATCTCTAGGAGGAACTTTGACTTAATTTTGGCTTTATTAGCTTGGAAATTGAGATTTAAAATGGTGACCTAATGCTACCCCTATTTTGGAGCAAGTTGTAACATTTGGTCTATATCTCATGCCTTAAGAGTCCAAATGGCCTAATTGTAAGTGTTGTATAAACTAGAGACATAGAGAAAAATGTCTAGAAGACCTCAAAACCTAGTTCTAATGTTTTCTATATGCATATTATGTAACATCCCGTTACCCATGTTGAGACTAGAATAGTAAAAATGAGAGATTATTAAGAAATTAGAAAATGCATTTCA